>VXBB01023527.1:16060-68503 GCA_013399915.1 Illadopsis cleaveri
GGGGGGGGGGTGGGGGGGGGGGGGGGGTGGGAAGAAAAAGAGAAATAAAAAGAGACAGAGATTGAATAGGAAGATAGTCACCAACACATGGGTTCCTGTGGTTCCACTAGCCCTTCTTCTTCTGGTCTTCTGTGTTGGGTGTCCTTGAGTGTTCCTCTCAAGGTATCACTTTTGTAAGAAGCCCTTGGTGTCCAGCAGTGTATGTGCCATTCCGACAACCTGAGATGGCATGTGTATGTGCAGCTGCTTCCTTTCCAGCAGCTTGCCATGACGAGAGTTTTTGTCTGAATAGGTTACCCAGGTGTGCCTCACCTAGCCTGGTATTTTCCTTGTTGTACCTCTATTTTCTAACATTTTAGTGTATCTACAGATGAAGGCAACATAATGAAAGTAATCTATTTCATCAGATGGAGCAATTTAATCATTAAAAGTAATTAAATTATACAGTTGGTATTTGAAAAGAAAAAGTCATTACTCTTCGTTTATCAAAGCTGGATTTGCTACAAGTTTGGATTGTGTGAAAGCATAAAACTCAGCATTTTTTTCTAAGTGGTGGAGCTAATCTTATCCTACTGGATGCACAGAGAGAGATATTTCTTTTGGAGTATAGGACAACCAAGCATTCTGTCCTGCAGTCCTTGATGCTGAGAGACGAAACCAAAAAAATTGAAAGACTATTTAAAAAGGCCCTCATAAGGACCCTGCAGCCCCAGGGACCCATAGACTATCCTTTAGGTCTAAAAACACTTGAAGCTTTAGGGAAACTTTGAGAAAGCTTGGGGGGATTGCCAGGGAGAAGACACTGCAAAAAACAACCTTAATCTCCAGCAATAAAGTTAATGGGCAGAAACCAGCAAGGCTTTATAAGGTAATTGAAAGATCTGGAGGAGTGGGGCAACTTAAAAACGTCTAGATATAGTCTGAGGAGAAAATCCTGGTGCATGGATGGAGTCAGATATCCAGGTAGATCAATTTGTTCTGGAAATATGAATTTCAGTAGTTACTTAACAAGAATTTAATGTCTCTAGTAGCATAACTGCAAACAGATTTTTTAACTTTGAAGTGTCTTTTTAAATGAAAGTAGAAAAATCTGAACAATTCACGAGCTGCTTATGTTCTTTATTCAACATGTACGATGAAGTTTTTAAAGTTACATTTCCTATTCATATCAATTAGTATTCCTGCTGCACAAACTACAGCGAGCTAATCTGTAACTACTTTTGTTTACTAAGTTAAGCATGCACTTAACAGCAGTATTGAATCCTGAATCAAAGGGTTTGTGGCCCAGCCTGACGAGTATCTCTGCATATGTATTTCTCTTGATATAAATACATTAAAAAATGAAAACTCATAGGATAAGAAGTTCTGCTGAAGATTTACTTGATGAAATTTTATTTTTTTTTTAAATTTTGTCAAATGGTGAAAAAGAGAGTTCCAACATCATATGACATAGTGGGTGACATTTCAAAATCTACTGGCAAATTCAGTAGTTTTAAGTATGGGAAAAAATTCAGAAACAGCTATGAACTAGAAGTATTTTTATATTTAACTCTTTTAGGACTTCAAAACTATTCTAGAGAACTTCATGGACTTCTTTATCTTAAAATAATAGATTTATCATTATTTTAATATTTTTTTTATCTTTATTGTTTTACTTTCTGCTTAGGCTACAAGTTAGTACAGAAATAAACAATATTTATTTATTCTTGGAAAAAACATGGCTAAAAGGATCTTCTCTTTAAGCTAAGTTGCTGATATTGCAATTTTTTCCACTGCTAGGCAGACACATTATCAGCAAATAATTTGTCAGGAGCTACTGTAAAATATTCTGATATTTAAGCTTGTTACTGAACAAAGATGATCTGAAAGAATACAATGGTTAAACAAAATCAGTATTTTCACTCCAGATTCCCATATATTGATAGGAAAATTTCACTTAAATGTAAAATCTATATTTATATAATTATTACTATATTTATTTATATTTATTGTTTAATAAGTTTTCCTCAGATTTTAATTTTCCTCAGTAGCTTCAAAATAATGCTGTTTTATATTTCCACTATAAGCTAACCTCTGTTAACAAGGACAGGAAAAAAAATCAGAAATGCTATGCTGTGTTTTTTCCTGGCACAGTCCAAACAATAGATAACACTGTAAGACACGGAAAAGACTTTTATGGAAAAAAAAGTATGTTCTGCCAAACAAATCACAGTGGGCACTTTAAGCAAATTTAACAAGTAGGTAGAATAAATATGGTGCTGTCTGATACATATTTTATGAGACCGTAGGCCGTTACATATTTTTTTATAAATTTTTAAATGTGTGCAATTTTCCACTCCAATAATTTAAAATGAAAAATGTTTTACCTTTAGAGAAAATTAGTTAAAGGACTGAAAACCATTGTATGAATAAAGAAACCTTGCTTAAGAGAAAGAAAATAGATTTTTTAAAGCAAAAAGCCAATTTATATAATTTTGCTAAATGCTTTAAGTAGGAAAGTGCATAAGTAATTTAGAAGTGCAGAGTGCCTTGGCTTGGTTAGTAAATTGCAGGGATGTTTTAAAAAGTGCTCCCCATTGGTTACTAAACAGACTTGAGTAAGAGTCCTGAAATTAGTGTTGTAGAAACAACAGAGCACATCAAGACTTTCACTGACTAAACATAATAGAATTCAACTTTTCTCTGAAAAGCAGGCTGAATTCATTGGCTGGTATCCTCCAATAATGTAAAGGAGAGGTTTTTATGTTTCTAACTTCCAGTACTCATCCTGGATATCTTTTGTGATGATATTATCTTTGAAGAAGCACATTCTATTTGTTCACAATTGGTTCAGGACTGTGGCAGAAGTGGGCCAATGTCAATAATTTACTCATGTAGAAGTTTTTTTATAATAAATCTATTGTCTATGACAAAATGTTTCTGTATTTCAGATTAGTTATGAAAAGTCTCAGGATTCTATTAACTGAAAAATGGGAAATTAAAATTGTTTCTAATTTTAGCATGTATTTTCAAAGTTTTTGTTCCTAAAAGAACCAAAGTCCTTTCAGAGACAACACACACCAAAGCTGTGTGTTTGTCTTCTTCTCTTGCAAGTCTAACATCAAAGTTTTTAGAAACTAGAGACTGCCTCTTTGGGACAAAATTACATATTGCTAGTTGTTTAGAAGCATATGTCAAACAGTTCCCTAGCTCTGAAGGAAACTGTGATTAAATATTTTTTACATGTACATAGATAAATAATTCCAGGGAAAATAAAAGCATCTCATCAGGACATTCAGTCTTGAAACCTACTGTAAAAGTGTCACTCAGTCACTGAAGATGTCTGGGATCATTGTAAATGGTCATGAATGCATCAGAGGTTTAAAAGGTTGTGGACTTACTTAAGATCTAATATAATGTTGCAAATTGCATTCAGTCATGAAACCTGATTTTTCATGTAGTGTGACAGTTTCACATCAAATCCCTTTTCTGCATTGCGGTTCATGACAGGAAAACCTTGGGAACTACTGCTTGAACACAAGTATTAAAATATAAAAATTCATGTTGTTGCCGGGATAGAAATACTGTGTGAAAAGGGTTTAGGTACAAAAATTCTTCAGATCATCAAAATATAAATAGTGTATAATAGAATAATAGTGTTAAGAGAACATAAAAAAATATTCAAGAGAAAATAATGATGGTTTCAAGATTATGAATATCCTAAATCTGTTTATCTGTTTAAATATCCTAAATTTAAATATCCTAAATATCCTAAATTTGTTTATTAATTATGTTGTCTTAGTGTTCAGGAGTTCTTACTATTGACTGGAGCCTTTCATGCCTAACAGTATGGAAGCAGAGCTTCATGGGGTTTGTAATGAAGCATTTTTTGATTGTTAGTGTGTGAAAATACAGAATCTAGAGGACATGGGGTCAATCAGTAGAGGTTAGCTATGTAAATAATTGCCAGTACAATGCAGACTAAGTTTTTATGGGTGTTACAAAATGGAAGGTTTAAGTAAAATTAAAGGGAGAATAACTGGTTGGTTACAGCAGTAGGAAAGAAGGCACAGAAATGTTTGTTACAAAATTTAGAATCACAAACCGTCTAGGTTGGAGAGAGAGTTCTGGAGTCATCTACTTCCTTCCCCTGTTTAAAGTAAATTAGTACGTGGTAGGGTCTAGAAGTTAAGGAAATTTTGAAAGAATTTTAGACTGAATATAAAAGGTTTCAAACTCCTATCTTTTCAAACTTCTCAAACTTTTTTTTTGTCCCTTGTGAAATAAGTTTTGCTACTCTGAAATGACACCACATTTATTTCATCCATGATACAGTAAGATACAGCAGTAAATATCCTAGGTGCATACAGCCTACTGTTTATTAAATTCAGAAAGTTCTTCTTTTATTTTAAATTTCTCTTACTAAATATTTACTACAGAGCAGCTGAGCATACTTGCTAATGCCACTATTTATATAAGAAACAAACAAAAAAGTGTTTGGGAAGGTCCTTTAAGAGATATTAGGGCAGGCTCAACACTGAAAATCTGCTGCATTACTTAATATATGATCGAAAGGCATTTGGGGACCTTTCAACCTGCTATTGATTTTTTTGTACTTTGAAAAGTACTAAAACATTTAAAAGCCTTGGTTTAGGTAACCATATATGACTCACAATAAAAAAAAGATTAAAAAGTTATTGAAAGAGCAAACTATTGTTGGATGACCCTGGAATGCTGCTGTGGTGATAAAAGGAGTTGTAAGAGTACAGTAGACCACTTCAGCAAAACAGATATTTTTAAAAAATATAATCGATTCTGTTGTGCCAGTAGTCTTTAAATTATGTCATTGAATGTTAGTATGCTAAAAATCCATGTTATTTGGAATCTGGGCTGTTCCAGAAGGTATTCCGATTAGTAAACTCCAATTGTCATTATTTACATTTTTTCTTTTTAGCATTGTTTATCTAAGGGTCCCTTATATAAGAATTAAACCCCTTTTTTGCCTTATTATCACTAGAAAATTGTCTAGCTTGTTGTTTTTCACAGAGTGCCCTGCCCTGTAGAGAATCTTAAATGTATTTGCTTAATGCAAAGAGAACAAGACAGTGTGAATCATTAATTGTTAATGAGTAATTTAGCTAATTACTTAATAGAGGGATCCGAAGGTGCCTTCATTCATTTAGAAGGAAATTACACTGACAAAAGCAAAAATTCAGTTTCCTATTTAATATCAGTATAAATTAATGAAAGATGAAACTTAAATGTGAAAATAAGCAAAACCATAGGCTGGTTTTCTCTGTACTTGGTTCTCTTGTTTGTTCAGTCATGCATTGAATTTCTTGTGTTTGTGGTTTGCTTGGATTTTTGTTTGTTTCATTTCATAGCCTTTCTACATTAAAGTAATTTGTTTGAACTGAATATTGAGAGTGAACAGTGATTTCACAAATTAAAGCACTTCTCTAAATATAATATTTTTGTTATTTCCATGCACAGCTGGTCATTTAGGTATTCACATTAGCAGCTATCACACTCTTCTGTGCAGCTGCCTACTGGGGTCTCCAATCATCCACTTGAACTGTACTGAATTGTGGTAAACCCAGTATATTTTAAACGTTTCAGACAGGTATGAAAGATTTGTTAACAATATTAACTAATGCAGTAGGAAAAAAGGAGAAATATATATTAATTTCTGTTAATATATAGCATTATGCTAAATTAATTTCATCAGCATTACTGCTAAGACCTTTCATTTTCTGTCCATTATAAAATCTTTTTTTTCTTACAAATCCTCTGTTTATTTTCAACTCATAATTGAAACTTCTGAAGTTCATATACTGTGCCTGTCCAGTCAGACACATGACCAGCTGATGATGCTGTTTAATTGGTTACTTCATAAAATTTGGAAGTGCATGATTGCACAAAATCCACAGATTTCCTCATTCCACTATTTTCTTTTAGCAGGGGACATAAAAATTTTTTCATCTCTAAATGATTATAAAAAGGAACTGAGGATGGGGTTTTTTTCTTAGTAACAAGAGCTTAGATTAAATATATTGAGTTATATACTCTTGCATATATTCTTATTCTCCATTTTGAGTCATCTGACAGATTGAACCTGGAGAGGTATTTGCAGGTGAGAGACAGATCCACAGGCATCTTTCTGCAACGGAGTCAGTCAGTGTATTTTGCATGGGAAGTTTACTTATTAGGGTTGTAAATGTGAAAAAGATGGAAAAAAAATATAAAAAATCACCGATATCTCAACTCAAGCTTTTAGAGAAACAGTAGGAAATATTAAGTCTGCTAGTCTTTTTCTTCCATATATTTGAAGTGGCCTGACCTTCAGTTCCGTGGTCCAAGTTTTGTTAGGCAGAAATAAAATTCAGAACTTAAGTTGCTTAGAGGAAATATTATCCTCCTGCAGCACAGAAAATAAATACTTTAAGTCCTTTATCTATGGTGATTTGAAATATTATCTTGTTTTGTGGCACCTGTATTTATTAACCCGTTTAAAGCAATGTTGTTGTTTTTGAGATACCAGAGTTGGTGTCATCAGATCTCTCCATTTTCTGTTTTTACAAAGAAATATTTTAGAAGTTGTAGAGATCAATTTAACATCTGGCAACAGTTGTCCACTTGAAAATGCAAACAGAATTTACTTGGTGACCTGATTATGAAAGTCTCAAAACACCATCTGCAGTGTGCAAAAAATATTTGATCTTTCATCAATAGCAGTTTGCATCAGAATCATAGATTCTTTACAGTCCTCAAAAGAAAGAAAGGGAAAGTATTTAAAGAATGAGGGTTTTTTTAAAATTTGAGATTTTGCTGAATTGGAACATAGTGTAATTGTTGTTTGCAACTTTCAGTAAATACTGTCTTGTTTTGTTGTTTTGCATGTTTACATAAAGAACCAGATGTATCATGGCAATCTTTTATTTTTATTTTTCTATTGTTTCTTCTACAATTAGTTTATTTTGGTGGAAAAATATAACTACTGATAAGCACATGCAATAGAAGATCACTATTGAACTGTGATTGTGTCTGAACAGCCCACAGTAACACAAATGTAAAAGAAATATGTTGTAGCTCTTACCTTGCTGAAAAGTGCCAATGATTACACATTTTACACTGGTGAAGTATAAGTTCTAGAGTTATTAATGGGGAAAAACTAACCCCCAAAGCAGAAATCAAGACAATTGAGTTTTGGAAAGCATCAATGACCAATTTATGAGAAAAATATGTGATATTGCAGAAACAAACACATCTGGTGTACAAGGTCTTACATGGGTGTTGTTTAGATCTGCTCCAGTGCCTTCTGTTTTGAAAACACAGAACTAAAGGAATGCGTGGTGCAGACTGACTACTGATGAATGAGTAATTGTTAGGGTGTACTGTAACATTTTGGTACTTGTGCTAAAGGAATAACCAATTAAGCTTAGAAGGTTGCCATGAAACTGATTCTTCTCCACATTTCAAAAAGTTCAAGATAAAATCAACACAGAAAGATGCCAATAGATCTGGATCCCAGTCAAATAGTTTGTTTTGATTCCATTCAATTACAGCAAAGCCCAAATGAGGCAGACAAAATCTAAACACTATTATTTCAGTGTTTCATCAGAAATAGTTTACTGAAAGATATACCGATAAGTCTAACACATGGATCTATCTATGGTAAAATAAACCATGAAGCAGGAAAAAAAAAAAGAAAAAGCTTACTCAGAGGACTAGAAGATAAAAACTGAATATCTAGAGTTTTTCTTTTTACACTATCAGCAATTAAATTGTATGTATATGCATTTAGCTCTTACAATAGTTCTAAAATTAGAAAGTGATAATCTCTAAGACTGGATAAACTAGCCATTAGATAGGGAAAATTGATGCACAGAATGACAGTTTGCCTATATAATGGTGTGAGGGATCTGGAAAAACAGATAAAAAGCAAAAGCAGAAAGCAAGAAAAAGAGAAGAGCTTGAAAGACAGATATATTACATATTTTATTACTCTTGATACTGTGCAATAAATTATATCTTATTTCTTGTTACAAAGTGAATCAAAGGCTGATGCATTTTTTCACTGTCATTGTATTTCTATATTAGGACAATAAATTCATGCATCAATACCAGTCTCATTCTATTAACTGTGTATTTTTCCACAGTATCTGATCTAACAGGAAATTCACTTTAACACCTCCTCAACATCTCCAAAGGCATCTTGTTTACAATGATTGCTCAGTAAGACTTCTTTGAAAAGTGTGCTTAGTTGGAACAAATAACATTTGCATCTGGTTAGAATATCTGAGTGAATTTTCAGTGTGACTGCTATGTAGGTGCTTTTAAAACACCATGGAACCAACTCGTGCCCAGCCTATTGACTGACACATTTTTTCCTTATCTCTTAATAGCCTGTATCACATACATATATACAGCCTGTATATACAGACACTTTGATTTATGTTGCCTCATATCATACATTTCCTTACTTCTAATTTTAGATTTTAAATAAAGCTTAGAATCAGATGCATCTTTTACCAAGCAGGAAAAAGGATTCTTTTCTGACATTTTAAAATCCATTCTCCTACGTTCAGAGCAGACTTCAAATACTGTTCCCATCTTATATAGCCCTGGATATTGTTATCAGAAGCAGGGCCTACCTGAAATATTACTATATATATATACACACATATTTATACATACATTTATATGTATACATATATTTATATACATGTACACTCCTCATGCTTTGTGGTTTTGGCTACATATCCCAGTAATTTTTTCTAGTAAAATTAAACAAAACCAATGAGATAAGAATTTATTTGCAAACATACATAGACATATTATACATACACAGATATTAATTATTGCTCCTCTTTGCAAATCAATAGCTTTGAACTAACATGTAAATTTTCCATCTAGCCACAGAATCACGGTTTTTTAAATTGAATTACTGAGTTGAGTATCCATAGTCAATGATGCCTCTGAAGCAGTATTGCTCTTCAGTATCTTTTATCACACTTAATGAAACAGACTGATTTGTGGTTATTTTGAAGTAGAGGGAATTAGATCTACCAGTGGGGAAAGCTCATACCTGGATATGAAAAATACAAGTGCTCTCATTTTGCTATGTAAGTATTGATAACATCTTTCCTTCCTGATCTCATATTTTTCAATAATGTCTCATTCCTGTGAACTGCTTTGAGAGTGCTAAACATACAAATATTAGAAATTATTAGAAATACTTTTTTAAAATCTTTGCATTTCCATTTCTCTTTTTCATGTGAGTCATTGAATCCTTCATTGTTGAAATTTAGCAATCATTTATGACACATAATATTTCTTTTAATACATTAGGACTTCTTACTTTGTCTGGTAGAAATCCAGTAGGTATTCTGACTCCTAACAGGCAATATTAAAAAATATTCAAAATGAAAATGGTTTTTAATGTTCATCTAATACCAAATGCTTGGCATTACAAATTGGTGAGGGTCTTCACAGAGTTGTGTCTTACTAAGGTGCCACCTGCTAATGGTGGCACTAATTAAAATATCTCATTAAAATGTCTTGTGAAATGAGATGTTATTTCACTCAGACCTTTTTCACTATTCTTCATGAATCTCTATAATATTTGCCATCTTACCTGCTTTTTGCTGTTTAATTCTCTCTTCTGATGATCTACATCTTAGTGTTGTGATTATTCTTACTTGGAGTGTCTTGTCTCAGATGTTGCAGTTTTATAAAAGAAAGTGTGAGAATCTAAATGTCTTAAGCAATTTCATGTGATATTTTTAAGAGGAGAGGGAGATGGTAGGTATTTTCATGTGTCTGTATCTCTGAGACCTCTCTGAAACTGGTATATGACAATCTAATCTTAACCCACAGCATCAGGTTTCATGCTCTCACCAGCCACCTTCAGCTGGCCCTGGTGTTTGCCAGAACTCTTCTCCAGTAGGTCCAACTTGCTAATGGAAAACAAAGCTGCCATCCAGTGTTCTGCCCCACCCCATTCTGCTTGTTTGTAAGGATGGTTTTCTACTGTTTGAAACCAACTGATGTCAGAGGTTCTGCAAAGGACAAGGCAATGCTCCTTTGTGATTTTCCTCATCTGGTGAAAATTAGCTGCTGGATTGGCACTTGCTTTCTTACTCCGGGAAACAGAAATGAAAGTAACAAAATATATAATAGGTCAGCTGGGATTTTTTATGTTCTCCACATAATTTTCTGTCTTGGTTCCAGCACCTCTGTTTCAGTCTCAGAAAGGGGAACAATGTTGTCAGGATTAGTTAGCAGGTTTGTACCCAAAATGGTTTAACCTGTGACTGCATATGAGTATGTAAATACCACAGATATTTTGGCAATGGTGTTGTAATTATATTGTTATTCATGGGGCTTACCTCCAAGTAAAATGGCAGTATATCTATGGATTTATTTGAAAAGCAACCCGTATACTTTTTTTTTATGAATCTCCAATTATGTTCAAAGCTGTTTTATATAGAAGGGTTTGTTTTATTACTTGTAGGACCATCTATTTCACAGCTGTTCTCAGATGAAGCTGCCTTTGGAAAAGTATAAACTGCTAGTCATTAAAATGTATTCCTTATTCTTATCTATATTTTAAGGTTTTTTCAGGATCAGCCTGCATGCCCTAAAATTCCTTTTTTAGACTCAGATCCTCATAGCTAGTTTATTCTAAAAGCTAGAGACAAAATAATTAGAACTTCTGTGCTTTAGTGCAGAAACAAAGATTGTTTACAAAGAACTGTGAAATTAGAAAATAAAAGAACAGACTATTCCCAATTTTTCATAGGAAGGTCCTGTAACAAAACCACCAGCTATCTAGGAGTCCCTGACAAGCAAGTAAAACAGTCTTTTTGTTCCAAGTTTTCTTCAGGTCTCAAGGAAGATGCTGCATCTGCCAGCTTTCCATAGGAAACTCTTCTGGCAGTAAATATTCTTCTTTTTTCTTGTAAGGATATAAACAGGGTTTACCTTACCCAACTCTTTCAGCACAATTAAGAATCAATTTTTCCACAACAGCGTAACATAAATTATTTTATAAATATAAATATTTTTTCCAAATAAAAATAAATATCCCATATTTGCAAGGGAAGCTGGGTCATAACCACATCTCTTGCCCATTCCTAGAAGAGGTTTTTCTGTAGCCTGAGGAGGACAGAATTTCAGCCAGCTGCTACAATGGCCCAAATCCAATGGAATGATGCTGAAGCAGAAGTGATACAGACAGACATTCCTCTTGTTTAAATTGCTTGCACTGCTGGATCTGGTCTATGTGGCATTGGATCTGTCAGGCAAGTGCAGGATTATAGCCATGTCTGTGGGATTTCCAGGCATTGGCAATTCATCAAGTCTTTACTTATATAGAATTACTATTTGCTTAGTCTTTAAATAATAATTCTAAAAAAGAATGAAGAACTTATTATGGAAGAGGGCCTGTAGAAAATTTGACCTCTTAACTGGACAAGTGAATATTGAATTTAATTGAATTGAATTGAATTAACAGATTTAATTAATTAAACAGAAATTTAATGTATTTTTAAATATGAAATACATGAAAGGGTGGATATGACGTCTCAAACTGTAAATGGAACATAAGAACATTGTGGTGCGCTAAGTTCACAATATTTGGCAGTGAAGGTAACTGAGTGTTTATTTCACTTTAAAAACCTATAAAAAGTAAAGACCACAGAGGAGTGTTTATAATTTTAAGAAAGATAACATACTTGTGATAGAAAGCTTTCTAACAATGACAGGAACTATCTGCTACTCTTTAGCAATGAGCCTTACTGAATTTTCCATTTTTCACTTTTAGCTTTTCTGTATTTTGCCTCTCTTAAACTGCAAGAATGTATGACATCAAATGGATGATGATGATGCATTTTCTTCTCACAGATGTATCTGAGTACAAAACATCTGTCTGTGGTTGGGGTGGATTAACTGAATGGACAGGGAAATTCAAATAATGATGTAATAACAGCTACATAGAGAGTACATCTATTTTAATTTCTCTGAGTTGGTATAATCCTCAGCCCACTGAAACTGACTTTCCATAAAGTTTTTGGTTCTGAAATGCACTTGAAAGCAGAAAGAATTTTTTGAAGTGAAATCTGAGAGTCAGGGAATCCTAGATATTTCTTGTTGTTACATCCAAAATAAAGGCAACTCTGTATTTAGGTTGACTATTCAGTGAAAATCCTATCTTAAAATAAATATGCTCCTTGGCTTTTGGGTTGTTTCTGAATTATTCCCTGCATGTGCTGTGCATGAAAGAATTTTGAAAACAAAAAGAGGCAGGAGAGGGTATTAATGAGAAGAAAACCTTGAAATAAAAGTAAAAATCTATTCATATTTACTAGATACCAGCATATAGAAAAAAAAAAGCTAGGCTTCCTTATTTAAAGATTAGAATTAACCTTGTGTAAGGGTTGGTTCCCAGAGATTTCATCAATAAGTTTAGTCAGGTTTTCCTTCACCTCGAATTACTTTGTTCACTTAGAGTCACTACAGTGATGTCCTTTTGCTTTTTAATGAAGTGTGTCAAAGTCTTTATAAAGGTTTAATCTAACCTTCAGAGATAACAACATGAGGGGGAAAAAAGAGCCTGATCTATAAACGTGTTTTAAAAAGGTCATCAGCTGTATCTCAGCTCACATAGGCATATGTCTGGTGCATTTGTTTTGCTGTCCACAAGCTAATTGTCAAAATTCTATACTCACATTAATTCACTTATCACAGTATATCTTGTTGTTGTGTTTGCCAGAACAAAATGAGAAACTTACTGTACACAAAATAATCTCACAGCCTGACAGCATTTCTATTCACTGAACTTACTGAAATATGTACAGGCCTTATGTCTTTGTTGAAGAGATTAGAACTTGCCCATGTCACCTAGTTTAAAAACAAAGTAAAAAAGCAATATGTTCTTGTTTTTTACTTCAGTTGAAAAATTTGTGTTAAGTCATCTGCAGAGGAGCTATCATATCTCCTTTAACTGCTACCACTGGTTACATCCAGAGAAAAAGTCTTTATACTGTGTTCAGACATGAGTTGGCAAAACTCCCAATGATTCCTCTTTATGCTGGGGCAGGAATGTTTATACAAGCAAATTAAATGAAAACCTTCCTCAGAAATACACTCTGCAATATAGTAAGTGCTATGGGAGAACAGCATCTCATATGGATGCAACTCCATTGGGTGAACTCTCACTGTTTCTAGGGTTGCCTTTCTTCCACTTACTAGTCTTGTGACAACTGGAAGAAGAGACCGCAAGTAAAGGCAATGAGAAATAAGATGGGTGAAATGCAAATGTTTAATAACTTGTATTATGTATTTTCTATTTCTCCCACTTTAATACGTCTCTAGTCTGATTCTTTTGGTAAAAAGTATTGTTCTGTTATGTTTAAGCGTATTAACTTATTTTCAGAGTATAAGGAATAAAGAATTACAACTACCTATGGATGTACAATCCACTTGACACAGACCCTGGTTTTTTTCTGGTATTTGAAAAGAATTTCCTATAACTGCTATTCATGCCTGTTGCCTCTTCTCTTGTCTTTGGGCACCATGGAGAAGAGTCTATCTCCCTGTTCTTTACTACCCTCCACTAGATGTTTGTACACATTGATAGAATTCCCTGATCCTCCTCTTCTGGAGGATAGTCTCCCACCCATTTGCTGCACTCAAATTTCTCTTTTGTGCAAGTTGGGTAACACGTTGAATTTGTAAGTCAAGGATTAATTATTAATCTAGCTGAAATCTTAGCAGTTCTAATCAAAACATTACTCTAAGTCCAGTTGTGGTGTTGCTAGAACTTAGAGTTTTAAGGAAGTACAGTTAAAATTAATAAAGCCAAACTTCTGCAAAGCATGTGCCTCTTTCTTTTATAATTACTTTCCTTCCAGTCCTGTCCCAAGTCCTGAGACTGATGGCTTTGGGCTGCCAGTGGACAAATCAGCAGCATACCAAGGTCTTTGCCAGGAGTATGATGTTGATAATTTCTTCATCCACATGTGGGAGCACAGTGGAAGTTGTTTCTACGTGTTGCTAGCACACTCCATGCCTTGGTCTTTTTTCCCCGGTTCAGGGCTGCACGGTGTATCCACATTAGCTATCCATGAAATGTGCTCCATACTGTCTTCTCTTTGCTGTACCAAACACTGCTTTTGCTCATTTCCCAGAGCTGCATTTCTTTGCTACCCATGGAACTAACACTGGTGAGCTTATAGCTCTGGTTCCTCCGGTAGCTGTGTATGGTGGTTCAAGGCTCCTGCTACAATCATGTGTCTGTCCTGGCACACATTGCACTCCTGCTGCAGTCAGGAACAGTTATTCTACACATAACAACTAATTGTTATTACTAACCATCTCCTGCAAACCCCAGATATAACAGCAGGAGTTAACACCTCTCTGAAGCTAAAGCCACCAGCCTGTTTGTTCCTCCAGGCCAAATCATCACTCCAGACAGGCCAACGCAAGCCCAAAGTCAGAGATGGCCTGAGACCAGTGTTGTTAGTTCAACAAGCCTACAATCAGATACAATTGGTTTTTACTAGGCTGCAAAGACTCAAATGCTTTTGAAAAATCATTTCTGAAACACCCATAGCTGTAAAAGAGAAAAATATGAAGTGGGTTGCTATTTTCCTTACTTTCTGTGGTCTTGTCTTAAAGTTACATTAATAAACCCAGTTCTTTCATGATAATGAGGTTTGTAATAAAGTGGAAAAAAACTCTTCAAAACAGAAAGTGACATTACCTATTGCTTGACTTTTGACCTTAACAGAAATCTGTTTGAAATGCTGTGAATTTCCCAGACATGACTTCATTTGTGTTGCCATTTTCCTGTTTCATCCATCCTGAAAGATGTTCCATCTTTCCATGTTTTATTTATTAAACCAGGCCCTTATTTAAACTTGCAAAATGCAAATGGAAGCAGTTCTTTTCCCAACTATGCTGCATCATCCTTGAATTGTTAAGTGATAATTCCTTGTGTCTACACACGATATGTTTTTCACCTTTTTAGTTGGTCTTCTGTGGTTTGCACATTTTGTCTATTTCTACAGCTGTGGTAAGCTAAGTTGAAAACTAAATAAATACACTATTTTTCTACTTCTATAAACTAAAAAGCCTATGAAAAGTCCTTTGCAATTTATACTGTTATGAGTAATTTTCCCTTGGGACTCTGTCTTACATGTTCTAAAGAATTAATGATGCTGGAAATTAGACAAAACTGTTTGGTTTAGATAACCAATGAACACGATCATCCTGTAGGAATAATTTTTTTACCTCCTTGGGTTTTTTCCTTGGGGCTAGTAAAGTTTCTTTATAACCTGAAGATGGAAGATCTTGCTTAGACAAGGAAAGTAAGTGAGCACTGACCTCCAGCACCAGAATGTGTAATGGTGTGAAGTTTCCTTTGTACAAAGAAGTTAGCAAAGAGTGACTACACCCGTTGAAATGGACTAAAACATAAGAAAAATCAATTATTATTTCTGCCTTTAAAATTGTGCCATAGAATCAACATTTTGAAAACCTTTAAAAATGAAAGGAGCATTAACTTCCAAGTGTGTTCATGGACATTTCAACCTATTATTTATTCATTGATCTTTTTTAAATACATAGTGTACATAACAAAAGCAATGGTAAGTAGTATGCCTTCTAACACCTTTAGAAGACTCAGCATAGGATGTAAAATTAGCTAATGGAAAGGCATGAGTTAGGCACCTGGATTCTGGCTTTGTCCAATTAAATCAGAAATTGGTTCCATGTTTTTTCAGCCTCCCATGCAGATTAACTAAATGACTATCCTATCTATCATTAATCAATCATGCCTCCCTAGTTCCCTCTAAAGCATTCTGTCTTCTGGATCATATTTATTAAAATGCTAGTCTGAAGAAAATTGGAATATTTTTATGTAAGGTACTATCACAAAAATTTTGTATAGCATTCACAATGATTTGGGGATGTTGACCATAACATTGGCTATTTAACAAAAATTTTGGATAAGTATGACTTTTTTAGTTTGTTTTTTTTTTTTTAACATAATATAAATTTAAATCAGAGGATGTCCAAGATATGCAGCATTATAAAGGTTTAGAGGGCTTTGCCTTTGGGCCTGCTGCCATGAAACCCAGTTATTAACATAGCATTTATGTCAAGTCCTGCTTTTCTTGTTCATGGCTGTTTTAAAGAGTCCCATTACTCACTGAGCATGAGTGAGAAGAGAGGCCATATTGTGTACATGGATAGCATTCTTTCTTCTGTACCTCAAACCTTGTTACTTGCCTTAATAATCTGTCTTGGTTTTGCATTAATTAAATTTTTGGTGAACAGGAATAAATCATGTCAACCCATCACATAACCTAGATCAAATTTCTTTTTCTTTATTAGCTTATTAGTCCATTTCTTTAATAGCTTAATAGTCTTTCATTTGTATCTACACAAATTTGGAATTTCTTCTTTATGAAAAGGGATTTTTTTTTCTAACTTTTGATATCAGAGAAAGCTTTTCTCCATCTATTTCCTCATCTTGCTGAAAAATTTATGGCAGTTTTTCTCTTATATCAGAATGAAATTTGTTTTCTCTCAGTTTCTGCTATTTCTGATGATAAATTTGTTTAGTTCTGCAGACTTACAGGGAATATTTTGACTAGAAAGTATTTTAGGTAAATAAAGCAATTCTCTGGAAGAGACAGTATGGTTCTCTGAGAGATCTATGTCTCTATGTACATCTGCAGAGCTGCTGTGTTGTTCAAGGTTTTTTCCCAACAAGATGGGCTGTTTCAACTTTACCTATACCAAAATTTTCATTTGTATCCTGATCTGATATCAGAGAAATTTTCTGTGAATAACATTTTCTCCTCTGGGTGTCGGACACTACATGACCTTCACTGAAACTAATCTGCAGTGAAAGGTTGTAAAAATGTAGAGAATAAATGGGGGAACAGCTGTGTGAGAATTGGTTTCCTGAGAGTCAAAAATAACCGCACAGTTACTAGTGGGAAATTGTAAGGTATATCTTTATTTTATACTTAATGCCCTTTTATATGGAAAAACTTGATCAATAACTTTAAAGTGCTTGTAGTATGGTGACATTCATCTAGTATTTTCAGGTTGGAAACAATTATTTCCCATGTGGGAAGATACATGTTTTCCATCTTTCTTCCTAAGGCAGAAAAATTGCAGGGGGCAGGAGTCAAAGAATCTCCTCACTTTTGCATCCAAATACAGAAATAAACTAATGAGAAAACTTTGCTGGGACAATAGATTTTGTGTCTGTGTACATGCTATACTATGCCTGATTTTTGTGGCTAATTGATATGGTCATTTGAGAAGACATTAGGGTTAGACATTGATTAATATCAGTGTTGGTAAATATGTTTTAATTTTGGGATAAAACCACATGAAATCTTACAGCTAAATGGTCTGATAAAAAATACAGTATGTGCAATGCATTATCAGACACTTTGGGGCTTCTTCCACATTCCTAAATGTTTCAGAGAAATAACTAGATACTATGCTGTATAAAGGAAATCTGAAGTGATGCTAGAAGGCAGAGTAACATTGTACTCCATGTATGAGCTGCTTCTGTACATCTAAACCAGGCCATTTGCCTGTGTTTTCTCTCTCATTGGGCTGATGTTACACAGATAGGCTGAACAGACTCTACTGAAAGCAGAAGCAGGTATCAAGGGAATGGTCATACGCGGATATTTGTCTTTTTTGCTATTTAAGTGGTTCAAATCATTCCACCATGTAGGTTCACGTTACACTGGATCCTTTATGAAGTAGCATTTTAGTTTCAGGTCAAGAATAGGGTCTAGAGAAAGCATTCCCATTTTGCATTCATCCTGATACATTTAATGACTCCTTTCAGACTAGTGCTAACCTCATGTGCTTGCAACGGAGTCCTCCATAATATCCACCTTAATTTATGATAATCCCTTTTAGCATTGCAAGGAGGCATTTCATGAGTTGTCTCATAATTAAGTATTCAAGTGTGCATAATTTTTACTTGGAATATTGTTGAGTTGACTAATAATTATATTAGGAAAAGTAAGCGCAGCCTCAGAAAAAAAAAGAGGAATTAAAAACTTCTAGTGTTCCATCTATATGCCAAATTTTTTTCTAAAAGAAACTTAAAACTAGAAAGACATGTGGATATTTTTTGACTATCTGAATAAATTCATATTACACAGCAATGTCATTTTAACACCAGTTATTGAACATATGTTTTGGGAAAAACACAAGTTTTGAATATGGGAGATAATAGAATTATATCTCTACCTCCATATTGGACTATAATTTTGATGAGTAGTAAATGGAAAACGGAAGGAGTCTTAACAGTCAAGAACAATAAAGATTTACTATTTGCTAATTGTAAGTGAATATTTACAAGCAATCTTTCTACTTAGCAGAACAAAACTGTTTTCTGTCCTGAATTCTTAAGGAGGAGAAATTAAGTCCCACTGACATGTGATGGGCCTGAGCAGAGATGGAATAGACACAGGCCCATCAGTCAACCTCCTGCTCAGACCACAAAGTTTCTAAATAAGAAACTATTTATGAAGAAGCAGCCTATGAAGGAGAATAGGATGGTGAGTCACAGAAGCATGCCATATTGTAGTCACTGAATTGCTCTGCCCTCAGTCAAAAATGCCGTTTGGTATTGGGTGAAACTACTGAGGCAGGGGGAGCAGAGCCACTTCTGAAACATTTTGGTCCTTTTACTCAGGTGTTGTGCTCGGCAAGTCAACTACAATACTTGAGGTTTGATAAAACCAACAGAAATTTATAAACAAACTGAATGACACTCCCAGATTCAAATCCCACCCCCTGTCTTGTGCCTACCTAAGAAAGTTTTATTAAGTTACAAACTGACTTATAAGGACAGGAAGAGTCCACAGAATGATTAAATCAAAAGTAATTTGGAGGAACTTTATATAGTAACTCCTACAGCATTTGACGTTTAAAATCCTTGAGGTCTAAATGTTATATAAAACATATGCATAAATGTTCTATATACTTTTCTCAGAAGCAGAATTGTTCCACCAAGTGGTACAGAGAAGAAGAAGGAAAAGATGTCCTGTTTCACCGGTCTATAGATTGCTGGGTGACCCATGCCTTTATGGAAACAATGGTGTTGTATTTGTTGTGGCAATGTGGAAAAGTACTATAGCTCAGATAGAAGGATCCTCTAATGGAAACCTAGCAAGACATGCAATTAAAACATGAATTTTAAAAAGTGTATTTTGTGTGAATGTGAACTTTCTCAGTGTTGTTTAAAATGGTTTTGCATCATGTTTCAAATATTTTGAATATGGCTTTTGTTTTTCAATGAAACTGAAAAAGACTTTATGAGTTTGATACTCATGAAGACCCTGAAACTTAAGGACATTTTAAATTTCATCCAAGATGTTAATTATACAATAATCTCTTAGGCAGCATTTGATTCTTAAAATTAAAGTGCATTTCCACACTGCTACAAAGTTGAAAAAACTATTGCCAAAAGTGTACCTAATTTCTCTGGCCAGTACCATATGTCTGTAAAATGTACAACTTTTTACTCGTTTCATGAAGTTTTATGTGGTTTTTTGCACTCTTAAATAAAGAAGATTTAATATTCCAGAGCAATTGATGATGTCTTTTTCAATTCTGTTTTCTGAATTGCAGGGCACATGCAGCTCAACTGTGATGAAGGTAATTTTCTCTTTTAACACTCTATGTTTCCTAAAATGTAATTCAGGTTACATTGAAATTTGCTGCATTTTGATAAAGCGTTTGTGAATGAATACTATTATTGACTGACTAAGGAGTTATTAAGGTGTGTAAGAGCTGGCTTCTCTGTCCTCCTCAGGAGCAAAGTACAAGCACACCTTTCTTTGAGTTCTGCATACTGGATTTCAATTCTAACACCTAACACCTGCGGCTTGAACTGTAGCTTTATTCCTGTTCTTAATAGCTTTCACCACAGGGTACCAGCTGAGCTAGCACCTCCCCCCATCACACCAGGGCTTATCTGAACTGAGACTTCACTGAAGTAATGCTAGTTTGGCCTGAATGAACATCACCAGTTGTCAAAGTGACGTAGGGTTAAAAAGTAACTTGAAAGGGCAGCTGCTGTGGCCTTTTTATCATTGTTTTGTGCAGATTTATTTTTAAAAAAAACAATATCAAAAGATAGTTAACTATTTTCTTCATGAACTAAATAATATGAGTATAGAATGATGCACTGAAGAAAGAAGAATTGTGGAGATAAAAGATGTCCAGAAGAGAAATAAATGACGAGCATGGTTGTAGGGAAGAGCTGCCTCAGGTCAGGAAAACTGGAGGAGTCTGGAGATTATTAGAGAACTTCAAGTAATTAGACCTGAGCAGAAACATGTAGACCACCCAGAAAAGTCTCAACAGAGATAATCAAGTAGAACTGTCTTTATTTAACAATCCACAGTGAAAGATAATAGCTTTTGGCTTTGTAATGCACATTCTACATACCCTGTGAATTTTCACACAGAATCACAGTGACCCTGGAAGTGCTGAGAGAGGGATTGAATGTGTAGCATGAAACAGCAAGAAGTCAAAATCTGCAACAGTCAAGGCTCAGCCACTCATGATCCAAGAGGAAATTACAAGTCAACTCAATAAACACAATCAATTTAAAGGTAGGCTTTATTCAATCCAGAAGAGGATGCCTCTGGGTTTGCCTAGTCATAACACAATTTTTGCTTTCCTCATAAACTCTGCCATACCGATGCCTTAGCTGATCTTCATTTGAGGTGACAAGCATCAGTGTTACTTCAGGTCACTGTAGTTTAGATTTTGTGGATCTTTGAAAATCTGAGTCTCAACTCAGTCAACAATGCTTGACGTATGTTCATCCCTAATGAAATCAAGATTGAGTTAACCTGACATGGACTGACTCTAAATGAATAAGAAGCACAAGTGTTTGTCGTGAGACATAATTATTGCCAAAAAGGGATGGGAAATCCCACTTTTAATCCTATCTCTATGCATTTTTGTAGAGCCAAATGTTAATGAAACAGCAAATGTGGACTTTCAAGGTAATTAATGGGTCAGTGGTTGTTCTACTATGACTAACATAGTTCATCAAATTAGTAAGACCAATATTGCACAATAACTGGAAAGTTTTTAAATTAGTCTGTGGTTTTCAAAGACATGATGCATGGCAACAATTCCAAAGAGTGTTTATGAACATCAGTGAGTATCTCACTTATTTTAAAAGTGAGACTGTCATTAAATGAGTTACCATTAACTGATAAAATACTGAAATGTTCTCATTCTCCAACAACTAATTTAAATATCTAATCCTTTAATAGACAATAAAAGCAAGAAGGGAAGTCTTATTTGTAACATGGGAGATGAAAGAGAATAAATCCATGCTTCCTGAATGAAAGAAAAAATGTGAGTAAAAAAGTTTAGATAACCAGCTCCAATGGTACTGTTTTCTGTTTTGAGTATTAACAGTCTTTGATTGATATAAATTTTGTTGTATAGAGTGGATTCATATAAAGGTAAGTTCTTCTGCATTGAACTCCTTCAAACTGGAGATGGATTCTTAATGTTAGTAGTAGATGTACACAGAGCTAGCGTGTGCAAATGTAGCCAGAGTATACTAAGACAGATAATTCACTGTTTCTGATGAGAAATTGTAGGAAAATTATCTTAACGTCTGTTATATTTGTCCATATTTCAATTTGTTCATTCTTTCAAGTGGCTGTGGTTTTCAAAGTTTTTTGGTTTTTTGAAGTTTACTCAGAACTTTTCCTTGTCACCCATTTCTTGTTCTGTGTGTTAAGTTATATTTTAATATCACATCATTGGAGACTGGATTGCTGAAGACCTAGTGACTTAATTTATTATCTTCTGGCCTGCATATAGACCCTGAGCTCTTGCAAGGTGGAGCTGACTTATGCCTTCATTGCAATGACTTTCTCTAATCTTCTCAACAATATGAAAAGGAAGTAATGTGGATTATCACATGAACAGTGCTGCTACAGAGCAGATGCTAGAATAGGTGTTGCAATGATAAAAGTCAAATTCAGATCTTGGCCACTCAGTAAAGGGAAAGGTACACAACAGAGAATTTGAACGGGAAAGAATACTCACAGGAGAGTTTTGGGAACATTTAAATTCTCAGAGGTCCTGCTTCAGACAGAGGAAGGAGCAGAAAGCTGTCCAACAGATGAGCTACAAAGAAATAGCCAGTGGTCCTAAGGAGATTCTTGTCAGCTCGATTGAATGGCATACTTGATGGTATAGATTTAGAGATGTTTTCCTTACATAAACAGAGATTATGTGCAATTTGTATCATCACCTATGCAAGTAAAGTTGAAGGGCTTTTTTATCTAATTAAGACTAATGTTTGGTGGTTTTAAATTATTTGTATTTGGGATAGTGTTTGATTTCCTGAAACCATCTCCATTTCTTGGTAAGCAGGTAAACTAGATTATGTGCAGATGTCTCCTACAGACTTAAATATACTGTGATGCAGAAATTCTTATATTTGTCTTAAGGAATCTGAAAATTTGACTTTGTTTCAAATTTCTAACTATCTCCTCCTAAATAGTTCCTTTTGTCTATGTCGATCTTCACATTCATAAAAATTGTTCAGGAAAAAAGGCAAGGGGTTATGATTGTGTCTTTGATGCTTGTCAAGGTTTTTGATAACTAGGACAAACTGGATTCAAACAGTTTCACAATACCAAAAATAATTTATCTGTTTCAAAATTAAACTTCATAAAAAATAAACGTTGCTTAAAGATCTTTTCTTTACATTCTGAATTATATTTTATTTGGTTTATATATTCATTTAGACAAAATTAGAGACGTTGCAGACCATTAAATACTTTAAGTACTTCTTTTATCATTCAACTTGAGAAAATTTTTGTTTCTCTCACACAGAAGTCAGAATTCAATTAAAAAAAAAAAGAACCAGCTCAATTTCTTAGGTTCTGCTTCTTTCTGGTGAAAAGGACTGGGTTCCTGTACTGAGGAGCATGTTAGTTGCAACAGATTTGAGACAACTGTAGCTTGTTTATTTGTTTGGGGATGTTGTTTTTTTTTTTAAATCGTCTAAGGAAAAAATATGACAACTCAAATAAAAGCATTTGCTATTACAAGTGGTGTAGAGCCCTGAAGCTTGATAGTTTTCCAGAGGGCAGCCTGAGTAGGACAACAATGCAGGGTTTTTTTGTGGCCAATTTTGTGACAACTCTCTTGATCCCCTTTGTAATCTTGTCTATATTGCCCTGTTTCCAGTAGACTACACTTGAACTTAAGATGCTTTAAAGAGTGCCATTGTTGCAGGCAGAGCTAATTTTATAATTGAAGTGGATACTACTGTAGAGATTCAAGGACAGGATGTGAAGATTTCAGTTATTTAATTGATGTATCAACCCACTTTACATATCCATATATATACTGTACAGATGTTTGATTTTCAGAATATTATTTCCACTTTTTTTTGTTAATCAGTGCTTTGATTAAGAAAATCATCTGCTCCCTGTTTCACAAGTGACTCATTTATTTTTTCTCAAAGATATTATTTGCAACTTTGTCTCCCAACAGTGAGTCACTTCTCTGTGTTTTTCAAAGGCTCAGTTTTCAACTTTCAGTTCTTTCAACAAAATTATCTACTGTGTTCTAAAAAATCATTCAACAGAGCTCATATTTTCTTAAAATACTGTGTTAGCCTTGGGATCACAGTATATTAATAATTTTGTGTTTTCAGATGTATTGAGCTTTTTCTGCTAACTAATTACAATGGATAACTCTTCAGAAAACAAAATTTTTATAAAAAAGGAAAGAGATACTGCTCAACTAAAGAATGAAAATTAAATTCTCTTAAATACTGTATTTGAGCTTTAAAATCAAACCACTATAAAATATTCTAATGCATTATTCTTAGCAATATAGCTAAATTTTTTACTTGCTTAGGATTTCAATTTCTCAGAGATCACAATCCATATTCTGAATTTCCACTAGATCTCTTTCAGGCTTTAAAAATGCTCAGACATAACCATAGAATCTTGTACATCAAGGACTCTCATCTCTTAAATATAGACAAGGAAGCGTGCATCTTCTTAGTGCTTTGAATTCTGAAGCATGTTCCATTACTGCTTACTGTAGCTTCAGTATTGAAGAGGGAATAGTTTTGCTTCGAAGACACGCAAAACAGATCTAGACTTTAATTGCAGCCTGTATTTATTTCTTTCTGGTGACTCTACCATGACAGATTTTTCAGGTCAAACTGCTGAGAAAATACAACAGTATTAAGGGGGAGTGGGGGGCGGGGAGGTGAGGGGGCGGTGCACAGAAAGTGCTGTTTTATGAAACCATTTTTTATGACAGAATAATTACATTTTGGTAACACTAGGGGATCATGGTGTTCTCTATTTTTAGTGTAACATAACATCAACATCTGTTGGTTTGCAGAGAAAAACTTCTCTCCTGGTGTGTCCCGTATACCAACTTAGTATAACATGAGTCTGAAGGGGTAGATCATATATCACGAGAGTTAGTACAGAAATAGATAATCCTATTAAACAGAATTTGCACAATAAGCAACAGGTTGCAGAAACTGACTTGTGTTACACATTGTAAATCTATCCCAAAAAACAATTGTCTCATTTCCTAGAAATATTGTTAAACAATGAATGCAAAACATTTTTTGACTTTGATGCATTTTACATTATTTATTGAAAACCAGTGTAATATTAAATATTTGTTCCAAATATTGCTTAAAAATGACCTTTTGTCCTAACTGGACTATGTTAGGCGTACAGTACTCGAAGCACAGAAAATATCTTGATGCTTTGTTTGCACTGTACACAAAAATTTGCCCTGCTAAATAATAATCTGTTAATTGACTTACAAATTTAAATGGATGGAGGACACTCAGATAGGCCACTCAGATAGAACACCCACATGGCATAGGAGTCTTTTATGGTTCTATTCTGATGAGCTGAAGACAGAAGGCAAATACGTATGGTGGATAAATCACTATAATTTCCATGTTGCCCTGAAACATCTTAATCAATGTTGCAATAATTTCTGGGACTCCTAATTTCATTCAAATTTCATTCAAATTTCATTCAAATTTTGTTCAAAATAATTGTTTAAAGATTAGCTTTTAAGACACTGTCCTTAAAAGAGTCAACACCTTTTAGTTTGAGAACTGATTTTCTCTTAAAATTCTTCTAGTTGCTGTGACAATTGTACCTTTACTGTTGAAAGCTCACTGAAAAGTCAATATTGAAGTTGTTAAAGAACATTTCCTGAAATGTGTGTTTGCAATACTATGCAAGCAAATAAAACATAAATACACAAGAAGCACTTATAGGAAGATTCCTTTTCTCCTAATTAGGTGAGATGTAGTGTCTTGGAAGAATTTCTTCATAAAGCACTATGAGAGCTGTGATAGTTATTAGTGTATAACAGGTCCACAGCAGTACAATTGTTCTGTAAGACTTTGCCTGTGTTTTTTCCTCTGTCTTTCTTACCTGAGAATATGTTGTTGAATTTTATTTAGCCTAAGCCCTAATAATTGGAGATATTCTGAATTTTTATGCACAAAGCCTGCAGATTTTCTGGAGAAATAACAAGCACACTGGCTGATCCAGCTGACTGGTTGATACGAGGTGGAGTTCACCCCAAATCCATTTTTGCCCAATAGCTTTCCAGGCTTTTTAGCTCTGTATTCTCTCCCTCACTCCCAGAAAAAAGGTGTCACTCCCAAACACTGAACTTACCTCGTGTAAGAAATATGAAATGTTTCTACTGCTATAACTAGGGCTATAGGGCACTAAAAATAGTTTTCTTGTAGTCTTATGAAATGCTATGGATTATATATAAGCAAGAGCAATAGCAAGCCACATTGAGATACCCACTGAATCAGACATTTGTTTCAGTTTCACTATACAGTGAACAGAAAATAGGAATCATTAAATTAGGTTATTTCTGATATGAATCCTAAGGTTATATTTTTAATAAGCTGAATTCATCCTTGGGTTTTCAGGCATGGAAAGGTCAAATGAAATAGGGAATGGTGCATAAATATATAAAAGTTTCTTCCTACAGGTCTATCTGGTCTACTGCTCCAGGAAATAGAGTAGGGCAACCCTATAATTAGTGCCACTGCACATTTAGTTCAACCAACCACTCACATTGTACCGCATGGGAAAAAAAATCCTCATTATTCTGCTTTGATTCAGAAGAAATTTTGAATGCATAGGATTTAGAAGTTTGTGGCTCCACACCTTACCTAGTAAGTTTGGTTATTGTGTATAATTATTTTTGAAACACACTTTGAATTTCTGACAGTTTCATGAAAATTAAATTTTCCTTTGGTGTTTGCTGCAGAGTTCAAATATCCCCAAAGTGACTAACACATTTTCATCCTCATAAAAATCTCAACTAACCTATTTACTTATTCTGCCTGAAAAATTAGAAAGTGTTTTCTATTTAAAAATTTAGGTACCCTTTCAAATTATTCCATGGTCACAAAATTAATCAATCTCTATTTTAAAATCTATTAGTCACATGAGCAAAGTGACAGATTTGCTGTTTTCCTTAAAACTCTTCAAGTTTTATAAAAATTTCCACTAAACAAAAACAGTACAGAGGATTGCCATTTGCTGAAGGTTCTCCAAGGAAATATGCATGTATAAAGGTAAATAGTTTAGCCTATGTGGTGTATCAAAGCATTTTATGAAGTTCTGAAAAATAAATGCATATCTTTGAGATGAAAGAAAGAAGAAGTAGAGGAATGTTTATGTGCACATATGCTGGTTTTAAGAAAGGCAGAATGACATCAAAAGAACATGCAAAGATAACTTTTTCTCCTCATACTTAAAACCTTTTTTGCTGAGTTGTAACATGAAAAAGCTAGAGGAGGAAAAAAAAAAAGAATTGAAAAAACTGAAAGCAGTTTGAGACCTTACTTGTTTGGTTTTTTTTTTTTTGTCTTCTTGTCTTTCCTACCCCTGCTTCCTTTTTCTCTTTCTTCACCCCACCAACTTCAAGCTTCTTTAAATTTAGGTTGGAATCCCTAGCTAATATTTAGAGTTAAGAACCCTTTTAGCTATAATGAGTTCTGTAAAACTGTACAAGCTAACAGCCACCTTAATGTCTCACATTTTATTTTGATAAACACTGAATTTAGTACTCAGTTAACAGCTTTAGATCACAGCAGTGGGCACCATCAGTAGCATGAAATATAAGAAGTATAAATGATGGATTGTGCACCTGGGACAGAGAAACCCCTGGGAATGAGTAAGATCAGTAGAGGGGTGGCTGGATGGCAGCCCTGCAGAGAGGGATCTGGGAGTGCTGGTCTCAGTGTGAAGAGAACCCCAGAGGGCAAAACCCCACTCTGAGGTGCACCGAGCTCAGCGTGAGCAGAACACCAACAGAGGTGACTGTCCCACAGCATTCAGCCTTGGGGGGCCTCACCCTGAGTATTCTGGGCAGTTCTCACGTCCCCACATGTCAAGAATGATGTGATGGTCCTTGGATATGTCCAGAGAAGGCAACAAAGTTGGTGACAGGGCAGCAAGGCATGTCCTGGGAGGAGGAGCTAAGGACACTGTGTCCATCCAGCTCAGAGAGAAGGAGTCTGGGGAGTGACCTCTCCGCTCTCTGTGAAAGAAAAGTGGCAAGGGAGGTGCTGAGCTCTTCTGCCTGGTGTCCACTGGTGGGATGTGTGGGTATGGTTCAAATCTGTGCCAGGGAAGGTTTAGACTGGCTATTAAAAAGTACTTCTTTACTGAGAGGGTGGTCAAATGGAATATGTTTCCTAGAGAGGTAGTTCATTGCCCGAGCTCTTCAGTGTTTTGGATGCGTTTGGACAAAGACCTTAATAATTTTTTTTCAATTTCAGGTGAGCCCTGAAATGCTCAGGCAGTCAGACTGGGTGATTGTTGCAGGTCCCTTCCAAATGAAATATTCTTTTTTGATTGTATTCTATTCTGTAATTGCACTTTTGAAAAGCTGCACACTAATTGATGACAATAGGACATAAAGTGTTAGATTGCAGGCTGTGGACTCATAAATATGTCTTGCAAAGCATTTGAGAGATTACAGATGGAATAAAGTTTATAAAGTATGAAGTCAAATACGTACACATAAAAAGTCAAGAGAAATTATTCCAATGTAAAAATAAAAGTTAACCAGAAAATATCCAAATACTTTATCAGTATCATTTGCTGAAACATTGAAGTGTTATGTGGAATGAAAATATATTAAATTTCATCTCATATGATCTTGACAGATCAATCTGTAGTCTGTTTAACGTCAGGGCTTTCTATCTGTCAGATATTACATGGTAGGCAACTTAAGGAAATCCTCATTAATTCATATCTCATGTTGATAACTTCTCTTTTACAACAGGTACAGAGGCCCTGGTGAGTAGTGCAAAGCTTGATATGTGTCTGTACTTGGTCTTTAGGCCACAGGTGTTACAATTTTCTGACTTTAATGCAGGCAGATACCACATAAAAGCTGCTTTTTCATTTACTGACTTGCTAGTTTCCTCCCAGCTCATGCCCAAAGCTTTTATGTGAGTATCTTGAAAGTGTCCAATGCAAATTCCTGTAGTCCTGTCTCATGGACTGGCTCTCAACAGGATAAGAAAGCAGAAGGCTGGAAGATTGTAAGTATCCTTTCCATCATCCCTCTTATGAACACCTTTCATCATTCAAAGGAAGTTTCTTCTGGGAAAAAAGTAAATGTTTACCCTGTTAAGCAACTCAAGCTGTGAAAAGCCATTTCACATTTGGTAGAAATCAGCTTCTGAATTTGCTTAGTTTTTGTATATGTTACTGCTCTCATCCATAGGTTCAAAAGTGACTGGCCTTCAAAAAAGTCGTGATCAGATCTTATTAATCTAAAGCAGCTGATTCACTTCTTTTGGATTTATTCCTCCATTTTCTATGACACTGAACACAACTAAGTCTTGTCATATCAAGAAATGTTTAATCTCTAGGAATGAGTTCTTCCCCCTTTGTAAAACTTGGATTATAATTAAAAGCTGAAACTTATTAACAATATTTTTTGCTTAGATCATAGATGGGTTTTTATTCTACCAATGTGAAATAACTTTATTTGTTAATTGCTGGCTGAATTAAATATATTCAACTTGTCATGTAACATACCACATATGCTCATAGAGAAATCTTCAGAAATGTATGTTTGGTTGTGAAAAGCCTAGAAAATTCAGTTTTCCACGGTAGTTGCTTGGGGTCTGTAAGCTTTCTTGATACTAGACAGATGTAACCTCATTTCTTTCTAGGTTTTTGCATAAGAACTAAGTCTCATTATCTCTTCTGTTCTCATTTGTTAGGCTTCCAAAAACATGGGGTATTAAACTCATTTAACTCCCAACTCAAAAAAATCAAAATCTCAAATCAAAAATAGAGTTTTATGTTTAGAACTGTTAGGGAGAATCGAGATTTCCCCAGCTGGGAGGCAGAACGATGTTTTCATGGACCTTTTTAAACAGATTTAAGAATAAAAGTTTATTTTTTCTCTTTGAGCACTTAAAGTGAAAGTCTCTCTACAACCTCTGAGTTGATCTTAGTATTTATTTCTATCTGTTGTAAGGGGTCTTTTTCGGTTTATCATAACATGGGGTCTTTTTAATTGGGAATTTAGCTAACTATATGTTCTTGTTTTCCTCAGTAGGGAATAATCAAAACTTTCAATGTACTATACTTTACAGGTATCTTTTATGCCATATAGATCTTCTCTAGACTCTTCTCAGTTTTTCTAGATTTTTTAGGAACAGGGTGGCAGAAATAGTCATATTTCTGAACTGGCTGCCACATAACTAGTGCCAAGTGGGCTGGTAGTTCTGCTGGTACTTGTTGCTTCATTCCATTTTTGGCAGGTAATTTTGCTGAAATGTGATAGTGATGTTAATCTCGAAATTTTTTCCCCTTCCTCCACTCCTGTGTTACTATATTTTAACCAGACTACTCAGTGTTTTGTTTTCTTTTCCTCAGGTTGTATTTTTGTTTGGTTGTATTTATGTTTGGTTGGTTTTTATTTGGTGCTTTGTTTTTTGGGGTTTTTCTTTGAGTTTCAATTTTGGATTAGCAGAGGGTCAGAAGAGTTATCACTAATATTAAAAAAAGAAACTATAAAATTTTAATCTGGTTTTTAAAGAGTGGACACCCCTTCTTTCCTCGTATAGTAAAAATATTTGAAAGTTATATTGTGTCCTTATTAAGATAGTTATCATTTGTCAGTGAGCTACTAATAACTCAATTGTGAGAAATTTCTTCCCCAGTTCTCTCAGTTTGAATACTTAGGTGATTTATAACTCTTTTTTCACAGCTTCTAAAACTGGAAAATCCAGTAACCTGCTAAAATTTTGAAAAATGGTTCCTAGTGAGATAGAGGTTATTTTGTCTAATTTCTTCTGCACTCTACTGTGAATTCTATTGAGCTTGGTTACACTTATCTCTTGTATTCTTTCCTTAGCTGCTTTCCTAAACTGCTCTGATTTTGTAATCCTTTACAAATGCAATAACCTCTTGAGAGGAAGGTTTACACACAAAATTAAAAATGTTGAGGTTTTTTTCCTGTCTCATTTATTAATTGCTTTTCAGATTAGTCAAGATCTGTTCAACTACATTTTATCAGCACACAAAATCAGTAGCATGATCATTTAACCTGTTAGCAAGCAAAGGCTTGTAAAATCTTTCCCAGCAATGTTTCTCCCTGTTTTTTTCACATCTGTCCTTTTTCTGTCCTCAAGTGGCTTCCAAAAAGATTTTTTAAAAAGTTTTAAGTGAAATAGGAATAGATACACTGCAAACCACAAATTTTCATCTAAAATTGGTATTTTTTCTTATCTCTCAGCTATACATATCTACATAGACACTTTTAAGACTCTCACTGTATCTTCAGTTTTATAACACTGATGTCTTTGTCTGGGCAATGATAACACAAATACACCTGGCTTTAATTTTGTGATGGGAAAAATGATCAAATTCAGCTAACTATGTTTAGAACACCTTTTGTGTTTGGCCACTGAGGGAAATGACCAGCCTTCCAGGGCACAACAAAAGTAATAAAAGGAAAAATATTTAAAAAAAAAAAAAAGGCAATAAAAGGATAAATATTATGTTCAAAAATTCTAATGGATCGACATTAATCTTTTTTTCTTTTTTTTCTGTGCTCAGCTAGCCTACTGTGAATCCAGGTAAAATATTTCATTAGTTTCTAATGTTTCAGCATAATATTAGTTCTCTTCTTTTTTTATTATTACCTAATTTCTTTTATTGTGGGTTTTTTGCTTGGATTCTTTTTTAGTACATTAACTAAATCTACCTCTATAGATAAAACAATTTGATTTTTTTTTTTCATGGAAAGAATGTATAAGTAATTTATGAAGACTGGTAGAAAATCTTTAGGAAAATATACATTTTCTTCATAAATACAGCCATCAGATTTTTTTATGAAGCTCTCTCATTGGCAAGGTAACACTGATGCATTTCATACCACCTCTCTTTACTGTTCAGATTACTATAATTTCAAGTAGGGTTTAAGAGATCTTCACAAGGCAGGCAGCATAACTTATTACTTTTTGGCCTAGAATGCCCTAGCTGTGAGAGCTATAGTTATATACGAGAAGAGAAAATGGCAATATGGGTTTTTTAGAAGACAGATTTCATGCTTTTATCTTGTCAAGCACTTTGGATTAGATCCCATTTGGGACTTTGGGGACACAAGCGAAGGATTGCCAAATTTAGCATCAGAAGGTATTTGACTCCAGGGCAAAACCCAGGATTCAGTGAAAAACCTAGGATTTTTTTAATGTGTAACTCTACAAGGATAAGACACTTCAGAATAAGAGCCAAACTATTTTTAGAAAAAAAGAAGAAGAAAAGGAAACAATGGTTTACAGGTAGAGTGACTTGAAAATTTATTTCAACTGGTTAACATGGACATGCTTGAATTTATTCTCTAGATCTTTCGTTGTAATCACTCCTAAATTTCAAAAATAAACAATCTCATGGTGCTGCTTAGTCAAAATAGGTCAGTGGCAGGAAAGCCCAGACTCTTTTTGATGTCTTCTCTCAAAATAGTCTTTATATCTTACATGAGATATACAAGCAGCCATAGGAAACCATGTGGAAGTAACAGTTTGTTTTATTTTGTGGAATATGGAACAAATTCATTGACAACATCATAAAATCCTTTGGCTAAGGAATTCTGTGGTCTTGATTCTTGGTTATCCTATAGATTAGTCTTTCCTTGATTTTTTAGATCTTACACACCCCTTTCATAAAGAAAATGGGTCTTCCAGGTGAGCACTCTAGAGATATTGGATGATTCTTCCTACTCTTCCCACCATGAGGGCCAGGTGAATGAATGTATATGAGTAAAGTGTGATGTTTAGAGGAGAAAATTGAGACCTATGCTGTGAATTGTCGGTGTATCGACTGTGGTAAATTGGATGATGAGAAAATCGATAGCTGTTATTGCTGACATTAAAAATAAACTGAAGGAGATGTGATATCTGAACAGAAAGAGATTAAAGATTGTCATAGCGAGAGAGAAAAACCCTGTTCACACAAAAAGCTGAGCGATTTAGTAGCAAACATGTAGGTTGAAAGAACTATCTGATTCTCATGATTTGTGAACTGAATAGGCTACCAGATATCAGAATTTTCTGGCTATGAAATATGTGTCCAAAATACCCATTTGAGACTCATAAAAGTACAGAATGAACCACGAGAAACATGGAGCGGAGCTATTAAAAAAAAATCACTCACTTGAAAGTGGCAAGCATTAAATTAGGCTCCTGAATATTGCTTTTTCTGAAACATGGTTGCATTGTGTGATACATTTTTGGATCCACAGAAATACCACCTACCTGCCAAATTGAAGTAGCATCATGAAAAAAACAACATAGAAATGTACCCCCTGCATAACAAGCAAAATAATCTGAAGAGCTAGGGCTGCTCCGGGGCAAATCTCTCTGTCTGATCTCAATGGGATAAAGTGGAAAGAATGCATTCATGTTTTATGCAACATCTGTAAGAAAGGAAAAGGTTTTCCTACCAGAAGAATGCCATCAAAGAAACACTGAATTCTTTCTTTTATATTTGGAAAAGCTCTGTAGCATCAACATCAGAATTCTAGGAGGTCAGAATGGACATGCATTAAGATCTAGTGAGATTAAAACCAAACAAAATTAACTTTAGAATTTATATAAAAATGAGTCTCTTTGCTTAAGAAATTTCACTTTTTTTTTGATTTTGTGCATTTTGCAAAGTGCTTGAAGTACCTCCACGAGTTCAGCCTCTGCAGATTACTGTTATTAAACAAGATTGCATTATTTATAGTGGTAATTGTATGTTGCAATCGCACCTACAGTATTGAAGCATTTTCCAGTCCTGGAAAACAATGCACTTCTTGTCCAGAGAGCTTCTTAAGTAACAAAATAAAGAGGCAGAACAGTGTGAAACAAACAGGGGAGAAAAAAGAGCAAGTGTAAGAAATATGGTGATAATTGCTCCCCCAGGCCCTTCCAGGGCTTTGTCATACAGTATTCTATCTGGAAAGGAAAAGAAAAAATAGAAAAGGCAAGGGGGAGGAGAGAATAAATGAAAAAGAAAAGTTAAAGCTTCTTCTCTTTTCACACCTTAGCCAGCTTCAAAGACATTGTATCAAGCTAAAGAACCATTGCTAGCAGAAATTATATTCTTGTGACTGATGAACATTTTCAAGAATATTGTTCCAATAATTTGTTTTACAATAAGTTTATTCCCACTCAGTAAAAATGGGAATAGGATCAGAATATTTCATTTTCTGTTAAGAAAGAAATACGTTAGTTTTGCATATCGTGATAAAGGGCTGAATGTATTGCCATGATATTTGATGGATTAAGAAATCCAGGAAAGAATTTCTGGATTATTTTGATGGCTGATATAAGACAAGAGTTCAACAATAAATTGAAATTCTTTTTGTGTGTGTGTATATGTGTGTTTACTTCAATATAGAGAAGATTTGATATCTAAGTCCTTGTGTCTTTTAAATGTAATATATGTGAAAGCCTTGGCAAAGTGATTCAGTTCACCAGTAGACACTGCATGGCTTCCTACTAGGTGTTACAGAGGGGAATAAACTAGTTTGCTTCTGTTAGACTGAGCTGTCACATCGGTTCTCTTTGCTGCCTTATCATCAAGAAAGAGCTGTAAAAATTTCTGGTTTTCAAGGTGAACTTTCGCTCCCATCAGCCCAAAGAGGGAAATCTGATTCACTGAGATTTAAATGTTTGGTAATCTGATTATCATTTTTCTATGAGGTAATCCAATTCATTTTAAGCAAATGCAGCAGCTTCAACTTTCATCTTTTTTCTCAGATGTATCAATTTGGAAGCGCATGAAGTTTTAGAAGTGCTAGCTACATTATTTCTCTTTTGCCATTATTTCTCTTTAGTCTTGACTAAATGGAAAAACACCATTAAATCCCAACAGACTTCACAGCTGTATATGCATATATACCTTTATTAGATGGTGAATTTTCCTTAGCTCTGCCTTTTTTGTAATGTTTAAATTTATGTTGCTTTTATAAGGTTTTTTACTGGTTTTGTTTTTAGCTTGTTTGCTTGTTTTTACACATTTTTTATTGCATGAATGGTAGTCTAGAGCAGAAAGGCCTTTAAATAAACAATCACAGAATAATTTGTAGCCCAAAGTCTGAGCTAAAAGCAGAAAACAGAATCTTGGGTCTGTTTTCCTAGTTTGAAAAAGGACTTTCTTTGTTCAGTATCCTGTGTTTCTCCATTTTAAGCAAGTTTATTTGCACAAAATAATTAAACAGCTGTTGATCCAAAACATAATAAATCCAAATTTGGAGCATGACACTGAACAAGTGATGTAATCTGTGAAAAATGAGGTTTTGCTCCAGATGAAGTTTTCAGTTTAAAATGGATGCACAAAATTCCACCAATTTTAATTTTCAAAGTAGATTAAACAGTAGTTGCAAATCTCGTGCTATGATTCCTCCCATCCAGCACTGCTGGATCAACATGTACACTTACTCCCTTAGCTGTGGAATGCAACTGGAGGCATGCAAAACACAGTAAAAGCAACCGAAGGACTGCTCAGGAACTAGGGTTATTCAGTTCTTCTTGAGTACATCTATATATTGGTCTAATAAGAAATTTAAAAGTAATTTTGGATTTGTTTTTATTTCAGTTTAAGTTGCCTGTGAATAGTTTCTTAGTGTCTGTGGATAATACTTGTTTTCATTGATGTTGCAACTTTAGTATACTCAATACTATTTTATTGGGAGAATGTGAAGGACCAGATAAGAGTATTTTTTTCTACAGAGAAACCATGATGAAAACCTTTACTTTGCAAAGTATTATTTGTTGACCTCTCCATTATTGTTGCATTTAGCAAATAATATGTTTGTGATTAAATAGAAATTCAAGTTTTTACTATAAAAATATAAGTTTTTACTATAACTCTCTTCTGACTGCTTCAGACCTAAAGGGCTTCAGTGTGCACATTTAGCTGATCTGCAAAATGACTTTGGGAAAAATACAAGTTTCTTTAAGTGAAATGCTTGAAAATTGTGCAAATAGTCTCCTGTAAACTATGTACAGTGATCAGATGTCCGCTATAGAATCAAATATTTGATTCAATTTTTTTTTTACTTTAGTCCCTAGTTAGACTTAGATCTGCCTGTTTGCAAAGTTCCCTTGCTTTACCATGAGTGCACATATATATGCACATATATGCACATAGACCCAGAGCAGACCAGAGAAAAATATACATCTTAACCTAAAAGGTAGGAAGTGGGAGGTGTTAGAATGGAAAGGATATTCCAGGTGTTTGAATTGCTGAATCTAATTTGGTGATGTTTTACAATCTCCGAAATGCATGTCACATTTCAGCAGGGGGTCGGAGCAGGCGGCAAACGGGGCTGTGCAGGGAGCCAGCCTAGGACGTTCTGCTGCAGGGCTGATGGGCTTTTGTATGGAAATCGAGGGTACTGAGGGAGAACTGCTCTGCAGCCCTGTGAGAAATAGCAGGGAATGGACACAAAGGATTGAGAGCTGGGGCTGAGGAGGTCTGCGTTGCCCGCTTTGGAAGATGTGTGTGCATGAAGGGCAGAATAACAGAGGTGAAACTAAACCGTGGCCGTACAGAACTACTGTAAGAGAGCTGTAAGAGAGGGGAAGAATTTATACTGAACTTTGTGGAAAAACACATAAAGAACAAGTCTCCTTAGAGAGCAATACCATTTTATATTAGCAGCTGGCAAGGAATGAGTAGTGTGAATAACCTAACGTGCTCCTCCACGTGTTTTGGAAAGGAAAGAAAGGAAAAGAAAGCAGAGTACATGATTTGACTGTAGCCAGAAGCTCTCAGAGGAGAGATCAAGGCCTGGTTAATCCAGCCAAAGGAAACACAGAGTTAAAGTGTTTTATTTCTCCACTGGGGATTCACAACCTAGAACCCTGTCATAAATGGGAGCACTTGTTGCAAAAGAAAGCATTTTTCTTGCTGAAAATTTCTGTGTATTAGCTGGAGGAGGATCTTTTTCCTTAGAAACTAAAAAGATAAGAAACATGGATTGAACTCAGAATACAAAATGAAAAAGTACACAAAATTTTCGAAATTGAAATATATTACAAATTCAGGGAGGTATCACAGTCCCTCACAGATGAGACTGTGACTGGAACAAAAAGTCAGATTCTAATTAGAGATGAAAAACTCCAAAACTACAATGATTCAAATGCAGCTTGAGAGTTGCAAGCATTCTGCTTTCTAGAAAAACTGAGTATAGTTGAGCAATGAGTGATTTGAAGATGTTCACAGAAACTGTATATCTATGGATATACATGGATAACCTATAACCAGCATCCTGGGTGCTCAACCTCCTTCTGTTAGTTCAGCTGCAGCTCTGTGAAGGTCAAGAATAAACACCAGAAAAATGCATTTACCACCTCACAACACCATCAGTGCTTATAATTTTAATAGCATTTCTGAGACTGCAAAAATATCAATGTTACTTTACTGTGTTATGTGTTTGATAGTTTCATTTTGAGTTTTTCTAAACTGAGTGCTACTCAGGTGTTAAATGCTGATTATTCTGAAAGTTTGTTGTTGGATGTTTGTTTTGATGTTGTGGGGGTTTTTCTAGTGTTCTAGTTAGTGGTATGTGGATTGTGAGTACATTAGTGAAGCTTTCTTAAACAAGCGATAGGCCATAATTCACTAATAAAAGTATTTATGGTTCTACTAGATGAACTAGAAATATAAGCTTTAAAAATTAATGTGTTTATAAAAAATAAAGGCTACATTTCCCTTCTCTTCCACCTGTATCCTCCCCATCTTTGCCTCATGCAATCAAAAATATTTTTGCAGCAGCTGATGATTCAAGGTTATTTGTCAATTAATTCATAGGACTCATATTATTTCTTTAAATATGTGTTTGAAATTTAGCAGAAAATTATTTTAAAATTAAAAATTTGTAATCTTGGCAGCATAACTTATGTTACCCTAGAGAAAAGGATCCTGTCCATGCTTGTGACTCATTTTAAAAAAGGATTCTTAGATGGTCACTTAAACAAGGATTTCAGGTCAGTACTTTTGTTCTAGGTACAGATAATGCAATCAGGCATCCAGAAACAATGAACCTGGGGGCTTGATGTGCAAAACAGAAGAACGCGTAGCGATAAACTTTTGTTAAATGTACTCTGAGCATATATCTGTGAGCTTTATACCCTGCTGAATTAGATTTACTCTTAATTTATTCATCTCAAGCTGAAATATGCCTTAATCAATGTAGTTTAAAGTATACTTGAGGGTTTCCCTGAAGACTATTTTTAATTTTTAATTTCCATTTTAATTTCTTTCCATTTATTTTTTGTTGGCAAAGTACCTCTGCCTGCAGAATGAAAAGGACTAGTAATCAAACAGCAGATCCTTCATTCCCTTAGTTTGTATTAATTTATATATATTCAATTTTGAGTGCATATAATGAATTCATATAGTTACAATATATTAACAAGTTAGTAGCTGATCTTGAAAGCAAAATGAGTTATACAGAAGGTTAAAAGACCTGAACTTTTATTGCAGCTATATTAATACATGTTTCCAAGCACATCTGGTCTACAGCAAGAAGAAAACAAACAAATGCCAAAAAAAACCCCTCAGGACATTTATCTCTAGAGAACAGATCATGCTAAGACATGGCTTTTCTATATAAAACTGCTTCTTCAAGGGAAAACAAAATAAATGCAAGCCTTGCAGCAACTGCATGGGGCCACCTACCAAAGCAAAAGAAATGGGAGCCCATGAAGCCTTCTCGGACTTTCTTGCTTGTGTTTCAAGGAAAATAAGCAGTGGTGAAAAGGGAGTGGAATTAATAAGTGAATCCTCCTCCTTCTAAAAGTATTCTTAAAACTTATAATTATTCTTCACTAGCTCAGAAAATAAGATTGATTGAGAAGTGAATTGAAAGAAGAAGAGAAACATTGAAAAGAGGAGTACTGAAAAGAGAAGAGGGAGCAATGACAACTTGGTGAAGTTGAACTGAAGAAGACAAGAGTTATTTGTCAGAGTGAAGATGAGACAAAAATAGACCAGAAGTCTAAATGCAGCCCTGGGAATGACAATAAGTTAAGAGAAATGAGGCAATAAAGAGGAATTCAAAAGGATGTAGTTCTACATCCACAGAAAGACTAAATCTCAGATACCCACAATATTCAAGCGGTCATACCTCAGATACATAAGGACAGAAGTTCAGGCAGAGGTTTGGGACTCTGCACAGGATCTTTCAGTTGCAATTCTAGATATCTGGAAGGTTCAAAAAAAGAGGAGGAAGATATCAAGAATGAAAAGCAATTTGCAGTACTGAAATAATACTAAACCAATGGGCAGGAAAAATCAACTATGATAGAGAGAGGGAAACATTCAAATTATTTTTTTCATTCCAGTGGTGAAACAAATAAAAAGTTTTTAAAATTAATGAGGTAGGTCTTCTGTATCAGAAAAATTAAAGCTCTTGTAATTTATCATTCTTGCTGCCTTTTTTTTTAATGGAAAATGTTAGAGATGACTTTTTTTTTTCCCAGAAGGTGATAATCAAGGACATAAGAATACTGTAGATAAAAAAGCAGCCAAATTAAAGCTCATCAAAGTTATATATAACTTCACACAGAATTAATTTCCAATGTAAAACATCTGTAATGTACTGTGAGCTAAATTATGAATATTCAATTCCATCTTGCTCTAATTTTATTAATAGAATCAATATGTTCTATGCCATATGCAAAGACAATTAGAATAACAGCATTGCATTAATATACAAAAGTTGTCTTCATTTGCATGGATCATAAATGCTCTCTAAAACTTAATATTGGGAACCTGTAGGTCAAATTCTGTTTCAATTATTCAATTAAATTTTACATCTGTTGGACTTGCTTGAGTTTCATATTATGACAGAGAATATACCTTGTCGTGATCCTCATGGGAATCACGTTGTTCACAAATGAAGTGCAACCATCTCTAGAGCGAGCACCTGTTAGTTTTAGTAGCACACTGCAGCATTACACAGGCAAAGAATCAAACTGCAAACTAACTGTAGAACTAACTATTGGATGACCAGGATGTTTCCAATACACAAAGTTTACACATCACGTGATATAAATCTCCCAATTGCCTTCTTGGTAACTGGTTGGCATCAAATTTATACCCAGTGGTGTTTAAAACAATCTGGTTCTCCTGGTGTAAGCAGAACTAAAGCATCATGACACCCACCCCTATGTTGAATTTTAGGTAACCAGTGTGACTTGAATTTCAGAATTTTCAAAATCAAAATTCTAGTGGGAGGAAAGCCTATCTATAAATAATGTTCCAGGAGCAAATTGCAAATAAGAGAAACACAAGTGAAAGAAAATGCTCACTATGTTCACTATGCCCTGTCCGTTTTAAAAGGCATGACCTCATGTATTCAATTTTGACTCAAAATTAAGGGGAAAAAAAACAAATATAAAAATCTGCAAAATATTAAGGGTGGTGTTGACTGGTGGTTACTGCTCATAGGTGTTACAGGCACTGAAAATAAAGCAAGCCCTGTCACAGTCAACAATTCACCTCCATGCCAGCTTCCTTCATGAGGTAATTTCTTCAGACAGAGATCCTCTAAGCATTCGTGGGCAAGCTGTGCTCTGACTCTGATAAATGTAAAGGAAGAACATAATTGTCTTCTGAAATTTAAGTTTCTATTTTCAAAGCTGAAAAGTGTGTAACAAATTAAGCTTCTCACACACAACACACAGAGTTTCTGAATTTTCTTACACCCAGAATCACATTTTAGTAATATTTTCCCTGTCATTCTATGTCTGCCTTTCTCTATTTTTAGGCTTAACATAAAATTTTAAGAAAATTATATGGTCTTACTTTTAAAAACTAGCACAAATTAAATTTCTCCACATCTTAAAACCTTCCCAGTTCTTTTACGATTTTCAGCCATTTAATCAGTCTGAACTACATAGAAAAAACTTGATTATGGGTCCTGAGGGAAAGATATACTCTTTCTGCAATCTTTTATATAAATGGTGTAATATTGTTTTGATTATAAGATTATTTATTTTCTAATGCCTAATGAAAGGTAAAGCTGCAACAAGATAGTTGATATTCAACAGTAAATTTCAGCATCAGATTGGGAGGTTTTGGCTGGTCGGTTTGTGTTTGTGTTTGTGTTTGGTTTTTAGCAGGAAAGGTTTTAAATATAATACTGAGGAATACTGTCACAAAAACATTCAGGGAAAAAAAGATATTTAAATGTGACTGTGAAATTCTTAACATGGTATTCACATGATAATGGGAAAAAAGTGAACAAACTCATGCATGCACTTACACAGGAGCCCCGGCAGCAAGAACTCTACTGTAATAAAGGTGGGCCTGCTCCAGACAGATTTTTGGAGGTGGTTACACATTTCATACAGATGTCACTACAGCTTGCAACAATTAAGCACCTGAGAGTTTGGGCACTGGTTAACCACCAATTTTGAGTGTTGTAGGAAACTAATACTAAGCAGCTGTGCACACAGAGAACCTGCAGCTAGTCTGTGCCCTTTGCAAGGAGGTATGACATGTACCAGTCAAATGATCTCCTACACAGAAATAATAATAACAAAAAAGGTTGAGATTTACAAAATTTCCAGTTATATGAGACTTTTGAATGCTACCAGAATGTAAGCAGGGAGCTGATCAGGGAGCATGGATGTGTGTTTGGGCTGTCAGCAAGCACACCAAGTATGTTCCAGCATTGTCTAACGTGAGTGTTTCAGTATTCAATTTCTGCTTAAAAATCAAATACCCAGTGATATGACCCAAACCAAGATCCAAAATGCAGCTCCAAAGAATATACTTTTAAAGAAAAATGATATGTTGTTCTTGACATTATTTGTGAAATGTTTTGAATTCTAAAAGGCTTGAACAAATCTTGGATCCTAGAAGATGTAAACATTGAAGTGGGGAAGTTTCAGTTCATCTTGGCAGAATTTTCTTTGTTAAAACGAATGTAATCCACACCATCTTTCAGACACTCAAGGACAGTGAGCAGTGAGGAAAGAATTGTGAGTACAGCACAATCAGACCAGCATAACGAGACACTCAGTGCCTGTACAAACAGCATGGGGGACAAGGAGACAAAAATCTAACCTTATAGACATGTGTTTAATCTCCTAACTGGGTATATAATTGTATAATTGCATTTCTGTTCACTACTCTCACTTTTAAGAAAGGAACATGCACCAAAGATCTGGTTTGTTAACGAGGAGTTAAAAAAAGGGAACTTAGAGATTGTACAAAGATAGGCATTACCTAGGACACAGTGTCCAGGATGAGCTCAGGGTTAGGGTAATGCTCAAACTGATGCATATACTTCAAATTCTTTTCTCTTCTGCCTGCTAGATTTGGTTCTTTCTGGATAAGGCCAAAATAGCTGAAAAAAGGCAAAATGGGAACACTTGCCTTTAGCTAAGTGAGGAATTTTCTTGGGAAAAGGTGTCAGATTTCAAATACCTTTTTACACTATATGGGTTAGCACGTAGTTAGAGAGTACCTTTGGGAGATACTGGTTGCCTAAAGTACCATATGGGCACTCTCTAATGTCTGAGAAAACACAACATGTGTCATGGTAAAAAAAAAAAGGATAAACATTTAATGAAAAACATTGTAGAACAATGTTGCAAGAAAGAGCACTAAGAGTAAAAAAGAAAAAGAAAAAAACCAAAAGTAATAAACCACTAGAAATTTGGTACCAGAGAGCACTGTTAAAAGCATGCAGACCAGAGTGTGGTTGCAGCTGTCATCATCATAACCATACTCCTTTTAAAGCAGTCCAGAAAAGCATGGAAATGCTGTTTGGAGAAAACCAAACAAGATTTCTAACTTCATTTTTAACAACTCAGTTTTAAAAAGTAATGTGAGAGTGCAAAAAATGAGAGAGAACCAAGGGGCACAGGATTTACCTCAGAGAAAGCTGTGAGAAACTGATCCAGCTGGTGAGCCCCTTCCTTTACCCAGGCTCTGAGATATTGCACAGCCAGCAGTAATAATCAAATAACTCACAAGCACTTACAAGGAGTGGGCTTATAAGTAAAGTGTTCTCACAACAGCACAGTCAAAATTATAAACCTACTTTTTCTCTGCAATGGGCATGAATGAAGACTGAGGATCTTTACTCTGAAACTCAGAAAAAAACTTTCACCTCTTTTTAGCTCAAACTCTTTATTCACTTCCAACAAAGAAGATTATGACTGACAGTGTAGTAGTCCCATCTGTCTGCCCTCATCCCTTTGCCCATTATCTTTCCCCAAATCCTGCACTGTAAATAACTACTTTGTTCCTTATTAATCTGTTCATTAGCTACATTCTGGAGTTCTGAAAAACAAATTAATTTGGTCCTGAATAGATGCTGAAATAAAGGCCATTTGTTGGACCTTTTCTTAATTCATTGCAGAAGGATCAGGGATTGTGTGGATTTATTAGTTTAGTTAAGTATTAAAATCATGTTTAACCCACTTCCTTCAATTTGCTTGTGCTCCAAAAGAGAACAGAACAAAAAAACAGCAAAAAAAGTATTTTTACCCAAAGGTAAAAGACAAAAGACACCCAAGACACACGAACTACTTTGGACATAACTTCTGCTTTTTAACCAGCTTCACTCATAATTAGTCATGCCTTAGAAAATTCTTTCTACTTATTTCCATCAGTTGCGTGAGAACATCAGACTGCTGTGGCACGGATAAAGGTCTTCAACAGCCACTAGCCCTTCCATTTCTCCTCCTGCATCTATGCTTTAGAAATTTAGAGAATCCCCAAAATAACCTTGATGTTCTTAGGGCTAAAATCACTGTCACAAAAGTTTCACATCTTAGAAGCATTTATGTGTATAATTGTAACACTACTTTGTTTCACAGTTCTGATGTTGAAAGAGAGAAGTGTGTATTTATCCTACCAAAAGAAACAACTCGAGTTCCTGCTCTAGCATCCCAGTATGTGACTAATCTACTACCAGAGATAAAGTGAGACAAAATAGTCAGGGGGGCAATGAACTTCAGTGTCATGGATGTTACTGCCTCAAGAAAGTTTTAAAATACTTTACTGTGGACAGTAAACACAAAAATCCTGTATTTCTATAAAGAATTTCATATGTGATGCCTCAAAACTCATTAGAAATAACAGAAATGTTAAGGGATTTAACTCACCAGCCCTCTATCCTTTCACCTGGTTTGAATTCTGTCTCAGAAATTGTCTCATCTTGAATTCTCTCTGCAGTGATATTCTTACCCTCTCCTATTCTGGGCAGAAGTTCACCATCTTTCTTTCACTAGCACTGTCCCTCCTTGCTCTCCAGATCTATTTCAGCACTCTCCGAGGTAATTTAGTTTCTATCCTGTGCCTGTCAAAGGCATGTCAGCTTTGTGTGTTCCAGCTGTAGCCGTCTCACCCTCCACAGGGATCAATAATTACATTGACTGTTCTCCAGCAACTGCCCTACCTGTGTAAACCATCTGCTAATTTTAATCTGAAAACCTTGTTTCTCAACACCTCTTGCTAGTTATTGTTCTTCGCCTGTGAATGACCTAAGACATTCAATTCCTAAAATTCCTTGTCTGTGCTGCCAGAGTTTAGCTCCCTCTCAGCATCACTTCTTATTCCCAGGGAATAAAAAGGGACTTTCACCACTTATTGGTCCAGGTGCTCAGCAACTCAGGCAGACCAACAGCCATGGCAAAGTCATATTTGTGTTATGTGTGGGGGGTTCCAGTATTTTCCACTGTCAGCTGTGGAACACTGTGAATGTGCCACAGCTACGTCTGGGGTTCACCATGTACAGCCACAGAGTCACACCAAGCCCAACGATCAGCTCTGTCCCAGGTCAGCATCAGGCACCTGAGGGGGTTATGAGAGGAGGACAAGCTTGTAGTGCTGTACCTCCTGCCATACTGTTTCCAGCAATCTGCAGTTCATGAACTTCACGGTTTTATTTCTTTTAGTTTTGTTAAACACATTTGAAACTTGTTAACATATGAGTCTCTGTAGAATCCTGTGAATGTGGCAATTATTGTGGAATATCAATGTCAGCAAATAATTAACTCAGTTACTGCTAAGCACAGCAAGTTGTACTTTTTCCTCCTCTCTCTCAGATGTGAACGCAGCCCATTTATGAGTTACCTGAGGCTACAACTGCCACATTTTGTCTTGGCTGATAGGTTCAATAGCTCGGGATGTACTGTGCTAAACACATAAAATGTTTTGAACGAGTGGTTTGGAAAAAAGAAACAAACCCCACGTAACACAGTTATGTAACTGAGGGGGTGGTAAAATTAAGTAAACAAAAAGAAAAAATTGAAAATGTAGTTTGCTTAGATTGAACACTTCCATGTTAAACTATCAACATAACAAAAATGTTTCAACCATCATGCAACAAAGAAATAAGGAGGAAAAATTGCATACATTATTTTAAATGTCTGTGATATTGGCTTCAAAATTTGAAAAAGTATTAGCCCTATAAAAGCTGAAAAAGATCTACTTAATAATAATAATCTTTCAAAAGAAAATGGAAAATAAAGGTGATTTAAAAAGATTCAAATTCAACAAATCCCACCTCTTTGTCTTTTTCTTCGTGTCTACAATATCTGTGTTGTGGTAGATTAAACTTTGTACTAAACCAGTGACATTGCATTGCTTACCTCTCAGCTTCAGGGCTTAAGAATTCTCCCACAGTGTTAATTTTTGTTCTGCTGAAATTCATTGTTTGCTTCCTTGGAAAACAAAGCATAAAAGTACATGATACAGTGAAATTTTGCATTAAAAATTGTGAACATCTCCTCCTCAGTACGTCAGCAAACTGGCTACAAGTGCTCTCACCATGTATTTCTATTCTTGATATATTTTCTCGTAATAAAGTAATAAAGTAAATTCAAGTCTGGTAAATACCAATAAATTCAAGTAAATACCAAGTCTGGTATCTGCAACATCCTGTATGAAGCGCTTGTACTGGTGTTGGATGTGTCATCTTGTGCCTTAACTTGATACTCTAGTTTTTGTCTTGGAAGAGACAATGACTACTGATACCTGCAATCTCAGCATCCGAGCCACATTTTCATGACCACTTCCACCTCTTCTGCCAGTTCTTCAGAAAACCTCCCTGCTTACCTGTCATTCTTTGCATGGAAGCTATTCCATAGCTTTGAACATTCATTATGTTCTTCTCTAAACTGTTTCTTATTCTACCACATAATTTTAAAACTAAGAGGAGTATGTCTACGTACAGAATTTAGTAATTTAAAAACAGGAATAAATCACAGACATACTAACACAATCAGGGTGGGTGTGGCTCTCTGTGTGTGTTGGCTTCCTCTCATAATTATTCCTGCTTCTTACCTTTCCTTTTTATTTTTTTGTGTTTTAAAACCAGTAATGACGAAACTTCCCTTCTTCCCTTGCATGCAGGTTAATTGTCATGGAAAGTTCTGTGATTGCTGCTTGGTGGTCTTTTATTACTGAATTGTGAGCATGTCCCACATGAAATACCAAGAAACATGATAAGAAATGTCAACTGGAAAATACTGGATGTTGATATAATGTGATATGGCTTTTTTAAAATCTAGATTCTAGACTAAAAAAACTCAGCCAGAATTTTTTTTCTATATAGCAGCACGCATATCCATACACAAGCACACACATATAAACACACATAGGCACTAGTGCAGAGCTCATGCTACTCCCATTCTGTACCAACCCACCACTACTGTCAGTTTAATTCTTCACATACCAAACCTCTGGCAAAAATAAGATTTTAAAGAAGTGTACACATCTGTTTATCTGCCTTGACTGGTAAATGGGGGGTGATAAAATATCATCAGATATAATTCTACTGACTCTAATGGTTTGATGGTGTGCACACAGTAGGGCATTACAAATATTTAAGTGCATTCTTTTTAAAAGGTTCTGAACATTTTTAATATTCTGAAAAACTCAGATAGAAGTAAAGGCAAATAGCAAGACAGGCGAGAGAGTGAGGGAACATCCAATTAAGGATGTCAAAAGGATTTAAATGCTCTGCTTTCAACTGCTAGAACTACTTATGTGTTTGGAAGCCCTGGCTGAAAACTTGTCTACCCTCCTTTAAAAGCCATCATTAAATGTCACTGCTTTCTTTGACTTCACTCAGAATATATCATGTTTTCACTTCTGCTTAATGGAAATACATTGAAAGCTGCTTTTAAAACACATTTTCCAGAAATTGACTTAACATAAGAAAACACAAATTGACATCTAAAAACCACTCTATTTTTCTTCTCCCTTGGATAAGAGTAGCTATTTTCTAGCTTCTTAAGAATTACAGTTTAAAATTAGGAACTTATTTTTAAAACACAGCTGACACTGTCCCATAGTGAATAATGTGACACAGAATAATTTTAAACAGAATTGTAAAGGACTTTGATTGATTGACTACTATATGATTCAATAAGTTCTGGTGTGTACAGTGTGTTAAAATATTTCTTTAAATTCTTTGATTTTGCAAAATAAGAGAAAATGAAACAGTTGTATCAGTTCAACAATCTACGGTCTATACAGTGAATTAAACAGACTTTGAAGATGTATCTTCTCTTCTGGCATCTGTCCTTGGGTGATCTCCTGATGATCTCAATGCCTTGAGCCTTGTTCCCACTTGTAAAGTGTGGATAATGATTATTTTTTTTATAGTGTGACATGCTCTAAGATCTGCATATCAATAATAAATTTAAAGAGAATTATCTCACTTTCAAATAATTCAGATGTCAAAATAGATATCTTCGGTCTTTTATGTGTAAAGGAATTTAGGATCCAGGGGTCAGTGGCCATGAAATATCTTCACAAAATACGAAATACCTCCACTAAATGAACAATGCCCAAACAAAGGTTTAGACAAGCAGAATTTAATAACCAGCCTGGAATTTTGCCAGGACAGAGACTGATATACTTGTGTCTGAATTCATTTCTAGCAGCAAATAAGTTAAATGTTGGATGTTTTTGCAAAAGACGGCAATTCTGGGTGCAGAGCCATGGCAATGATTCAGAGCTAAATGAGGAGTAAGAATTTATCTGCTCCTTCTAGATCACCCTGTGAGATATATTTCATCTGAGTATTTACCTAGTTTGATCTCATTTTATTGGTTTATACAGGAAATGTTACAAATCCAAAGCTATCAGATAAAATTGTATACCAAAGTAAGACTCTGCAAACTGTAGAGGGGCTAAGTCCGTCATGACTCTAACAGGTTTGTGACTGGCAAGATAGGCTTATAAAGTTTGTAAATTTGGAGTTGGTTAATAATTACTTAAGGAAAGACCATCTTCTGAATGATTCTAGAAACTTTGTATACCTTAATGTGACAAAGAGTGAGACAATGAGACTGATTTTTAGAAGATAGGGCCAACTTTTTGATTTTTCCCTTTGATTTAATATCAGCAAAATAAGGCAAAAAAAGAGTAGGAATATTCTTTTTTTCTCTATTCATCTGTGTGTACTGTAATCACTGACCTAAAAAAACCTACACCAACATAAGTTGTAGGGAAAGCTTCAAGCATCCTCAGCATCACTACGCAAATTTCATAAAAACATCTATTAAGAAAGACTCAGTTATAGAATTGACATAATTGATATGATATTAATATTAATTTAATAATAAAAAAATTGTCAACTTTTTTTTAAATGAAAGTCTGACAGATTCTATGTGTTCATTGTCATCAGGCAATTGAAGCCAGTGTTTTTAGTTCATTTTGTTTGCTTGCTATCCAAGTGTGGCATATGCTAACAATGCAGAATGGAGCACGCTTCATTGCTATTTAGAACAGCACTCTGATTACAAGTCTGTAGGTATTTGAAGCATCAGCTTTTTTGACTGTAGAGTATCTTCCTCAGAGCAATAAGGGGAACACTCAGAGCAATAAGAGGAAAATAATCCTTTAAACTATAGTGGTCTCTCATCTGCCATGAGCCCTACAAATTCAGGGTTTGGTTTATTTTGTTTTTCAAAATAAAGAATGAAAAACTTTGGGTTGGTTTGATATAATTCTGGGACCATCAGCTCTTCTGATTACATACAAGTCTTGTACTTCAATTGCTCCATCAAAAGCTTCCGAGATTGTTCTGTTATACAATTTTTTGATGGTTCTACAAAGTAGAGACATAGCACAGTTAAGACTAGAGATATTAATTCAACAGAACTACAGTGCAACAGGATGTCAGACTTGTCAGGCATGAAATATATCCATTTACTTACAAGAGTCTTGTGTTACATTTGATAACATTATCCATGCTAGGATAGTTTTTACTTTACAGCTTTCCTCTGACACTATTTCACCAGCACAGTATGCTTACTTTCCTTCACCAAAATCCTTTATGTTTTCAGCATAGCCTGTTCTTGCCCTCTACTCTGGCCAAAAGAAGGTAGAATAAAATAGTTCCTGTTCCACCAATTTGCTCTTAATTAGGAGCTCCTGTTGAGATACTTTTCATTCCCAAGTAAGTAGTCTAAAGGCTGGGAACTGATTTTCTTGTACAGGTATAATCTGCAGCTCCGTAAAAGCTTTATGGATGAATAACAGGCATGTGTAAATCTCATGAAGGAGAACTTTTGTTCAGCTATAAACATCTACCACAATATCTACAATCATTGCTCTTATGTTTGAATGCAGGTTTCAAACCCAGAATATTTCTTTTTTCAGAAAAAAGGAGAAAAAACTCTGTTTATAGAGAAACTTTAAAACTCTAAAATTTAAGATGAGTTTTGTGTGTATTCTTAAATCAGAATTTTTAATCCTGCCCTCAGACTTGGCTACCTACAATATCTGTGGCTCTACTTGAAATTAGAACTGTGTGGTTTTAAAGACTTTGATGATATAGGAGTGCATAAAAGGATCCAATATACTTTGTTTCATGACATAAGTTAACCATGAAGTTCATTAATTGGAAGACAGCAGTATGCTTTCAATCTATGTTAAAAATGTGGAAGAGTTTTCAAATTATCAGGACTTGAAAACTGACTATTAAAGACAAACAATTAAACTAAAAAATAAAAGAAAGACATGCAACATTTGAGCACAAGCATGTGGCTTACAAGATGAAGAGGCTGAAATACAGAGTAGTCATGTAAACGCTCCTTCTGCGAGAGTCTTTGATCATTACAGTTCTGACACAGTCAGAATTGAAAACAGAGATCCTGTAAGCCGGGTGACAAAGCTGCATTTTGATCTTCCTTCTTTCCCAAAAACATTTACAAAGATGATGAAAGACTAACAGGAGACCTGGAGTGGCTGTGCTACTATGATAGGGTAGGACTGTTCCCAATAACCCTGAGTGGAAAGGTCAGGATAGATTTCACTTTATCCTTGTGTCCCCACCAGAACTAATTCTACAAGAGGCAAAGAAGGAGGGAAGAGTGAAAAGTGCAGGAGATACCGGTCTCCCTTCTGCCATACCATGAGCTCTCTCCTCACTCTCACTGAGTACAAGAGTCTTTTCTGAAGCCCTGCTGTGTGTGTTGCAAGTTCAGGTTGAAGCTCCTGGACTGGCAAGCACCAAGTTCTAGCTCCCCATGAGGCTCTGTAGGTGCAAACTCAAATTAAAACACATATAGATGAAAAATACAAATTCTAAGTTCCTTCAGAGTATTTTTAAGTTGAAAACAGACTGTCAACAGTGTTCCCATTCCATACCTATTCTTCCCATCACAGGTCTTTTTAATTTCTTTTCTTTTGAGATCAAACAAGCTCCTTGACCTTCCTCTACCAACACACTTGAGGCTTCCTGCCCTGCTCCTGCTGTTGCTACACAGCCTAAAGCAACTTCATGAGCCCTGGTTACACTAAACTGCAGCTTTCACCAGCCTTCCTGCACATGTTACATACCCTTACCAACTGGAAGACCTCTCTGAACTTACTCATTGTTGCTTTCAGAAAAGACAAGAGAGGAGTCCTGAGAAGGGAAAATGCTGGGAGGTGGTGCTGGCAGTGGTGAGTTGTCACGTTTCTCTCTGTGGGCACTACCATTTTTCCACAGTATACAAAATACCATTTAGATAGACATCCTTTTCCTTCATTCTTTCACTTCATCACTGACATGCATCCTGTCCTTAAAAAAATACTCTCTTGAAGTCCCCCAGCCAAAATCTCAACCTTTTTCATTGAAAGTAGAGCCTGATTACCTGCCTACCTAAGCAAATTATTTCAAGCTAACTTACAGGCAGAAGGTTAATTATTAGTCTCTGTTCCTCTGTTCCTCTGCTCCTCTGTTCCTGCTTTTAACTCTGTAACTTTTAATGTTTTTTTTCATAAGACTATTAGATTGTCCTATTTATTATTTTTTAAATTTAATTAGGAATCATTTCCCTATGAAACACTGTCAATTTCTCTTGCATAAAGGTCACTTTCTTTCATTGTGTCCTACTGGCACCACAGGGTCATACCCTACAAGAACAACTAAAACTTTTGAAAAAAAATCTTAGGGGGAAAAAAAAGACAATGATTACAAAATTATAGGCTAGCCTTAAGTGGTGAAACTAATGTGTTCTGTTTAAACTCTCTATAAAGTGTTTATGAAGTACTGCTTAATTTTTTAGCTAATAAAGATATTGTTCTAATTAAAACTATTATTATTTTTATTGCAGACTGTCTATGAATTAACTCTGAATGCATTTCCATTTTCCAAGATGGAAGGTACAATAAGAGAAATCTCCTCTCACCCAAAAAACTTTTTCACTATAAGCAGACAAAAGTCTGCACCAACTATTATTCTGACTTTTGAATAGGTCTAAAGGAAAAAAAAATGTCAACAATATAAATATATGGATAAATGAAGTTTCCCTACCAGAATAATATTATCTGGAAAGAATGGATTAGACTGATTAGGTATTCCAGCCTATGTAAATGAGGTTACTGAAAATATATCTATAGAATTTCATTTATGTAAACAATGGTTAAAAGCAAATCGTTTTATGAAAGGCATACATAAACATGTATGTTAAAGTCTTCTGTTAGATCTAGGCATGGTGCTTGAAGGCTTCTTCATGACCATACCTAAGAACATTTAACACCAGCTGTGACTGCGGGCAAATGCTGAATGTCTTATTATTTCAAAATGAACAACACTGAGTCACAATGTCATTCTTCAATCCTTTCACCTATAAATGTTTTCTAGTTCAATAACCTAAGCAAAGAAAAGCACCCTCAGTTTCAAAGGAAGAGTATGCTCAGTTTTCTGCAGTATCTGTAGTCTCCCAAAAATAAAGTCTTAAACCACTGGAGGTTTTAATCATCTTACATATTTGAACTTGTTAATATAAAATTAAGTTGTGATGATGAAATAGCTTCATGGTAGAGTCTGCCACTTCCAGCTGTGACAGGATTATAATGATGTCTTAAACTCCCTTCAATATAAACCATGAATCATCAAAAGTCTCCAGCTTTCAGAGAAAAGAAAATGGAGCTCCTGCAGTTATTTTCACATCAACATCTTTTATTATGTTTCTTCGTATACGAAAGCAAAGAAGCAACTTCACAACAGGAAGTCAGATAATGGTGAGCTGTTTCCTAGACTTTTTCAGGCTGACTCCCTCTTTTTTATGTCTGTAGCTAAAATTCAGTTGTAATAACTTCCTTTGTAAATGGCAAATCAAGTAGATAAGCCACTGTTCAAGCACATGAAAAAATATAACCCACTGTTCAAGCACATGAAAAAATCAGATGACATGAAAGGCACAGGGCAGTGATAGGGGACCCGAATGGCAGGAGCCCAGAGCCGCACAGGGCTGGGCCCAGGCAGCAGCACAGGGCTCGGGCACGGCCCAGGCAGCTGAAGCTACGAGAGGGCAGAGAGTTGGGAGGCAGCTCAGCTCAGCAG
>VXBB01023534.1:0-28318 GCA_013399915.1 Illadopsis cleaveri
AAAACCTGAGTAAAATTGAATTCCAATCACTGAATCAATCTTCCTGTCTCTCCATCAGTCACCAATAATGGAGATTTATTGTTCAGTTGAGTTTGATTCTAATTCTCAAAGGATTAAAAAAAAAAGTAAAATCATTAGTTAAACAGCAGTTCATCTCAGCCTCAGTTTATAAGATAATATGTATAAAAGTGTTTGAGTTACTTTTATTCTACAAGCCTGTGTTTCACTTTGTGGCCATACATATGATGGATTTCTTCTCTCTTCTGTACATCTAACTGCTCTTGAGGCAGGTATTTTTTCTGCACTCCACTCTCTTGACTAGATCTTTCTCCCCATCACCAGAGGGAGAAAGTTCTATTTTTGGAAATCAACAGTTGGTAGCTTTACCTCTGTCCCGCTATGAGCAGCTGTGTAGCAGCTGCAAAAAGGAAGTGGCCGGGAGCTGGCTGCTCTGAATGAAAGGGGTCTGTTGAGTTTTCAAAAGAAGGGTACCTCTCTGGTGATGCATCTGGTCCTTGCTGCTGCTTAGTCCATGGATACCATTTATCCCAAGTGGATTTTGGATTTTCATGTTCTAGCCAGATATTTCTCTGCCTTCTTCCTGTTTTGGGTTATGATAGGAGCAGTTTGGAATAGGCTATGCTAGGATGTTTGTCCTTGTTGTGATGTATTGTAATAAATCTGTCATAATCACCTTGAGTAGTTTGAGGCAGATGGGAGAATATAGCACAAAAGGAAAAAATAGTTTTGATGTCAACAATAGGAATTTGAAGGAATGGAACCTGCAGAAAAAGGCGTATTTGTGAAAAACAAACCCCTAGGATAATTTTCTTTTTCCTTTCACAGAAATAATGTTGAGAGGATAGTTAGAGGATATCTAAAACCTTCTGTTTTCTCATATGAAATTCAAGTACCCTGGAAAGTAGAAGAGTTGCAAGATGAGTCTAATCTCTATTTTTTTCTTGCTTATTCATACTCGGTCTTTTGTGTACTTTTGTGACTTTTCCACTTAAAGAATAAAAGAGTGAGATAGAGCAATTAGTTGCATTTATCATTCATTCAAGGAATTCTTGGGAATCCAAGGGAGGGGGCGGTCCCATTTTAAAACCAGATTTATTTAAAACCAACAAACACCCCCTGCCTGCACTGCCCAGAAAAAAAATCTCCCCCCACCAAACCAAACCACCTTCTGAAGTCCTGTCCAAGATTTTGTTCTAAATGTTTATTTTCTGTGGAATTAATTTGATTTCTTATTGCACATAGTTACTGAGAATTGTTTTCTTTTTCAAGGTCATTTCATTTTTGGCTGCAGTGTTGCACAAAAAGGGAACACGTGAGGATATTGAAAATAATATGCCGGAATTTTTACTGAGGACAATGAAAAAGGGCTCAGATTGTAACCCCAAGAAGGTACAACTTTTAGTGATACTAGCTTAAGGATTTTGATGAAAAGCAGTACTTGGATTTGTTTGTTTGTTTGTTTATTCTAGGAGTATATGTGGATTAATTTTTAAAATTCAGCTGCTGAAGTAGGATTTCACGCCTTTCCTAGTAGTGTTTGGGAAGCCTTCAGTTTTCCAGACTGTCATAGTGTCCTCTCTCTCTAGTTGTTATTATCTAGTCTATTAATACTGTTCATCTGCACACACCTAAAAAAGGAGGTGTCTGGGTTAGATTTGTGACTAGAGTACATTGAAAAGTCCATGATAGTGAGTAGAAAATTAGAGTTGTGTGATATTTTTAAATAAGCATGTATAATTAAAAAAGTATGTATATTTATAATAACAGGGTATTTAATTACAAGAAATCCATATATTTGGAAAATGTGTTGCTAATTGCCTTGTGACATCCTGTATATTCCTGATTGGCTGTCATAATGTTGGAAGTAAGTCTGGCTGATGATCTAGGTAGTCAAATACAGTGACAGCAAATAAAAGATACATGTAAAAGTTCTGTGTGAATCAGATAAATCTGCAGATAATTTTAATTTTACCCATTACAGAAACTGTGGGATTTTTATTTTCCATTGTTATTTTTATTTTGCTGGGATAGTTGGAGAATTTGACTGGCATAATGTGTCATGTGACTGTAGGTCTGTGAATAACGGATACATGCTCCTCAGGAAATACAGACTGAGAGGAAGGGGTAAAGAGATAGCACTTCATGTGCAAAGAAACAGGAATGCTTCTGACTAAGCACAAGAGAAGAACGTCACTTTGAGGACATTTAATGTTAAAACAGGTCACAGAGAGATTGTAGACCCCTCCTTACGGGGTTTTGAGGACCTCAGTTGGAAAAGCCTGGATTTGAAGTCAGTGTTGCCACTGTTTTGACTAAAACATTGGACTGAAAATGTCCCAAGGTCACTTCCTACCTCATTGATTTTATTATCCCGTGATATTAAGTGAATTGTATGAGCTGTCCTAATTTTTTTAACCCTTTTCAGGACTATGTGTTTTCAAGTCACATGATAAGTAGACTTGTGGATTTGAGGAAGCTGTTCATCCTTTTATTTTCTCCATTTGTAAAACATTTTTTATGGTATGCAGATGCTATAACAAAGCAAAATGATAGTTTCACATGTTACTGCAGTTGTTAGAGTATAATTTGAGTAAGTAGTGCTTTTTAGTATTTAATTTTAGTATTGCAGTATTTTTCTTATGTATTTATATACATACTCAGAGTAAACTGATAATTTTTGAATTTATATTAACTTTAGATATTTTCCATACATCCTTTGAAACGAAAGAATTAAACAGTCAAACTGCTCAGAGCAGTAAAACAGTCAAGATCTTGACTTCCATTATTGAGAAGATGCTATGTTGTAGTTTTTCGAGTGATACTATAATGTCTATTTGTTTTCAGACTTTCCTCATAGTGGCCCCTCTTTCAGTGCTGTACAACTGGAAGGATGAGTTAGACACTTGGGGATACTTTAAGGTCTCTGTCTTACATGGCAGTAAAAAAGATGATGACATGAGTCGCATCAAGCAAGGGAAATGTGAAGTTGCTCTTACAACATATGAGATACTTCGCCTCTATTTGGATGAATTTAACAGGTAATGGTTTTAATGTTAACTGTCTAATTGTGGTTTGTCCTTTTCAAGGACTTTTTTCTGTATAATATATTTAATGTTAAATCCATTGACTCACTGTGCTGCAGAGAAGAATCCATGTACTGTTGAATTACACAGAATCACAGAATTTCTAGGTTGGAAGAGACCTTCAAGATCATCGAGTCCAACCCATGCTCCAACACCTCAACTAGATTACGACACCAAGTGCCACATCCAGTCTTTTTTTAAACACATCCAGGGATGGTGACTCCACTACCTCGCTGGGCAAACCATTCCAGTACTTAACCACTCTCTCAGTGAAAAAATTTTTCCTAATATCCAGCCTATATTTCCCCTGACGCAGCTTGAGACTGTGTCCTCTTGTTCTGTCCGTTGCTGCCTGGAGAAAGAGACCATCACCCACCTGACCACAGCCACCCTTCAGGAAGTTATAGAGAGTGATAAGGTCACCTCTGAGTCTCCTTTTCTCAAGTCACTCTTATCAGTTCCCTTCCCAGCTGAACAGGGGGAAGAAATTAAAATAAAAACCAGGTCTTTAGTTGAGATAAGGCAGTTTACTAAAGCAAAAGCAAAAATTTAGCCATGCAAAGAGGGGAAAAGAAAAGATTTGGGTTTTTTTTCCTCAACAGCTAGTAGTGTTGAGCTACTTCCCAGGAAGCAAGGTTTCTGCATACGTAGCAGTTGCTCTGGAAGGCAAAGGCTGTGAATAACAAATGCCCCATTCCTCCTCCTGTCCTTAGCTTTTATATCTGAGCTGGTACCATATGGGATGAGTTACCCCTTTGGTCAGTTTGGGTCAGCTGGCCAAGTTTTGTTCCTTCCCAGGATCTTACCCATTCCCAGTCTACTGATGTGGGGGGACAGACAGCGCTGTTGCTCTGCCGGTGCTGCTCAGCAGTAGCCAAAGCCCTGTGTGTTAGCACCACCTTTCCAGCTACCCACAGACCTGTGAGAGCTGCTGTGAGGAAATTAGCTCCTTCTCAGCCAGACTCAATACAACTATCTTTGTAATGGGACACTTGGTAGCAGTGTTTGAATAGTTCCCATAAAACCAGTCTTTACTGGTAACACAGTTATGAAATGTTCTCTGAAAGATGCAAGAATTGCCTGCCTGAAAACTGTTGACAGCTAAAAGATACATAGAAGGTATTTCTGTCTTTTAGTACAGTGTAAGAAGAACACTGAGATTTGAACCCACACATTTCTCATCCAATCCTAGAAGTCCTTTTCCCTTATGTTGTCTTAGAAGTAGGGTAAGAATTGTGTCAATGGTTGGTGGTAGCAGCCTGCCCTCAGCAGCTGATCTAAGTGGTTCTGCAGATCTTGGCATTTCAGGTGTTGGGAAATGCTCAGGCCCCAGAGAGTACCCTGGTTGTCTGGAGATCCATCATCGAAACAATCAGATCTTCATCTCTGTGCTCAGTACAGAGAGTAGAGAAGTATAGATGGAAAAGTAGTTTTGTTATCAGCCCCCTAACTATTTGTGTTCTTTCTGAGGAACTCTTCATGCTTGATGATGGAATAGACTGTGGTCAGGAAATAGGTGCATGTGGAGCAGATCTGATGTGTGACAGCATGCAAATACATTTCTTCAGCATGCAGATTTACCAAACTGGAGAGCATGTGACTGGATGGGCCTATGATCTCAACACCAGAAGAAGTTTTATGTCTTGCTTCACTGCAGTGATGGATTGGCTTCAAAAGCTGCTCTTAAATGACTAGCTATCAGCAATAAGAATACATATGCTCAGTTATGCATGCAAATCAGTATGAGAGATTTAAGTCAAAGGATCTAGGATATGAACATCTGTTAGACTTTTCACAAACTCCAATTTTTAGCATATTTTGGGAATGTAATAACTTGAATATGAATGAATGTTTTTAGTGGGTAGCGAAAATGCCAGAAGATCAGCCTTCATTAGTGAACTAAATGCAGCTTGCTCAGGAGATAGGCTTTCTACTGAACATCTCTAAACATGTCTGTTTCAGCTTTTTGCAGCATATCAAACTGGGTATGGTTGTGTTCTGAAGTATTCATACATATAAAGTGAACTTATAAACTTAGTAAATCTCTTCCTAGGGACTTGAAGACTTTTTTATTATTATCACAGTATACAGATCATTCTACCCATAAGTTTTATTCTTAAACTGGCTACGAATATCTTTTGGTCACTGTTTATAGCTATGTTCCTTCTCATCACAGTCCAAAAATACTAAAATTCCTCTGCTGTATTGGTATTGTATGGCTATTCAAGTGATACTTTCTTGTGGAAAACCATGCAGATTGAAATGTTTTCAGTTTACTGGTAGTTACATTGAAAAATTTTTGTTGGGAAAATGAAGCATACCTATGTTAAGCGTATTTCAGTTGTTTGCCTTCAGAGACTTATTTATTTTTTATAAATCTTAATTATGGGTAGAGTTAATTTTAGTGGGATGTGCTGGATTCATTGGTCCACAGATTGAAAGCTGCTTTCTTCACAGAAGGCATTTGATACAGGTAACAGTAGCACATTTATTTGGTGGTGTAGTTTAGCCATTATGTTCACTATGCTAATTGAATTTACTAAACAAACAGTATAAAGAAATGGAGTGGTATATTACAAAAAAACAGGGAAATCAAAAATTAATAATTTGTTATCATACAATAACAGCTATTTGTGTGGCTGACTTCACTTTTTTCATGTATGTGGGATGATGGGACAAGTAATGTCAATTAATGAAATCTTTTTGATCTGCAGTATAGAGTGGTCTGCTGTGATAGTGGATGAAGCACATAGAATCAAGAATCCAAAGGCTCAAATAACTCAAACCATGAAGTCATTAAGATGCAGTGTTCGAATAGGTCTGACTGGAACCATTCTTCAAAACAATATGAAGGAGCTTTGGTGTGTTATGGACTGGTAAATAAAATATTTTCTTTTATGGTTAAACACCTCTGTGTGTTAATTGTGCAGTGGGGTTGGGGAGGACTGGATGATATGGACCCGTCTGTGTTATAAAAAAACAACAACAGAACACAACTCTCAACCTCAAAACACCTACTTTTTTGAGAATATAACTTACTGGGAAGGTAAGCTCCTGATACTTTACAGTTACCTAATACATTTGGAGTTCATCCCAGCTTGCTTCTTTGGGGAATTTGGGAAGTAGTTAAAATTATTGTTCCTCTACCTCCCATATTACCTTTTTTTTTTTGTTTGCTTCTTTTTTTTTTCCCTAAGGAGACTTTTCTTCTGTCCTTTGCCCAGTAGACAGGGAATCATTACACAGCCTTGAACAATATAGTGTCTTTGCTCTGTCCTGTATGTGCAGGTCATTCTGACCTACCTGGAGGATGAAAGTAATAATATTTCGCTTTTTTTTTCCAAAATGCACAAGTGCACATATTTGAAAAGTAACAGTCTTCTCCAGAAAAACTTTTAATGGTCAAGGAGAGGGGCGACTGACCATAAATACAAATCTAAACCTCCTGGGAGTGCTTTGCAGAGGAAGAACAAAGCAAACATACTTTAAATATAATACATAGAACAGAAATAGCTGGAAGAATATTTTAAGCTTAGTGTTGCATTTGGTTCATTAAAACTATGCTGATTTTGTTAGTAAATTCTTCCAGTGTGTAATGCTGCCTACAAATACTAAATTCTTTTTACTATTGGGTTTCTGAAGATTTTGTTTAGTTAATTGTAATATCTGCATATTCTGATTTCATAAAACTAGTAAAAATTGAAATCATGACTGCTTAGCTTCCAGTTTAGGCTCCTCAACACTAGCAGCCTTGTAGTTTAGAGGTTCTGTATACTTGTGATTTCTGTTGTTCTGCTAAACATTTTTTTTTCTTGAGATTACAACCCTTTTCCTAAGGGGTATGTCTTAGCATTTGAGAATTACAGAAAGCAAGTGAAAAATGGCGTGTCTTAAAATAGAATATGTTTCTATTTGTACTTAAAATTTTTAGTAGTTTCTCTAGTGACTGCCATCTTAAGGTATTTTGCTGTTAGTCAGAAAAGAAAATTATGATGTGCTTTAAATCAGTGAATCAATCCCTCATCCCCTTTTGTTTTTTAATAGGGCTGTACCAGGACTTTTAGGTAGCAGAGTACATTTCAAGAAGAAATTTTCTGATCCAGTGGAGCATGGCCAGAGGCACACTGCAACTAAAAGAGAGCTAGCAACAGGTCGTAAGGCCATGGTGAAGCTAGCAAGAAAAATGGCTGGCTGGTTTCTGAGACGTACCAAAGCACTTATCAGTGATCAGTTGCCAAAAAAGGAAGACAGAGTAAGAGTGCCTTCACATTTCAAATACAATGCTAATGAATGTCTCTCTTCTTTTTTGCTTTCTTGTTGTATTTTCCCTCTTGCATCATGTCTGTAGTTTATGGTTTTCTCTTCGTCTTATTAAGAAGAATCCATAGCCTTAGAAAAAGTGCACTTGAAGTAGTGTGCTTTGTTCGCATAATTACTATGATTGCACATTGAAATGGAGTTAATCAAGCATGAAAATTCTCAGCTAGTCTTCTGACTAGTGATTTACATGTCTGTTTTATGTGTGTTTTTGTCCTTATCTCTGCAAGCCCAAAGCAATCTGTGTAAATTTCTTGAAATTCTGTGCAGAACTTTTTAATTTGCATCTTGACACTTTGTGTATGGAACATTTTTGATCCTGAAATAGAAGAAAAATCTCAGACAAGATGATTCTGTGATAGGTCTGTTATCCTGTTCATCTGATGCAATTGTAAATATCATATGAAGTGATAATACTTTATTCATATAGCTAAGAGTTCTGCTAAATTTTTTCTTCTGTGTAGACAAATACATAAATTTGCAGCTGGTTTTGTTTTCAAAATTTGGGGTTTTTTCTTCATCCTTAGTATATAATAATGTCATCTAGGCTGTCTTCTGAAGGAAAGATTAACACAAACATCAGTCAGTCGCTTTTCTGAATCTAGCAGGTTTGATTCTTTTCATTATCTTGTTAATGTGAGTATATGTTCAAGTTACTGCTGTATTATTATAGCTCAGCATGGTGCTGCTACTGTGTGGATAGCATAGGTTAAGGAATGATCTTGGGATTTCTGTCTCCTGCTGTTTAAGACTAAAGATGTCATGGAGATGCCACCCATGGTCTTAAAGAAGAGGGATCAGAGTTTTGGCCATGGCACTGTGTAGATCCTTGCCTTCTCATTGTTTATTCTGTTTGTCCCGCTTGTGGTAGTGCCCTACAACAGCTAATGTCTAAAAAGGGGAAAGAATGGGCAAATAAAGCACTTTGCAAAATAGAGAGAAATCTGTAATTAACATTATGCATTTACTTCTCTCACTTTTCCTTCCTCCTATTCTGTCACAGAAGCCTTATTTAAAGGTTTCCAGCAAAATAACAGCAGGTGCTTGTAGAATGATATTGATATTCTTTGTAGAATTTTGGGGTGGAATAGAATAAGTATGCATACATTTTGGCTACAGTTTCACGCTCTTTTGTTGTCAAGATCCACAGTTTTTTTCATTTGGTGGTAGAATAATTTTGTGTAATATTTGAGCGAGTGTAGTATTTATTTCTACTTTATTTTCAGTGATCTATGACTTGTGATTTTTGATGCAGTGGTTTTTTGCCTTTCATTGTATGCTGCTCATGATAGTGTTTCTTGTGTTTTCTATTTGGCAGATGGTGTTTTGTTCCCTAACTGAATTCCAGAAAGCAGTGTACCAGGCTGTGCTAGAGACGGATGATGTAACTTTGGTCTTAAGAGCAGGAGAGCCCTGTAGCTGCAATAGTGGCCGGAAAAGGAAGAACTGTTGTTACAAAGTAAGAACTTGGCACTGTTTGGATTTTAGAGCATAGTCTTCTGAATTCCTCAAGAGGCACTCTGCTGATGAAGAGCTGATTGAACTGTTTGCCTAGTTGTAGCCCATCTGTTTGGGAAATTCCAACTGGAAAAATGGGGAGCTGCATCACCAGCATGATAGAGTTAGACACTTTGGGGGTTTCTGTAAAGCTGCTTTGCATGCCCTGAGCAGGTGGTTGTTACCTATGCAGTAAATTTTGTATCTTTTGTATTCATAAATGCACCTGTGATTCAGTTAATATTGGCAAGGGTACTGCATTGAGATGTTCCATATGTGTCAGGCATGCTGCTCCCAGGTGCCTCAGGTGGTTTGTGCAGGAGCTGCAAATGGGAGGCAGCCTGAACTCAGCCGGTTGCCTGGGCAGTTCCTTGTGTTCTAACTGCAGTTGTGCCTTTCTGTGCAGTTAAACATTCACTTTGCCTTGCTTCATGAGGGGAGAACTGTAACAGCAGCCACAGAGCACAAGCTGAACTTTGTCCATGAGTAACAGCTTTTCAAAATTCTTCTATCTTCTTTGGACTTCTTAAAAGAAGCTGGACTTGGTTAGTCTAGCTTTGTATTTCTTTTGCCTTCCTCACTCGGGCTCAGATTAAGCACATCTTTTAAACATTAAGAAGTGTATGTCACATGCTTGTTTCTCCCTTTTATCTCTCTGGTCTGCTCTGATTCTAGTGTAGCGTTTTGGGGTTTTTTCTAAATGTTGTAGCTTCTTCAGTCCCCTGCATCTTTCTTTATGAGCAATCCCCTTATCAGTTTTGTTTAATATTCCATGGATACTAGTCCTCTTTGCAGGTTTTTGTTTCTAGTGATGTTTTGTAGAAAATAATAAATGTTGGTGAACTTGATTCACAAAAGGGTAGTAGGCAGACCTGCAGATAGTTGAATGCCCTTATGGACTGTCTTATTCCAAAGTTAACTGTGAAATTTAGTAACTGGAGAAGGCAAAGGAAAACAAATATTGATCAAGCCAGCCAACCATAACTAGGAAGATAGCTGATGAGGCTGTTGCTGTTACACTGTAGAATGACTGAAGCTTGAATTATGCTATTTGAGATGTTTATAAAGCTTTATAGGCTTTTGCTGGAGAGAAAAGTAGAGTTAGCAGTTGAAAGGTAAGAGGTCATTCTGACTGCTCTTTCTTGATTTAGTTAGTTATAAAGTTACCATCTTCTTGTTTACTGAAGAGTTCTTGTTTATCTCCCTGTCTGTAGAAGTTACTATCTGAAATGTTTAGCAAGCAATGAACCTAGCTCTGTAGGGTTTTTTCTTATTGAGAAGATGTTTCTATTAAAAGGGTCACAAAGCTGCAGGTAAAACAAAACTTGGTTCATTTTTATCACAAATACTGTATTCATCTCTTGGGAATCAGTTATAGTACTAGGAATTGTTAAAGCGTTAAACCTGGTAAAAATAGCATTTATTTGAGATTATTACTTCTTTTCAGTAGTATTTGTTTGCCTAAACTGGGGGGTTTTTTTGTAGGTAAATGCACATGGTGAAACAATTAAGTCGTTGCGCTTCAGTTACCTAATGATCCTACAGAAGGTTGCAAATCATGCTGCACTGCTGCAGACAGACAACGCTAGCAAGCTGCAGGTTAGTTTCAGAAGTATCTAAACAATGGACTTGTGGAAAATGAATGGGGTGAAAACTCTTGAATGAGACTTGCTACTGGCCTCCTTTGTAAGTCTTAACTAACTGCAATTAAGATATTTTATGAAATTCCTTTTCCTTTCAGTCACACAGAATGCATACCTTATAAAGATGTTATACAAAACAATATGTTCATTTAGTTGATTCATATCTGAAAGAAAGGGTTGTAAAACATTGAAGAGATTAGGAGGGAGAGTAATTTTTAATGATTTCTAGTAATGCCATTTTTGTTACATTTATGAAGAGTGCCTATAAGAGGAATGTCTTTGTGCAAATAAACAAATAATAGACAATTAGATTTTTTTTTTCTTTTGTACTTTATATTAAGAGCTGAGTTTGTGTAAATAATGAGAAGCATGTTTTAGAAGAAATTGCTCAATGAAAGGTCAGTATCAGCTTAGCTTATTACTATGGCAAGCAGCAAGACCAACAAACTGCAGTTTTAGAAATGTTTGTTTGTGAGCCTTAAAACCCAGGAATGTGGAAAGGGATTTAAGGATGTTACCACTTCCTCTTAGAATCTATCAAGGAAGAGAAATCAGAATGTCCTAGCTAATTTTGCAAATTTGTTCCATTAAAGCAGTTTTGCATACAACAAAAAAACCCAAAAAAACCCCTGATGTTTTCAGTGGGCTTTTTTGTGTATTGCATATGTAGTTTTTGTTGTAATAACATTTGATATTTAAATAACCTCTGAAATAACAGAATACAAGTATTTTGTGACTTACAGTCTTCTGCATGATGCATTATTATTATTTTTGCCAACATCTACTAAATAAACTAATATTTGGTAGTGTTTTTTACCTTGAGTATTGAAGGCTCTTACATTGAGTATTGAAGGCCCTGTGTTATTCTTAGGCGAGAAATGTGGTCTTTTCTTTCCCTCTGGAAAAGTGGACTTAAAGTGTGAGGTCGTGTTTAAGTTCAGAGCTAAATTCAGCAGTGGAGCTTTATGTGGCTTTTGAACAGCTTAAGTGCTTTTCCTGTACAGTTTTTGTTATGGAACAATATGTAATTCCCATACTGGCTTGTTACACCAGAGGGTCAAGAGAAATGTTGGTGCACTGCTGGGTAATGCAAACCTCAAGGCAACAGAATTTTTTGAAACTGACAATTCTGGCCAGGAGAAGAAATTTTGAATGCAATTCATGATTTCACATTAAGAATATCTTTTGTTTTTAAATGGAACAAAGCAAAACACACAGGATATGTTTTATCAGTTTTTTATCAGGCAATTTTGTAGTAAAAAGCATTGAAAAGCACATAACTCTGCTTGGGATACTTCAGCAGATCATGTTTCAACCTGTTTAACTCCTTGCATACCTTAATATAGATCTGATTTTTAACATGTATTCAGTCTTTCTGCTTTTCTTCCAGGAAGCGCATATCAAACGAGTTTGCAACCAGGTGTTTTCCAGTTTTCCTGATTTTGTGCAGTTAAGCAAGGATGCAGCCTTTGAAACAATTTCAGATCCAAAATATAGTGGAAAAATGAAGGTAAACCCATTCCTTAGAAGAAAAATAAATATTGTTAGTAGTAATAGATTTGGCTTATATTTATGGATATAAGAAAATATACACCTAATAGTTTTGGGGGGTTTAATTATTTTGTTTATGGTTGATCATACAACAGAAGATGTCTCCTGTCATGGATCAATATTTATCTGGGCAGAGACTGGATAAGAGTAATCTGTGATGCTAAAGATTTCTGTGATTTTAGCTTCACATGTTTGATGGTGAGCGTGGAAATTACCCTTATAGGCAACAGAACTATTGTTTCATAAAACTATGGACTCCAGTGACAGTCAGAAATATTTGGCAAAGAAAAGGGAGCAAAACAAAATCATTATGGGCTTAATGGTTTGTGCACAGCTTCAATTTTGTCTGTACTTCCAATCTCTCAAAAAGTGTATGTTAGACTTTGAAAAGGCTCAGAGGATGGTTCAGAGAAGGGCCACAAGGGTGATTAGTAATTGTGTTTCAGAAGCAGCCAAGCAGGCTGGCATCCTCCAGACTGTAAAGAATGTCAAAGGATAAATGTAAGTGGGACCTACACAATCATTAATAGAATGGAACTGGTAAAGATGTAATGAGTGCATGCTGACACCTTGAACGTTTTGGATATTAAATGAAAATAATAGTAGTTTGCTACAGATGACCAAAATAAATGTGTCTAATATGAATCTGCAAAACTCCTCATCTCAGAAACTGTCTTTCTCTGGTTTCAGAGAGGAGCAAAAGGTGACATGATGACATATACTTTAGATGATGGTGATGATGTTTAATGTAGATGAAAAGTATGTCTAATATGGCTAATTATAAAGAAAACCATACTAGTTTTAGTAGTGCTCTGGACCTGAGAGTAACTGGAGGAGGGTTAGAAGCTATGCAGAATTTTGGCTCTCCAAAGACCTGGATACTAACATTTTCTTCTTGGGACTGGTGGCAGTGGGAGGACTATGTTGCTGTAATAGGAATGGCTGTTATCATTTCACTGATTTGTTACCATGTAAGCAACATCTTTCTTTACTGTTGATACATATGTGTGAAATGCCTGCATATTAACTTTGTTGTATACACTTAATTATTTTGAGAAGGTGAATTTAGTTGTTAAATTAGCTACCAGGAAATTTTTAGTGCATAGCTTTAAAAACCAAATCCATCATCTTCAGGAGCTGAAGAATTGCGTATGAAGCAATTCTATTACTGATTATTTTACCATGACATTATTCATGTTAACATTTTACATTTTTGTTATTATCTTATTCTATTTAATTTTTTAAAAAAATTTTTCCATGAAATTCTCCTGGAAAAGCTGGCAGCCCATGGTTTGGACATGTGTACCCTTTGCCAGATTAAAAACTGGCTAGATAGCTGAGCCCAGAGAGTGGTGATGAATGGTACCACATCCAGTTGACATCCAGTCACCGTGGTGTCTTCCAGGGCTCAGTGTTGAGGCCAGTCCTGTTTCTTCCAGGGCTCAGTGTTGAGGCCAGTCCTGTTTAATATCTTTACTTATGATCTGGATGAGGGGATCAGGTGCACTCTCAATCGGTTTGTACCCTTAAGATGGGTGGGATTGTTGGTCTGGTGGAGGTTAGGAAGGCTCTGCAGAGGGATCAGTGGGCTGAGACCAATGGTATGAGGTTCAACACGACCAAATGTCAGGTCTTGCATTTGGCCACAACAGCCCCTGCAGTACTGCAGGCTGGGCAGAATAGCTGGAAAGCTGCCAGGTTAAGAAGGGATGTGTAGGTGCTGGTCAACAGTGCCTGGACATGAGCTAGCAGTTTGCCCAGGTGGCCAAGAAGAATTTCTTGTGTCAGAAATTTTGTGTTCAGCAGTATCAGGGAAGTGATTTTTCCCCTGTGCTTGGCATTAGTGAGGCCACAACTTGAGTGCTGTATCCAGTTCTGGGCCCGTCTGGGCAAGAAGGAGGGTGAGAAGTTGCTGGAGCATGTCCAGAGAAGGGCAAAGGGTCTGGAGTGTCAGGTTTATGTGGAGCAGCTGAGAGAGCTACAGTTGTTTAGCCTGGAGAAAAGGTCTCCCCTGAGGCTCCTTATGACTCTGTACAACTACCTGAGATGAGGTTGTGGTAAGATGATGTCCTGATTCTGGCCAGAGTTAATTTTGTGCTGTAGCTGTGAGGGGGCAGTGCCTGGAGTGGTGCAGGTATGGCCAAGGGGTTGTTCTGTACAGTCCAGAGTGCATCGAAGGAAGTGTGGCCAGCAGAGCAAGAGAGGTTAATTTTTGTCCTCTGCTCCACTCTTGCAGTGTGCTGTATCCACCTTTCTCAGTGCAAAAAGTATATGGATGTGTTGGAACAAATCCAGAAGAAAGCCATGAAGATTTTTAAATGGGTGGAACACCTCCTCTATGAGGAAAGGCTGAGGGAGTTGGGGTTGCTGAGTCTGAAGAAGAGAAGGCTCTTGGGTAATCTTATTGCCACCTTTCACTGATGAAGGAAATCTAAAGAAGTCCGGAGGGGGACTTTTTACAGTGATGGGACAAGGGATGATGGCTTCAAAGTGAACAAGAATTGAGTTTAGATTGAATAATAGGAAGAAATTCTTCACTGCGGGTAGTGAGGCACTGGAGCAAGTTCTCTGTAGAAGCTGTGGATGTCCCATCCCTGGAAATGTTCAAGGTCAGTTAGGATGGGTCTTTGAATCTGCTGCGCATGGTGGCATGGTATGAAACTAAATGATCTTTAACCCAAATTNCGGGTAGTGAGGCACTGGAGCAAGTTCTCTGTAGAAGCTGTGGATGTCCCATCCCTGGAAATGTTCAAGGTCAGTTAGGATGGGTCTTTGAATCTGCTGCGCATGGTGGCATGGTATGAAACTAAATGATCTTTAACCCAAATTGTTACATGATTCAGGCTCTTTGTGCCTGGAAGGAGGATAATGGGTTATATAGCTATCATTGAAAATAAGCTGGGTTTTGAGTCCATTAATTTTAACTTCATGGTGCCAAAACCTGCTGGTTCAGACCTTCTTCATGTGGTGACTTGCTTTTTTGTTTTCTATTCTTAATTATAAAATGGAAGCTCTTTGTCATGATTTTGCATTTCATATTGTGAAAGAAAAATCATTCAGGAAGTATTCAATTTAAAAAGTTATCTTACCATAAGAAAGTAATCACAGAAGAGTCAACTGGTACTAGAGCTTGGAAATGGCTTTATCAATTTTTAACATGTTTATTTGGAAATAACTGAGATGACTGATAGTAAAATGTTGTTAATAAACTTGGTGCACTGTACTACTTTGCATTTCCTGTTTCATAAATAAATTCTAGAAACTAAGCGAAATTCTTTTGTAATATTCATCTGGTAGTGTAGACTGAATAAGTATTACTTGGTCTTTTAACTTAAAATTCAGCACAGACCGCACAGAAATTTTGGTACAGGTGATTATTCTTTTGTAGATAATCTTAGTTGCAAAGAAATAGTTTGTGGTATTTTCTAAAAATTTATTCAGGGAAGGGGAAAAGGCTGTGATTTTATTTTTTTAATGAAGTTTATTGGCTAAGCAGCTGTAACTGTTTTGCCGAGTTGAAAAGGTTCCATCTGCTTAGTGTATCTGTTCTCCAACCAAATAAAGATAAAATACACAGGGAAACATTCTGTTATGGGATATGAATTACTTCCACCAGTAAAACTAGATTTGCTTGTGCACAAGCGTTAAAGAGTGGCGTGTATGTGGTTTTTGTGCCCTATCCGCTGCTGTGGCTGCAGTCATTTCTCTGTTTTGCAAGCTGTAGCATTAACAACATGCCACCCTAAGTTTTCTGTTCTGAATTTTGGATTACAACAAGAGCCTGGAAAAACAGTCCCTACAATCCAAATATATGTACAATCATTGATGGCGTACCTAATATGGTATAACGAGGACACTAATATATCTGTTACAGTGGGAGGTGGGTAATACACAGTGATTAAAAGCTTCAGCTTTTTTTGTGAAATTATCCCCTCCTTTTCACTCGTACTGCAGAACATATGGTTTGCAAGCTTTACGCATGTATTTTATTACAAGGTGAATTTCATGCTTAGGTTTTTAAATAGAAGTAGTTGAATATAGGAGAACTGAGTGAAGGGACTGTCCTGCTTTGTTTGGAAACTACTGTTTTTCCGTCGTGAGGTAAAATAGTGGGTACCTGCAAAGTGTAAGCACAGGTGGTTCATTGCTTTTGAAATGCAATGATATCAGATTGTCCACGCAGAAGTATTGGGGACTGCTTGGAAAAAAAGACAAGTGAGAATAGCTTTACAATCCTGCAGTAATTCTCATTCAGACTACCTTGTTTGATTATTTCTACAATTTTGTTAAAATTGTGTCTCAGAGAGACTCTATAACCTTTCTAAGAGTAAAGAGTTATTAAATGTCTGGGCAGATGAAACATTTTTTTTAACTGCACACATTTCCACAGACATCCATTTGTGGGGTTTTGGAATACTATTTTTAATACAAATCTCTTAGGAATAACTGTTGTATTGATTTAATTATTTTTGCTTGGGATACATCATTCAGTAGGAAAATGGACGTCTATTGGAGTACTTTGTAAGAAATTGTAACCTCTAGCATTAAACATAAGCCTGACCAAGGCAGGCCTGTCTTAAAAGGGTTAAAAAATACTATAGGTTAACTTGAACATCTCTATAGAAAAAAACTCTCAAAAGCAAGAGGTAAAATTTAATCACATGCAGATGACTCCCAATGTGTAGCAATGGAGAGATGTATGTTTAAATCCGTGGGGACTCTCACAAAGAACATGTGACTTCTGCTTGAGTATGGTCAAGTATTTCTGTTTCGAACTAAAAACATACAGGATAATATTCTGGTGTGCAAGTGTAGAATTTACTTCGCATTGGTGCAAAAGCATTCATTACTTTTCCATGTTAGAGTTGTTTCTTACTCCAAAATACCTAAATTCCCAATGGGGATGAAATTGATCCATTTTATTTAAGTGAATTGTGTAGATTTATTTTTGTATTCTCCTATAGGAAATTCACTATTTGACCTGTACTTTAATAATAACAACAATAACACAGAAGCTAATTCTTTCTAGTTTAAAAGAATGTCACTTTTGTTTCTTTTCTTAATGTAGCTAAATAAATCCAAATGTAAGTAGTATAGCTCTTGTTAAATTACCTGTTGTGTATTTTTTCCCCAGTAAAATAAATCCTAGTTTATATGTTCATGTACAATGAAACAAGGCCAAAAAATCTGTCATTTGAACCTTGTTTTCACTTGTAACAAGCTGGCTAACATTTACTAAGGGGATCATAAGTGACATACAATTACTATTTTATGTTCTAGATATTGTCCAGAATTGTTAATACAAACATTCATCATTATTTGATTGTCAAAGATTTGTTAGGCTTGTAGTGAAATAACTCTTGATTAACAGTTTATCTATTTATCAGTGAATGAACAGAATTTCAAAAATATTTATTGCCCAGTGGGAAAAAGGAAGAGTCATGGTACAGAAAAATTCCTCTTTTCCTATTTTGTATGGCTTCTGCACAGTGCTCTGGAGCTGCCATTGCCAGATGTGGACATGCTTCTTTTGAAAATAACAGTATCACTATTATACACAAAGCTCTGGATTATTTGCTTCCCCACCAGAAGAACGTTGTGTGTGGGCGGATTATTGGCATTTCAAGGTCTGTGCAGAGTCTGGGAAGCTGGATCCTACTGTAAACAGAGCAACAGATGAGAGCGAGAGTGGGGAGGGGCATACATCTCACTGATTATTTTAAGAAGACAAGTTCCAAGAAGCTCTGAACTCAGATGTAGGACAGAAAGTTTAAACAGACCTTGGAGATTTCAGGATAAATGTGTGCATTTTTTAAATGAAAAAACTCAGAACCTGAGCTAGTGTGTGCCAGCAGTAACTTTTTGTTGCAGTCTGTGCACTGACACAAGTAGCTTCTGAATCTACCTCTTAGTGGTCTGATCACTTTTTCACAGTAGTATTTCCATGTGCATCATTGAAAAATGTGAAGTTCCAGCATCTCCATTACCATTAGCCCATTTATGATGTTAGTAATGATTTTTGTTATGGCTCTGTTTGGCTTTGCAAATAATTAAGTACAATGTAGCCTCTTTGGAGGTTGAAAATGGGAGTAAGTGTGTGTGAGATGACCTATAGATAAAAATTTCTTGATTTTTCTCCTGTGGTTCATTTACAGGTCCTTCAGCAGCTTTTAAATCACTTCCGAAAAAATAAGGATAAAGTTCTTCTTTTCTCCTTTTCCACAAAGGTGAGCTCTGTGTGATTTTTATCAATTAAGCACAGCAGTGAGTTCTGAAGTGTGAATATGAAAGTTGACATCTTGTTAACCTCATTTCCTTATTGCTTCTACTGTGAAGAGCAATTATGAGGACAGTGTGCTGTACTCCACAAGCATATTGAAACATCATGTTACCTCATGATAAAAATGGTAACAGCAAAGCAAGTCTAACACTCTGCCTTCCCCAGAGCTTTTTGAAATAGTTGTGTTCAGATGCAGATAACTGAGTTCAGCTGAAATGTCTTGAGTTAGAGTACTGTCACAGCTCAATATGACTGCCATATCATTTGTGTTAGCACTGGAAGTTGTTAAGTTTCCTCATTCTGTTGACTTTTGATCATCAGCAGCAATGATGATTTAAACTTATTACTGTCTAATTGGAGCCTTATATGAAGACATATATGTACATTTTACTTTTAAGGTACTTGCTCCTTGGTTGCCTTCTTAGAGAATAGTGTGTTTCCTGAAATAATGCACTCTATAGTATTGTAAATAAATATTTGTAAATGTAAATATTTGTAATGATAGCATGAAAAAGTATTTTAAAAAATAGTGATTCGAATGGTAGTTCAGGAGTCTTAAATACCTCATTTTTTTTTGACTTTAAGAAAGAATGCAAGTTTAATGTTTAGATGCAGTAGTAAACTACTCATGTGTCTTAGGCTATGTTTTATGGTGTCCAGTACCAGACTGACTGCTGTTTACTGCAGTCTCTTTCACTCCATGGCCCTGAACTCTGACTGTGCACTCTGTGCTGGCTGTGGAGCTCATTTACTGTATTTCAAGTAATTGCAGCTTGCTAAGATGGGAGGAAGCTGCTTGAATAGACTGCTTGCTGTTGGCGTTGGATTGAGTGACAGTTAGAGATGAAACAGGCAGCCAGGGTTGGATGATGGAATCAGACCACAGCAGACCAATGTTAATCACCTTGAGTGCTGTAGAATCGTGGCCAAAGAAAATCATGAATGTTGATACCAAAATGGCAAAGGTTTACTGTCATTAGCAATGGGTGGTGTACTGAAAATATATTTGATAAACATAGCCCCTGTGATCATGTTTAATTAAAAAGATACTATTAAGTACTTAACATTTTCTTTTCCTTTTTTCTTCATTTTTCCACTCAGTTGCTAGATGTGCTGGAACAGTACTGCATGGCATCTGGGCTAGATTACCGAAGACTTGATGGAAATACAAAATCAGAAGATAGGATCAGAATTGTAAGAGAGTTCAACAGCATTCAGGAAATTAACATATGTCTTGTATCTACAATGTAAGAAAATTTAACTTGCAGTTTGCTTCAATATATCTATCTAGTGTTCCGTAAATTGGTTACTCTGCATTTTTCTTACTGAGCTTGTGGGGGATTACTTTTTGAGAAAGTGAAAGTATAGGCTTACTACTTTGGTCTGAAGCTTCTTAAAATAAATGGACACCTTCTCCCTTCCCCCTTCCTGCTTCATGAGGATTTCTAAGATCAGAAAGAAGTGTGTCTTCTGGATCCTAGATTCTAAATTTCTGGTGGTTGTGGGATTGAGGAAACAGTTTTAAACACTATAATTAAAACATTATTATTATGTCATTATCTACAAAAGGCTTCTGATTTTATTGTAGACAGACTCAGTTTCTTGTGTTAAACTAGTAGAACTAGTAAGTGTAAACATGAAATGTCATATTGAACTGAAAAATTCTCTCACTGTTAATCACGTTAATTAGCTAGCATGTCTATTTAAAATATTTCAAAAGAAGAAAGAGGAAGGTCTTTGATTGTCTTTTTAAAATGTATTTACCTCTCAGATTTGCTTTTCAATTTATGATAGATAATGAATTATTTTGAAATAGATTATTATCAACTGAAGTTATTGTTACTACAATGACTATTAATTTGTTTTATTCAGGTTGCTTCCACGCTTCATTTTGGATGAAGTTTTTTGCTGGGCAAGGGCAGAAAAGGAGCAAAGAGAAGTTTTGCTTCTTTTGCCTCCTACTGAAAGGGGAAAACTCAGTGAAACTTCATTAGGTGTTGTTGAGTATATAGTCGCTGTAGTTCTTATTTACTGGAAATGGGTGTGTTGGAGTTAGGAGGATCACACTACTGCTATTTAACTAGGAGTCAGATGTCGTCTTTAAGGCTGTTGCAAGTGGATGTCAAAGCAGTCTTCAAATACTCTGGTGCTTATGTATAGCGTTGTAAAGGGATCTGTGATACTGGTTATATACATTGGCTTGTAACCTCTATCAACTGTGGGATCTGGCCATCAGCTTCTCTAAGACTTTTATGAGTCCATACCGCCTCTCCCTGAAGACAGAGGGAAATTTCAGAATCTGTACCATTAGGAAGGACTAATTTTTGTTTCAGTCAGTAATGTAATCATAGCCCTATTCGTTTGCTTTCGTGAGTTTAGATCAAAATAAAAATGAAGGTCAACTAAACCGAGATGGACTTTCTCCTCTCTGTTTTGAGAGCTTGTGTATAGTGACTAGTGAGCCTTCGCTGCCTGCTCATGGTGCTGGAGAAGTGTCTTGATTCTGTTGTTTCTAGTTTTACTTGTCTTACAAAACAAGTGAAAGGTACAAGCTGTAATGGAATTACAGTCAATATAACTAGTATGTTGTAAGCAAAATGGAGGGTGCAATTGTTTGCCTAGTTTATTACAGAAAACAGGAAGTGATCTTTTTTTCTTGATACACAGTAATGAAAGCATTCTTTACATTTGTAATCCTGTGGAAATTAGAAAAATTATCTAACTAGGAAGTTATCCTAGTTCTACTGTAGAAGAGATATAATCTCTTTTCTCACTCAGATTTCAGGCATAGATACAATAATAATATGCTTTAGAGCATATATATATATAAAATCTAAATTTTTCAGTACAGAGTACATTAACAGAACTGTTCATACTCTTCTGCCTGTACTTTCTTGCAAAGTTTCTGGCTGACTGTTCTGTGTAGCCAGCTTGTGTGTTCTGAAAGTCTCATTGCTCGGAGAGCCAAACGTTGGAAATACTTGCACAGTCTTTTGGATATGTAAATGCATTCTGCAAAGGATGAATTCTCTGCACAGTAATCTTGAGACTGTCATTATGTTCACTGGCACAATTAACATGCAACTTATAAAACCTAAAGCACCAATCAGAGAATTAAAATGCAGCAGTGATGATAATTTCATCATCTGTTAAATTTGCAATGTCCCATAGAGCTTTCAAAGTCCTGGTGTTAATTGATCAATGAAGTTTTTTGAGGAACAGAACCTTAAAAAAGAAAATAGAATAATTAAAGAATAAAAAATAAAATTTGTTTATCTGTAGATTTGACCTCAAGTCTTGCAATTAATATTGGTTAATTGACCAAGCATAGTCCTGTAGCTATCCCTAATGCTTTTATTGACAGCTGTGACTCATACAGCTTTATGGATATATATGTTTTATAGGCGTTGAGAAAAAATGTAATTGATTTCTTCAGAGCTTGTACATTTTATCAAACCATTAGATCATGAATTTCAGGTTGAGCACTAGGAAAAAATAGGTATACACCTGTTGGAACTTACATGTCTCATGAAGTCATACCTGTTTGAGAATACTTGTTATTATTTAGAAGAAGAGAAGAAGGTTTTTAGTCATGCATAGAAGCATTAAAATAATTGCTGGAGTTGCTGTAACTTGATAGGAGAATGTCAAAGCTTTCAATTCCAGTGATGCTGCTTAGCCAGAAGAAGGGAAATTGTATATGTACAGTACCAGAGTCAGCACAGTTCTATTCCGTCTTAGTGTTCTGTAATAAATAAAAGCAGCAAGTATGCCTGCCTTTAAATCACTGTTTCTGGATTTTTCTGTGCTAATCTTTCTCTAGATTAGTTCTGTCAGAATTAAATGCTAAAGAAAATGCATTTCGGCTTCTCAGTTTTCTTTTCATGTAAAGAGAACTGTCTAGAGAAATTTGTAGGTAGTTTTTATCATGAAAGGTTACATATCCACTTCCATTCTACCTGCAGCATTCTCTATTACTGTCCATTAGTGGACTGCTGTTCGTTACTTTTTACTTTTACAGGGCTTCATTTAGCTTTAATTCTTTCACAGCAGTGTTTTGAACAACTTTTATGTGTGTGTATGATAACATTCAAAGAACTTTCAGCCACAAAATCTCTGTGAAAGAAAGAGCATAGAAGTTATAGAAAACCTAGCTTGGTAAACAGAATTACATGATCAAAGCTTTCATAGAACCTTTCCTAATGCAGTATTATTCTGTACTTTTGGAGGTATTAGGTTGTGCAGTTTTAAGTAAGAGGATCTTCTGAAAACTCTCCTTTTTAACAATACTCTTTATTTAAACCATATCATAGTAATTTGCCTGGACTAAATTGCATCTAGTTAAACCAAAAGGTAAAATAGAAGACATAACTTACAATGCATAAACTGGTGCATTTGTTATGTCTATGAAGGATATAGGAGCCATTCTTTTCTGTTTTGGAATAACTGAATTTTTGGGTCATATCTAAAAACATTGAAAGGTTAAATTATTATAAAGCTAGGTATCCTGTTTTGTTAACTTTTATGGACAGTTGGTTTTACATCTTGACTTACATTTCAGTCCAACTGCAGAGCTGGTTGGTAAAGATGAGAGGCTGAAATACAGTAAAGTTCAAAAATACTATAATGTATTCTGAAAGAAAAACCCAACCCAAGTATTGTTATTCAGTATTTCACAGTTTGAGAACGCAGATCCTCTGGGAACATCCATTGATATTGGTAGGTTTCCATATTCCCTCCCTTTCTGGATATAGCTAACCCAAAGCTACACCATACTTAAAAGGAAGGGGCGCAGCTACATTTATGTTGACATGGATTCCATGAAAACCAAAAAGTGGTGGGGCTCCGTACGTTTTTTCTGTCTCCATTTACTCTTTTACCTGATAACTTCACCTTTCTTTTCTGCTTCAAACAAGCAAAATTTAAAGTAATCTGTTAAGCCAGGCACTTGATAAATTAAATGGGATTGACTTTTTCAATTTTGCAGTACCTCTTTCAGAGAAACAGCACACTTGAAATTAGTGATGCCTATGCTAGTGTGAATAATTGTTTTAATAGTTTACTTAATTGTAGTATTTGGCATGTGCTTGTGTAGGAACTTGTGTGTCTTGCATGATAGTTGGTTGAGCCAGTCAAAAAAAAATTTCAGTGTTTGCCTGCTTTGCAGCTGGATGAGAAGTGGTATTTTCCTCACTTTTGCTCCTATCAAATCATTCATCTCTGCACATTCTCCAAGTAATTGAGCAGTTTTGTAGGGCTCAGCAATTAGCTGCCACAGGTTAGATATATGCTCAATTTATTCTCTGGCTTGCAGATTTTACCTGAAAACACTCTCCAGGTGTTGAGTGTTATAAGATGATGCAGCTGGTACCCTTGTGACGCCTAAGCTGCAGAGCAGACAAATTTCTGACTATGACTTTTTTCCTTTTAATGGCTGATACAAACGTTGCTCATATGCAGCTGTGTGGCCAACTGTATTTTTAATAGTGGAGTAACTTGCTGTACATTTAACACTTGTGTTAGTTGTTAGTGCCTACAGGTATGACTTACTTGAGATTGTGGCCATTTTAGTGGAAGCTGCATAGCACTATTGTCTATGTACTGGGACTGTGGGGAAGTAAAATTTCACCTGTAATTTTCCTGCTTCTATAATGTTAACTGGCATAAAACTGGTGATGAATTTCATTGTAGTATTTGGGAGGGTTGTCCTGTGTGAGACTTGGTGGGAATGTAGTAGCAACAGGGATGTTTACTAAGTAAGTTGATAGCAGTTGCTTATGACTCAACTATTCACACAGTCTGTAACAATCTTGAGATTTTCATGAGAAAACTGCATTTTATGACAGAGGTTATTTGAGTATTTGGTGGTTATCTTAGTACAACAGTAACACAAGGCTGTACTGCACTGTTTTCAATATTTTTAAATGTGTTCTTTTTTTAAGTTGGGGAAGGTTAGGCAAATATGGACCTAATACAGAACAATCTACCTGCAGTTTTTTTCTTACTATCATATAGTTCTGGTTTTTCATTTTTCTGTTTTCAGGGCTGGTGGACTAGGTCTTAATTTTGTTGGTGCCAATGTTGTTATACTCTTTGACCCCACATGGAATCCAGCGAATGATCTTCAAGCGATTGACAGGTACACTCTCAAAATACAGAACTTGATCCATGTTGAAGTCTTCCATTCAATCTGTAATTTGATTGTCCAACTAAAACTTTACCTGAAGTAAAAAAAAAAAAAAATTACATCATCTGATTCATCCACAGGACAATAGGAAAGGTCCAACTAAATTAGTTTGTAGCTTTGATGTGGTTATTTTTAATCCTGAATTTTACAATGTATTTTCCTTTATTTCTTTTTGGTGACAGTGGGCCAAACAAAAACTCAACAAAAATTTCTTGTGGTTACTATAACTTCCTGTGATCTCTAGAATATGTGTGTGTAGATGACATCTTTCTTGTGTTTTTCATGAAGAATACATTGTAGTTGACCCTAGTTCAAATGATGTTTTGAATTCCAAAACCCTAAAAGCCAGGGGTGCTTTATGTTCTCTTCTGCTTCACCATTGTGGAGATTAGTGTCTCTTTAGCACTCACGTGTATCTCTGATATTATGGTGTTGGAGTATTTCCAGTAATACAGATCTTCCTTTCAAGGTTTTTTGACTGTAGAATATTTCCCTAGGAATCCAAGGCAGAGCTTTAAGTAACCAAAGTAAAGAATATTAAAAACCTATGAAGAGTATTAAAAACATATAAAAGAACATTAAAAATTCAGTTGATTTATCTATTTTCATGCAGAAGTAGACTTGTTTCTCTTATCTCATGCAATTAAGTAATTCTGTTTTAAAGGTCTTACTGATTTCTAGGATGTGTTTATGATCACCTGTTCTAGAGAAATGTATCAGAAACATGTATTGGGGACTATCTTTGTAAGATTACTATGAATTGTTTTAGCCTCCTGTGAATGTTGTGGAATATAGTCTATTAGAAGTCTCAGAATTTACCATTTGAAGAGAATGCTACCAGTTCATTAGCTGTTTTTATTATGTTGTGTCTTGTAAAGTGATTTATAAAGTTAAGAAAGAACAGACTGCTCCAAGTAATCCATGAGTTAATTCCTGTATAATGGAAATAGGAGAATACTTGAAGCAACAGTAGGTGGAGACACAAATGGCAAAAAAAAATCCAAACAAACCTGAGATAAACAGAGTGGATGTGTTTTCTCAAGAGGTGGGAGACAGTTCTTGTGATATAAAACGAGGAGAAAGCTTTTTAAACTGGTAGGCCTGGGGAGAAATGTGAAATAGTAAAGGTAAAGATAAAGGAAATGAATTACTGGGGAAAATTCAGAAAAGTAAGGAAAACAACCCAATCAACATATGCATGATTTAGAATAGTCCTGTTTTATTAGAGTGCTTTTATATATTTAGTTTGTTTATTGTTTATTACCACTCCTAAGAGCTCTCATTTCTTAAAGTGTTTTTGATGTACCATGTCCTTACAGAGCTTATAGAATTGGCCAACACAGAGCTGTTAAAGTGTTTAGATTGATATCCTTGGGAACTGTGGAAGAGATGATGTACTTGCGACAAGTTTATAAACAGGTAAAGCTCACAAACTCTTTAAATGGGGAGCTCTTCCTAGCAGTTTCAGGGCCTGAAAGCTAATCTTTTTTCAGGGACTGAAGGCTAATCTAGCCTATAGTAAAATTGTAGTTTACCTTGTGTTTATGGTGTATTGTTAAAGAATGGAACAGAATTATATTTGTATTCAAGTTTTTCTGTAACTATTGACAGTTTAATTATGCAGTGTTATGCAATTAACATTATGCAATGTAATTATGCAATATTCAGGTTATATAGAGAACTTTTTATTTGAAGACTTGTAAAGTACAACTGTGATAGTTATAGTTAGTATCTGCAGCAGTCTGACTCAAGCAGCTTTTTCTCATGAAGGTCTGTAGAAAGTAAAGTAGAAATCTTGCTGATGCTATACAAGAAAAGCAAGAAGCATTGCAACTTTCCTGATTCTATAAGTTTGTGTGTAAAAGGAGAGGGAACATTGTTGGTTCTTTTATGGAGATGAGAAATGATGCTGCTTGCTGGAACACTCAGCTTGGATCACTCGCACTTTTTAGATTTTTGACTTGTGCTGATAGGCTTTGTTCTTGTTACAGCCATGACAGGGCTAATTTTTCCAGTAGCCAGAAGAGGGCATGGCCAGGGCCAGAAAGTTATTCCATACCACCTCCTATCATTTTTTGAGAACAGGGAAAGTGGTCTCCTGGATTGTATACTGTGGTGGAGGGAGAGGTTGGGTGTTATTAGGAGTTTCCAAGTGGTGAGCAATTGTGTACGAGTTGTTCACCTCTCTGTACGCTCTGTTATTCATATTGTTCTGTTACTTTTCGGTCCTTACTTCATTATTGGTTCACAACCCCTGATCTTCACCCTGAACCTCCAGTTAGCCTGTTCAGCCTGCTGCAGGGGGAGGGGGAATATCTAAATTGGGTAATATCATTCCTAAAGCATGACAGACTTAAGTATTTAAGAGCAGGAGAAGAAGAGTGGGGGGTTTGAGGAACACATAACCTAGGAACTGTTTCCTGATGAGATCAGAAACAAAAAATAAGAAAATAAGCAAACTCAAACATGATCAGCACACAGCAGGCTGCAGAATAGTAAGAAATTAGAAGAAATAATGAACATGTTTCTCTCAACAGAAGTTGCAAGTTAAGAAATGAGATGATTGATTTTTTCCAGTTCTGATGTTAGAGGCATGTAAACTTGGAGAAAGGAAGAAAACGGTTGGGTTACAGTTGTCCTGAAGAATGCATTGCATAGAAAAGATAAAAGTAGGTCGACTCAGTGGGAGAATGATAATATATATTGGATAAAACTTCATTAGACTTGAGGAATTAACCTAAAAATTTGAAATTTTGTCCATAAAAATGAAAAGTTAATGAGTCTTCAGTGACAAGCTCTTGTAGCTGAGTTATTTACAAGGAGGAAGTTGGAGGCTGATTGAGTGGGAAACGTAGCAGTAAAGAGATTGTCATTAGACTCCTCAGATCTGAGTAAGTAACAAATTAAAAAACTGTTCTAAGATCATCTGATTTCAGAGAGCAGTAATAAAAGGAATTTATCCTCAGGAAGATCAAATCTTGAGCTGCTGTTAAGTAATGTGTATGGTTTGTAATGCTACTTTTGGAAATTTAACAGTGACTTTTATCCCACTTAAAGTCAGCGTTTTGTAAAAGCCAAAAAGCCATTAGAGTTCTGTTTATTTTTGACAAAATGATCTAAATAAGACAGAGGAAACTTACGGAAAAATTAAAAGAAGTAGGTGATGGGCTGTACAGGTAATTTGGAAATTTTCAGAGATTCTTATCAAAAGCTCAGAGTAAAACCTTTTAGTAGTTGAAATAATAAACTAGAAAGGCTAGTTAAATATAACGCATGATAAGTCCTAAAACAATACATGAGCGACAGTGGTCTAAAAACATGAAAGCTAGTAGTTTAGTTCTTTAACACATCACAAGCATAAACTGTACTGCTCTATGGACATTTGTAAGGTCTAAAAGAGTGTTCATTGCAAAAACACCTCTAAACTTCATTTATTGTTTACATGCACATCATGGAAAAGCTTAGAGAAGATCCTGTTCTGTTGTGCAAAGTACTTTTGAGAATTCCTTTAAGCAGCAGGTATCAGTAGGAGAAGTCTCAGAAAGTCTCAGGCTAACAAAATAGGCAATAGAAGATTAAAACCAACTATATTTACTAAAATCCTAAAGAAGGGGAGCCTGCTTTGCAGAGATCTTGGGAGTTGGTGATCTCATAGCAAAAGAAGACCTGTTTGTATTGTTTGGATTTCCAAAAAGCATGTATAAGTCTTGAAAGGACATATAAATGCTTTTCTTTTCTC
>VXBB01023541.1:0-10595 GCA_013399915.1 Illadopsis cleaveri
CAGATAAGCTCTTCTGTGGCAGACCAGAAGTCCTTCTACAGAGAGCATCCAAAGGAGAGCTGTGAAGACGATGAAGGGCCTTGAGGGGAAACTGTATAAGGAGTGGCCAAGGTCANGAACAGATAAGCTCTTCTGTGGCAGACCAGAAGTCCTTCTACAGAGAGCATCCAAAGGAGAGCTGTGAAGACGATGAAGGGCCTTGAGGGGAAACTGTATAAGGAGTGGCCAAGGTCACTTGGTCTGTTCAGCCTGGAGAAGAGGAGACTGAGGGGAGACCTCATTGCAGTCTACAACTTCCTTGTGAGGGGAAGAAGAAGGGCAGACACTGATCTGTTCTCTCTGGTGCTCAGTGACAGGACCCGAGGGAATGGCCTGAAGTTGTGTCAGGGAAGGTTTAGGTTGGATATTATAAAAAAGTTCTTCCCCCAGATGGTGGTTGGGCATTGGAACAGGCTCCCCAGAGAAATGGTTGCAGCACCAAGACTGACAGACTTCAAGAAGTGTTTGGACAATACTCTCAGGCACATGGTGGGATTCCTGGGGCTGTCCTGTGCCAGACCAGGAGTTGGACTTCGATGATCCTTGTGGATTCCTTCCAACTCAGGGAATTATTCTATGATTCTATGAATTCCAAATTAACAGGATGTTCCTCATTTTAACATCTTCTTATCCTTTTGGAGCCTGTGACTGCTTTGTCAATAGTGAAGGAATCCAAACAGAATTATTCTATGATTCTATGAATTCCAAATTAACAGGATGTTCCTCATTTTAACATCTTCTTATCCTTTTGGAGCCTGTGACTGCTTTGTCAATAGTGAAGGAATCCAAACAGTAACTTAACTGTCATCTGAGTATGAAAATGAGTCAGTGTCCTGAGTGGAGTGGGAGCTTCAGACAAAGTTTATTAAAGAAGCCCTGCCAGTGAGTCACGAGGTGCCAAGAAGACCCCCTTGCTTCCAAAACTCCTCAGAGAGAGGAGCCTGAGCAATGCATCTTAGCCTCAAACTATCAACAGTTTGCCTTTTGCAACTTTTTCCTGCAAATTCTAATGATGGCAAATCAGATATATTTGTATAAAAATGAATTATTTATTAAGACAAATAGACAAAAGATAACTGATGAAAGATCTTAATCAGAATTACTACACAGTATAAAACTAAAAGAACTAACAGTAGATTATAGTATAACATAAAACAGTGCACTGTATGAAAGTACCTATATTAAAGCTAGCAAAATAAATAGTATTGATTAGGAGTGGAACATAACTTACCACTGAAATGACAATAATGTACATAGATTCCTTCACTTAATCCCTTGGAAAGTAACCATGAAATAGATGCCCTCAGTCATGGGAGAAACTCCACGCATTTCCAGGAAAATTTATAGAACATTTATGCTTTGTTGAAGTTTGGTGTGGCTTTTACAGTTGTAAAGTCTATCTGTCAGTCAGAAATTCAGCTTATATTGTCAAATCTTACTTCAAAAGTAAGATGCTTATCTGCAGTTGGGAGATGCCAGACCAGTGTTAACCCCATGGTGCCAAAATAACTCACTGCAAGACAGCTTGTCCTGTTCAAGTTATCTGACTGGTTAACAAACAATAGATAAGTTCATGTGGGGAGTGAGATGCCTTGCTACAGTCAGATAAAAATGATGAGTCACAGCTCACTGAACAAGAGGTTAGTCACTGAACACCATCTTAGTGATGTCACTCATGTCTCTGGATCTGCATCACTCAAGGCAAAGTTACAAATGGGTGTTAGAGGAATGCTTCAGATTGTTATACACAGCTGGAAACCTTGCTTGTAGTTCCAAAAGCTTAGACCAGAGATCCAAGGAAGTGAATGCAATTTATATTGTATGTTTTCTAATACTTCTTCACAGCAGCTCAAGGAAAGCAAACCTATAGTCTAGCTGCTTGGAGGTGGTTGAGCTTTAAATAATTCTGCCTTATGAGTTTGCAGGATGCCTGAAGAAAGTTTAATCCTAAAATATTTTTTAAATACCACATGAGTGACAGATATAAAGAACAGATGGAGGACCATGAAATAAGTCTGAGGCCTCTCATTGGAGTGATCACAAATCAGACAGCTAATTAAGTTATATTGCCTTGTTTCAAAAATCAGAATTGCTATGCTAAATAGTCTTGAGCTATTTCACTGTTTTGGTTCAAGTGGAGTGTCTAGACTTTAGGCCACTTTTCCCTTGTGACCACTTCTGTATAAATGTGACTTCCCACTTGTATGCCAATACTTGGATTTTACTTTAGCTTAGCTGCTCTAAAGCTGGGTTATTTTAAAACCTGTTTTGAATATGATTAAAAAGATGGATCTTTTTAGAGACATAACAGAATACAGTGTTCAGGAGAGAGCTTCAACTTCCAATTGTGTAGGGGTAGTCTTGTCACAAGGAAAGCTAAAACATTGGGTATATTGACTTCAAAATCTATTCAGTTGTTGGATTGTTGTGTTGTGTATTTGGGGGTTTTCTTAGTAGTTATGAGCTAAAACATTAAAAACAAACAAAACAAAACACCACCAAAAAACCAAAAATGAGACAATGAAGTCCAAACAGATTCATTGTGTTTCTGATCAAGCAACTTTCTTTGTATTGAGTCACCTGGTATAGTTTGGGCATCAGAGATAAATAGCTCCCAAATACAGAAATGTGAGTCTTAATTGAATGCATTAAGTTTTTAAGATTTTTTTAATACAATTTCTACTTTTGATCTTAGGTCCTTTCAGTTATCTTGATGATGTCCCATTTAAGATAGGAGACAAATTCAAAATTCCAGCAAATGTTGGATTACCCATTGGTTTCAGCCTGCCTGATTCTTCTCAGTTTGTCAGAGAAGCCCAGGTAAGTGATGTGTTCTGCCTTTCTGCTCTCTTCCTCCTGGTGCTGTAAACTGCAAGTAGTCACAGTTTGCACATGTGTTCAAATGTTAGTCTTGACGGTCCTGTAGTGTCATTTTGTATGCCAGGCAGTAGTTGCAGAAGATATGTTAAAATGTATAGAAAAATAAAAATATGATAGGCTGTGCAAAAACCTTCTACTTTTTAAAAAGTCTAATAATGTTTATTTTAGCATATCTACTTCAAAAAAGTACAGCATTTTTGTTGTGGAGTCCTGCTTTAAAAGACAAGTGTTTGACAAGGAAAGCAGGAACCTTCCTGGAATGCAAAATATGACACCCTTCCCTCCAAATTATTATAACTTTCAAAATTGAGTCACTGTCAGGCAAGGATATGGGAAAAATAATAACAGTTCTTTAGTAGAATATATTTAACAAGATAAACAACAGCAAACAAAACCAGAAACCAAATAACAGCCTTCTGTCACCCATCAAGCAATTTCTTCTTTGGTGTAGTTACGACCACAACTGGCAGGAGCACTGGTGGGCCCTGGCAAAGTTACAATTTCACTGACTCTCTTGCAGCCAACAGAGAGCGCTAGCAAGCCCCGGTGAGGCACAGCAGGTGCAATGATTCCCCGTGGCTGCATGAGAAACCTCCCAGCCAGAGAGGTCACTCCCCAACTAAGAGACAGCAACAACTGCACCCCTTCCTCCCTCCTCCCTCAGGACCATTTCAATCATTTCAATGTCATTCCAAGATGTCCAGCTAGGTCTTTTGTCTCTTAAATACCATCCATTCATCATCTCTGGGGACAACAAATAGGAAGAAAATTTCCTGAGAGAAAGAAAAGAAAAAAAGAAAAAGCCTGACCCCTAACAGGTGGTTATAGGTCTAATTGTTACCTTGACTAAATTTGAATAGCATTTTTAAGAGGCAAATGCTAAGAACTGATACACCCATGCTATGGTATACTTGCAGAATCTTGTTTGAGGGTAACAAGTGTTTATACAACCATATTTTATGTGTTCTCACAATTGTGGGATGAAGGAATAAATATTCAGTTCTTGTTTTCTGTGCAGTTCTGAGTGGGAATTCTTCTCCAGCTGTAGGGTAAACAGGTAAACAGGTTACAGCATGGTACACAGATGGCTTCCAGGTCTTTGAGAAGCAGGTCTCTCTTACCATAAACTCATAGTAGCATAAAATCAATGGCTTTAACGTAAATGTTGAAAATCTAATCTCCAAATGTAGGTTATGATACAAGAAGTCTAATTGAACTATATTTTCTCATTTGGATCCATGATTTTCCTTGGCAGTCCAAACTGATGCTTGTTTTCATTTCAGTTGTGACAGATAGTTCTGCTTTTTTTCTTCCCTTTTTTCTTGTTTTAAATTTGTTTTTTTCTGCCCTGCAACTCATCCACTGGAGAGCTGACTATCTCAATTACCCTACATCATGGTTTTTTCATTATAACCATTAAATGATTACCTGATTGTCCTAATACACATATTTCCACCCAGTTACGGTGGTATGGAAGAGCTAAAGGCAACTAATGTCCTATTGCTGGCTTCATTGTGCTATGTCTCCATTTTCCTGCCATGCTGAGGCTCAAGTATATGTCCAACTGGATTGAAGTACCCTGCATAATAGGATGCAACTATGTAGAATATGCATCTTGCAGTGCAATATGACTTTTTTTACAGCTGTAGTGAGAGCTGTTAAAAAAAAAAAAAGTGCAAGGAAGCAAAATTGCCCAAAGCAATTTTTTAATATTAAAAAAAAATTTGGTCAGTTTTGGTCTATGTATATAGCCATACACACACACACACATACACACACACAAACCCCTGATAGCTCTGCTCAGATAGCAAAAAATGTATGATGAGGAGTGCTCAGCACTTCTGCCAGTGATTTGTTTTTCAAAGTCGCCTTGCTGATAAATTGTGTATCACACCTCTTGGAGTCTTAGAGCTAAGGGAATGGAAAACTGTTATGCAGTTGAGACAACAGGTCTCCAGGATCTCACTGGAGCCTGCTATAGGATAAGATGTGGTGCAACACATAGCAAGTCCCAGAAAAGCTTAGTAGAAGCCTAACAAGCCTTGCTGGTTTGTTGCTCTTTAGAGACAGGAATTTGTATGACCTAGCAGTCCCATGTGGCAAGAGCACTCCAGTTATGTGCCATTATCCTGTCAAGGGTATCTTATAACTTCTTGTGAGTCACAGGTTATACCTTGGACTTAACTTGTAGGCTGTGTTTTCTGAACATTTTTTTGTTATTTAAAGTGCATTTGAGGTTGTTCATTCTTACTAAGATATTAAAGCTTTAAGTAAATGTAGTCTGTTCAGAATGTTGTCCTTTCAACCAGGCCACTATTATAACCAGTAAATTGATAGTGAGTAGCTTACAAATGCCTTCCTGTGCTAACCTGGCCCTGAAGGAGCTGATGTTAAATGAGAAAAGCTTGTGAGATCTTGTCATGCCAGTAACTGCATCAAAATTTGCTACTGCAGGTAGTTGTCCTCATCAGTGTAGTCAGTATATGCCCTTTGCTGGTGAGCCACTGGCACTGAAGTAATACCAATACCTCTTTAACTAGTGGGTATAAAACTATAATATCAAGTCCCTTAGAAATATACTAGGGGGAACTGAGTAATACTGTATTGGTCTTTGGATGAAAAAAAAATACTTTGCTGTACTCTTGAATGACTTGTGGAACTTGTGGACAGGAGGTAGTTCAGTGATGCCAAATCTGGGTATGGCTATCTAGTAGGCTTGCTACATCTGTTCTCTTGGGGGGAGGGTGGGAGAGCTGTGAAACTGATCTTGGGATGATGTCCTGGTTTTAAGGACATGTGTCTGCCAAGGAAGGTGGGAACCTCCCTTGGAATGAAAAATGTGACCCCCCTCCTCTCCAAATTATTATAACTTTGAAATTGTGGGGCTTTCAGACAAAGATATGGGAAAAGGAATAACAGTTCTTTACTAGTATATATATATCTGTATAATAAGGCAAACAAACAACCATAACGGCAGCAACAACAAACAAAAACAGAACCCCAGTCACAGCCTTCTCTCGGCTGTAGGCACTTCCCCTTCAGTGCAGTTACGGTTGCAGCCAGCAGGGGTGCTAGTGGCTCCTGGCTGGGCAGGGCAGGTGTGATGATTCCCCTGCAGCTGCAGGGGNTTTTCCCCTGAGGCACCTGAATATATGGTGAGGGTCCTTTCTAGTCAGATCGGGTGTTACTAAGGTCCCAGTTCACTGTCTGGTCTTACGATCAGAGACTCACCCATGGTAAAGAAGAAGCAGTGCTGGGCTGGACTCTGTGGTGGCAGCAAATTCTTCCTGCAGTAGCAGCAACTTGACCATTCCCCTCCAATCCCAAGAGCAAGAGAGAGAGAGGAGCTGAGCCCAGCCCTTCACCCCCCAGCTAAAATCTCCTGATATCTCTGCCCTTCCAAAAGAAAGCTCCTCAGCTAAGAGGCTGCAACCAGCTGCACCCCTTCCCCCCACCTTGGTCGTTATTATCTCTTAGGCAACAGATGGGAGAAAATTCCCTGAAAGAAAGGAAAAAACCCCAAAAAGTTCTAACCTCCAACAGATGATCAGTAGCTCTATAGCAAAACTAAGTGTAGGAAGGAGGCAAAATATGATACTTTAGTCTAGACTATAGATAGGTTTTTGTGCTAGAGACAAAATGAACTATTTCTGAGGTCTTTTAGTTTTGTCAGTCTGTAAACCTACAAACAAGATATGCTGGGAAACGAGGTGCTGGGAAAAATTGATGCCTGTCCATGATAATTCATATAGCTCTTATTCTGTTACTTATGTTGCTGTTAGAAATAGTAGCTATGATCCTTATATATCTTTTTTCTCCTTTCCTTTCCCCTCCACTCCTGGCCAGTATGACTTCTCACTGGAAAAGAAAACAATTGAATGGACTGAACATATCAAAAAAATTGAAGCTGCCCAGAGAGAAGCTGAACACAAGGCAGAAGAAGCACTAGCAAACTCAAAAGCAGCTTCAGAGGACATTACCAAAATGGGATTCTCAGAAGGACCTTGCCCTAAAGTCATGCCTCCTCCTATTAACCCCATCCTCGCTACCATGCAGCACAATAATATTCTTACTCCCACACCAGCCAACAGCAGTGCTGTGAAGCAAAAGGTTCTCAGTCCCCCTCATCCAAAAGCAGACTTCAACCCAGCTGATTTTGAATGTGAAGAAGACCCATTTGACAAACTGGAATTAAAAACTATCGATGATAAGGAGGAATTAAAAAATATCCTTGAAATTCATGTTGGTACTACTGGACCAATTGTTGCCCAGCTATTAGATAATACTTTGCCCAAAGTCAAGTCTGAGTCTGTGTTGCAAGATGAGAAAGTTCTGACATCCATAGAAAGGGCTACATTAGACTTCAAACCCCTTCACAAACCAAATGGCTTTATCACTTTACCACAGTTGGGAAACTGTGAAAAGATGTCCTTGTCTTCCAAGGTGTCCCTGTCCCCTATCGCTTCAGTGAGAAACATCAAATCCCTGTCTTTTCCTAAACTTGACTCCGATGAGAGTGATCAAAAATCGTCAAAGCTTATGAGCACTTTCCACAGCCCTACCTGTCTCCACAACGGCACTTTGCTCAGCTCTTTGCAGACCTGTGCGCAGAGTAAAACCAGTGAACTGAATGGACACCATATGGTGGGTCTTTCTACTCTAAATGAGGACAGTGGCATGGAGACATCAACATTATCCTCTTCATCCAGACTGCCTTCCCTGGCTGTGTCAGCAGTTCGTACAGAAGAATCACCTCAAAGCACAGCGATTATGGTAAACACACAGTGGATTAGAGTTGGGGTTGCTGGGGAGGTGTGGAGTTGTGGAGGTGCAGAGACAGATGTTGCTTCTAAAATGTCCTTTGGTTTTAGGTTCATTTAATGGGAGAGATGTGTAGATCATGTGTGGTAGTTCCTCTTCATTTATGTTGCAAATTGATCAATTAAACAGATCTTAATGCTGGCAGTTCTGAACCTCAGATTATTACTTCACACATTCCCCTAAATCTGTTATTTTTAGACCAGTTCTGATGACTTTTCTTTCAGCTTTTTGGTACTTGTTCATAGTTGCACACCATTGAGCTAAGCTTGAGATCTTTGTACAGTCCTGTGTTTTGTCTTATCCAGCTGAGATATATAAGATTCTGAACTGCTCTTAGGTTTTGAATTAAATCTCTTCTAGATTTGTTCCTCGGTTTGCTTATATATTTGCTGGAAATAATGGAAATGACAGCTTTTCAAGGAATAGAAGCAATCACAGATTAAAAAACACGTGCTTTGTCACTCAGGAGAAAAAGTGCTTGCAGTTAACCTGGAGTGAGAATTGTCTTTTTTTAATGTTTAATTTATTTATTTTCTTTGTGAGATACTTTTTAAAATCTAGCCTTTTAAAAGGATGAAAATTATGGTGGTCTGAAACCTGGTATTTACCCTCTTCCTTGTAAAGGAGGGGAGAAGGATTGCTTTCTGGATACTAAAAGCAGTCCTGAGGATCATCTTGAATCACTAATGTTACAGTTGGTTGCTGTACAGCTCTGAGACAGGAATTTGATGTTTCATTTCTTCAAACTTGTAGCAAGTTCCAAAATTCATTTGGGGATGCTAAACTTCATGCCAGTTATTGTCTTTGTGAATAAGAGCAGAAATTTGAGTAAGTGTTGAGGTTAGACCCCAGCCAGCAACCAAGCTCCAGGCAGCCACTCAATCACTCCTCTGCCAGCAGGATTGGAGACACAATCAGCAGACAAGCAAAAAAGGCCTTGATGCTGTGCAAATGCTACTCAATACAGTGAGGTGATGAGCAGCATAGCACTACAGCAAGCAGCGGAAGCAAAAAGCAGCCACTAGTGAGCACTAGACTAATATAGTCAGGCAAGCGAGCCCATGGCAAGCGCAGGAGCCTGCCAATTAATAAACAGCACTAACAGCTATAAATTTGTCCTAGCACATTCCAATCAAATCTGTTATCTTGAACCCTTTGATCCCCATGTTGAGTGCCAAAAAAGGACTGTTGTGGTTTAACCCCAACCAGCAACCAAGCCCCACACAGCTATTTGCTCATTCCCCTGCTAGTGGGATTGTGGAGAGAATTGGAAGGGTAAAAGATAGAAAACTCATGAGTTGAGATAAAGACAGTTTACTAGGGAAAGCAAAAGCCATGTGCACAAGCCAAGCAACACAAGGAATTAATTCACTACTTCCCATGGGCAGGCCGGTGTTCAGCTATTTTACAGCTGTGAAATGACACATAACAATTACTTGGGAATATAAATACTATCACTCCAAATGTCTCCCCCTTTTCTCCTTCTTGTCTTTATATACTGAGCATGATGTCATAGGGTATGGAATATCCCTTTTGTCAGTTGGGGTCAGATGTCCTAGCTGTGTCTCCTCACAACTTCTTGTGCATCCCCATCCTCCTTGCTGGCAGGGAAGTACAAGAAGCAGAAAAGGCCTTGACACTGTGCAAACCCTGCTCAACAATAATAATAAAAAACCCCTCTATGTTATCAACAGTCTTTCCAGCCTACAACCTCATACTAGGTACTGTGAAGAAAGCTAACTACCCCAGCCAAAACCAGCACATCAGTAAGCTTGTTATTTTTTTCTCCAAAGAACCTAAGATCTGAACACCAGTACTCATGCAGCCTAGTGAAAGCTGTATGGCCAAATCATCTAGCTGGCTCTAAAATAATCTGGCTGTTTCTGTCCAATATAAATGATGCTTCAGTGGTTCTGTGGCCTTACTGACATACTACAGGGTTTTGTGACACCATGTGCTCTGAAACAAGTGACACTGCTGCTCTCCTGTTCTCTCATCTCTTTTCAGACTTAGGTAAATGCATTATTAATTGTGAATTACAGTATTCTGACAACTAGTATATTTGTCAGCACAGGAGAACAGCTGTTTATTGATCACCAGAACAAATTTAATACAGTAAACTTCGGCAGAAGCAGCAGCATGCTGAGCAACTGCTCACTGTTACAGATCACAGGTTTGAGAGGTGACTATCATCATATGTAGCTCAGAGGTGAAAACTTGAAGTATGACACATCTCTAGGGATTAACATAAAAAGATCACATACAACTAGATGACCACATTTTCACTCTTGACTATTCAAATCACTATGCCGGATTAAAACTTATTAAAGACTAAGAGGGAAAGTATATTCTCAAAAATGCCGTAAGGAAAGATACAAACTGATAAACAAAAAAATAGTCTTATTAGGAGAAGTAATAAAGATCTTCATTTGAAACTGTTTCTACTTTGGAAGTAGCAAACCAAGAAATAGGTATGCCAACAGAATTAGACTTCAGAATGTACTTGTTTCATATTTCCACAATATGGTCCCAGTGGCTGGAAAAGGACAGCTGAGTTGCAAGAAATTGAATCACAGAATCATTTAGGTTGGAAAAGACCTTTAAGATCATTGAGTCCAACCTTTGACCGATCACCACCTTGTCAATTAGAGCACTGAGTGCCATGTCCAGTTCTTCCTTGGATATGATTTGTAATTGTAACAAAATTTTGAAATTGTAATTGAAGTAAATGTAACAAAAGTCCTCAGAATGTGAAAATTATAGAAGGAAGTCACAGTCATCTCTGTCCTTTTTAGAAAGCCTCAGAACAATTATATGTCCCAGTGTATTTCACTGTTGCAGGATCACGTCGGTCC
>VXBB01023559.1:0-16061 GCA_013399915.1 Illadopsis cleaveri
AAAAAGAATGGGGGAAAAAAAAAGTAATAAAATTATCTCCATGTTAGATTTAAGTGGGTTTTGTCTGTGAAGAAATACAAAAACTTAATGTCCCTCAAAGGAAAAAAGACCATCTTCCTTTACAACAAAGTAAATTATAAAGAAACATCTGGCTTTAACATTAAATTAAAAAGCTAAGCAGGTTTGTTTGTATGTACTATTCCTATTTTATAATGATATATTAAAAAAGATGTCTTCACACATGCACATATAAAATGTGTGAGTATGCATGTGCATAGTTTAAAGGTGAAGTCTTCTGAATTGATAAATTATACATCTTTGGAAGAAGCAAAACATATCCTACATCAGCCTGGAGAATATAATTCCTTCTTCAAACACAAGAAGAAGAAGCAAAGAATAAATTGAACAATACAGCTCAGTCCAGAATAAGAAAGCAGTAATTGATGATACTGTTGCCTGAGGCAGCTTCGTTTATTTCTGATAATAAACCTGTGCAGAAAATATTGCAATGTCAAAGGTCATTTTCACAAAGTAAAATTCCTTCTTCACCTGATATCAGTGTCTTCACCAAAAGTCCTGATGTGAAATTAATTTCCATTGTTCCATCATCATTTAATAATTCTTTAAATATATAAGGTAAATTTTGCCCCTTTACAAAGGGCAAGCACAGAGGTTATACAGTTATTCATTACTGAGTCATACAGAGATTTTAAGAACACTGAAATCTTTCTACATGACAGCAAATAAGCAAATACGTCTCAAACACACAGAAGGAAGAAAACCATTTAAGTGACTGGTTTAATTAGACTAAAATTTTTCTAAGAATAGCAATTCTTAGAAATATTTGAGCACTAATGTATTACTGAGGATATCCTTGTAAATGTTGATCAATATGGTTCAGGCTGGTCTTTGTCAAACACAAAAATCTCACTCCTCTATAAACAGTCCCAAGTTTGGTGCTGTTTGCAAATCTTCATTTTTGTCTCCCTTCTTTCTTCTGCACTATATTCCTTTGACTTTATAAATAGCATAATGGACATACAGTGTAATGAATGGCAAATCTCTAATATCAGTTATTTTGAAATTTCCTACTGTGGGTTGATAAATAGAAAAAAACCCTGATGCCTAAAACTGATATCTCATGGTATTTTCTTCGAACATTGATGTATTGCAGTAGCGTTGATATGACACATAGTTTTTCAGTTTAGCACCACATTTTTCTTATACATATTTATGTTTGAGAAACATAAGATAATTGGGGAGGTAAAGTTAATTTGAAAAAATAGCTGTCTGTATAATAAAATGAAGCTTTAATGCAATCTGTACCATTTATCCTTTTTCATAGGGAGCATAAGTGGATATTGATTTATAGAAAATCCTCTGTGACTTGTTTTGGCTTCCAGATTGCTTTTTCTATCCTGCTTTGTTTGTGCTATTTGTTTGATTGAGATCATCAAGGATAATGAAGCAGTAAATGCTATCCTGAAGAGGCAGGGCTCCTTCTAAACATACTGTTTAACTCTAAAACATCATTATTAAATATCAACACCAATACTAATACTACTAGATAAATGTTATTAAGGTAAATACTGAAAAACTTGTGGTAGTTTTAATTACAATTTAGACTTTACAGAAATAAATGTCTCCAAGATCAGTCTTTTCTATCTTACTCTGCTATTAAAGTTATTTTTTATAAAATCATTTCTTAGCAGACAAAAATCGTTATGTCTTAATACTAATCATCTCTTGAAATTTCTGATGGTAACTACAAGAAGTGTGAGAAAATTCATGGAAAGAGATAGAGGAGAAAATGTCCTTTACTTACCATAATCCATTAAGGTAAAAAGGGGGCATATTTCAGTATAAATGAATCATAAAGTAGCTATTTCAATCGTTGTGCCCATGTGTCAGAAAAAATGCCATCAATGATAAGCTAATAATGTTTTATGGACATTCACAATGGAAAAATAATTTTGAACTCTAAATCTGTAGCCATAAGTGTACAAAGAAGTTTTTTGTACGTTGTAGTTTGAGATTTTATGTGGCTTTTGCAAGATTAATCATACTCACAAACTTCAGCTTTACATATTTTTTTGTTAAAAGGGAAATAAAGTATTTCTCAAGTTTAGACTCAGTGATTTTGTGCACAATTTATATTATAAAGAAGAACATGATAGTATATTTTAGATGGTTGAGGTTTTTTTCTGAGAGCAGTTATTCTTTTTTTTTTGGTTGGTTTGTTTGTTGGTTTTGTTTGTTGTAAATACTTGTTACAATATCATACTGAATAAGCTGTTGGTGCCTGTACAAAATGTCAGTACCAGCTCTAAAAAGTCTGAAGCATATGGCCTCTTTCTATCCCTCCTTGCATGTAATATTTTCAACATATTTTCATGGCGTAAGACAGAAAAAAAAACAATTCGAAATGCTAATATGTAGTTTTTTCAGTTCTACTAAGATAAATAGCTATGCAATAAATTATAAAAAGAAGTGCAACATATTGCCATGGATGTTGGGTAAAGTGAAAAGTTCATTTGAAAACATTTTTGTTTTAACTGCATAATAATTAATTACCACACGGAATACAAAAGAGTAGAGAATTCATGTCTATGTTAAAATACAATCCATTAAAAATATGAGAGTCTATATTTGCTTTTATATGTAAGCCATGAATATTGAATGAGTGTACTACATTTGTAATTTGAATTTAAACTTATTTTTAACTATAGCTAGGATGCAGGGAACTTTTAAATCCATTGCATTAGTCTTCTTTGCAAGAAGTTTTAAAAATAATTGCATTTTCCTGTAACTATTCGAAAGAAATGTACTGCATTGACTGCCATCTTATATGTATGTATGATTTTTACTGTTACTCATTCTGAATAAGAATAAAAATCTGGTCAGAGTCTATTTTTCCTTTTTGATTGCTACACATTTATACAAAAATACATAAACACTGTTGTGTTCACTTAGGCAATTTCCTTGAAATCCTTATTTACACATTTTTCCCCTTGTGAAAAGAACCAAAATGTCTGAATTAAGGGCAGTGTTTAAATAAATAAATAAATTGTCTATGAAAGAAAAAAATTCTGAACAGCAAAATGTGAAAAAGTTTCAATGATTAAATTGAAAGGCACATTCTCAGTCTGTGTACAGCTTGTGCTATAAGTTTTTTTGTGTTTTTTTTTGCCTGAAGGGTGATTTTGGTCACCAACTAATATAGAAAGCAAGGTAGATTAGGTAGAAGTGATGCTCTTTTCCTTAAGCATGCAAACAAGTTATACTCTTAATGCAAAGAAGTTGTATAAGTAATTACTTAATTACTGAGGGAGAGATGAAAACTAACTCTTAATGGGATTCATTTTACATAGTTTCAGATATTTTATTTCAGAAATCAGTCATGTAGTATAAACAGTCATCAAAACTCTCTCCACATTAAATAAAAATACATTGCCTCTTTCAGTTAATTCATCCTTTCTGTCTCAAATAGTTTTTTTAGATTGAATTGAGTATTCCATGCAGCTACATGTTTCTTTCTTTCGATTATAGATAGAATGTAGAATAATGACAATAGACAAAAGACAAAATTAGGCAAGATTAATTACTCCCACACTTACTTGTTTTTCTGGAAATTTCCGTTTTCCCATTTTCCTCCATCATCCACTGAAAAGTTGCAAAACCCTATCACGAATCCATAGTATCAATAAAAATCTAGAAATTTCTTTGGGGTTATGTGGGACAAAAGAGCCATCCATAAGTTTTATCCTGAATTACAGTATTTTCTTTCTTTTCTTTCATTCTTATCTACCTTTTCTTTTTTGTTGTTTTATTTTGTTTTGTTTGTTTGTTTGTTTGTTGTTTGTTTGGTTTTTTGATGGTGTTGGTTTTGGTTGGGTTTGGTTTTTTTTTTCCTGAGATATGGGATATAACCTGAGTTGTATATGAGTATCTCACCTGGACAGTTTTACACACACATGAATCAGTGATCTTAGTCCAGAAGATTTAAGAGATATTTAGATGCAGAAAGTATTTGCAAAGACTTGGAGATGATGTGCATTGCTGTGTGAGGTTGTTTGACATAGAAATAGAACCATATACAAGAAAAATAAGTTCAAAACAGCTAGCACTTCATCATCCAGGCTGAATCTCCAGTGCTACTTGCTTGTTTGCAGGAAAACATACATATCTCATGATCCCATTGCTCAGGGATAATCTATTCAGAAGCTGATGCTGTGTCTGAAAAAGATCTACAGGTATTTTTCAATACACCATCATTTTAAAGGATGAGGTCAAGAATATGTATTATATGACACAGGAATGGCATGGGAGTGTCTAACGCTGTTCAGAAGTGTAAGGTATCTTGAAATCTTTCTGGAGAAGCAAAGTCAAGTTTCATAGAATGGCAAACTGGTAAATGGTAAAATGGTAAAACTGAATTGGAAGAGACCCACTTCAGAATTATCAGAGTTCAACTTCTGGTCCAGCATAGAAGAGCCAAAGGAATCAGATCATATGGGGCAAGATTAGTTTTATCTATTTTATCTCACCAGAAAGAAATGTAATTTCAAGTGGCCCAGGTTTTGTTTGGAGAGAACAAAATTAGTTATTCATCAGCATTTTCATTTGAATATTACGGGAATGACTTGATGTTGTATGACTTTTGAATCAGTAACATCTAGGCTTAGTTGTTCTAAGGGATACAGTCTAGTGGGTATAATGCTGATATCAGTCAAGTGGGGCCTGGGTTTAATTTAGTATAGATGCCAGAAGACATTCTCATTCAAAGACCTAAAGAAAACAGAAAGTGCAGCTTCTACTATTTTTTTTTTAAATTAACTTATACAGCATTGTATAAAGAAAACTTTTTGCTTAGAGAGTCCTAACAAATCTTAGGAAAAGGCTATTGTAATTTTTCATATGTTATCAAATGACCTGTTAAAATAGTAACTGAGTAGATTGATATTAGCAAACATAATTAAGAATGATAAAACAAATTATGCAAAAAAAAGTTTATTTTCAAATCCTGGATATTTTAATCCATACAACTTGCAACTAAAATTAAATAAAACTAAAAAACTCCACAACAAACAAAACCAAGCAAACCCAAAAACCAAATGCCACTTTTTTTTCCTCATACACACATCTATCATTTTCATTTAATTAAGGCCTGAGTGCAAACAAAAAGCAATTTTTAATGTAAATTGAAAAAAAAGGTGAGACATGTAAAGTTGTTAAACAATTTGATATGTGTAGAAAATAACCAGTGATCTAAGGATATGCAAAAATAGCAAAGAGCAAACAAGTGAACATAAGATTCCTACATTTTCTTGGGAGCTAAAATACCCTCAGGGATTTGTATAAACTTTTATAAGTTTAACTGGAGTTTCCCTCACTGCTGATACTTGTTTTCACCCTAATTTGTCTTTTTGCTGAACAAGATTTTGCCTTTCAGCTCCAACTTAAGGTTGCACTGCCTCTGCAGGATAAATGGAATGAACAGTTTTTTGAACACTTTCCAGTCACTGCTTTTGGATCTCAAGGCCATGAAGATAATGAGGAAAGACTGTCTCAAACAATTAAGTAGGCAGGATGACATATTTGAGAACAACCTTAACTATTACTAGACTATAAGCACTCCAAAGAAAATAGGACAATTTAGACCAGCCTTAATTAGATGCTTGTATATAAACTGCATGTAAAAAGAAGAGGGGAAAAAATGGGTCATCTAGAGGTCTGTTGTGCTAATGAGGAAAAAATATATGAAAAGAGCTATCTAACCTGTTAAATCCATAAACTGCATTCACAAGAGTGTGTTGAAGCTGCACAAACCTTCATAATCAAATCAAGATTGTCTTAAGATCAGAGATCTTAATAGAAAATTTTTTGAGGAATTTCTTTTAATATTCACCTTTTCAGCTTTTCCAGGGGAAGGAAAAAAAAGAAAGTGCAAAATACCCATATACCCAAAACCTAAACAAACAACCCAGTTCATTCCATTTTTATTATGCTAAGTTTAAAAAAGTGTGCTTCATTTTCTATTGTGTGGCAGGTTGTATATTTCCTTGATTGGCCAGAGGAGTTTTTTCTTATTCTTTGGTTTGAAGTTAACATCTTCTAACCCTGGGATAAAATATTCCAGATGAAGCATCTGCAGTATTTTATAGATGTGAGAGAGTATATGTCTAATCCATCATGTTCTAAATGTCATTGTTTATTTTCAGCTCTGCGTTTTGATGGCTTCTGTTCATGTAGTGATAATTTAACATGTTTTTCTTTACAATTATTTATAGTTCAAGAATCCTTGATTTGGATTCTTTTCACTCATCTCTACAAGTGCAAGGTTTTTTAAGATCCGTTAGGTTTCAAACACCTTTTTCTTGTATTTTATCCTTTATACTTTGTGGATTTGATTTTTCTTCATGTCAAGATTGTGTCTTAACTCTATAACTTAGAATATTGCCTTCATACCTTCCTAATTCCTGTACTAAGATCACAAACTAGAATGTACAAGTCAGTCCCAGCACAGCACCCTGAAAAGCTCCAGGTGGCTTCCTACTCTCTAATTGAAGAATTATTTTCTCCTTACATAGTGCTGTCCATACTTTATGTTTCATGTATTATCAGAGCTTTTTCTAGTTTAAAGAACATTTTTTATTTGGCATTGTATTAAAGTATTTTTTAAAATTGTGCTAAATTAATTTTCCACTTTTCCTTTTCTCATGCTATTTCATTAGACATATTAAAGAATCAACAGAAGCCTTCACAGGACATTTTGTTTAATATTTAGTTATAAGTGTAATGAAGCTTCAGATGATAAATGCCTTTAAAATCATTTAAATTTAACTTAAATGAATGGCTCAACTGTGCTGACAAGGTAGTGGGCCTAGCTTAAAATGGAAAACTTTCAAAAACATATTTGGAAAGATTTGCATATATTTCATAAGCTTTTATAAGGTCATGGCTTTTGCAATTATCAAGAATTAAGTTGAGCTCTGTGAGAGGAGTTCAAAATAGCAGTGTGGAAATGCCTTTGCAACAAAAGAGCAATGTGTGTTAAATGGTGATTTATAAGAACCAACACAATAAAAGCTAATTTTGTTAGGGTTCTGAGACTAAAACATGGAAAAAGTATCATGGAGAGAGTTTTATGAAACTTTGTTGTCTGAATGAGTTTCACTTTTGTGTCAAAACTGCAACAGCTCTTTAAAATTAGGGCTCTGACCCTGAAAAACAATTTTCATATTAGATTCTTACACCAGCATTTTGTTTGCAAAACTATCACTTTTTCTGGCAAAAGAGTCAATGAGGCATCCACTGAAATTGTCCAAGCAGCTTAATTTCTTTTTGCTGCTCTGTCTACAGTTTCAACAATGCTGAAAATAATAGAGAATTTTTTTCTCTTTTCCATTCTTAATATGGAGAAAAATGTGTTTTAAATGCTCTAACACGAATGCATTCCCTTAAATATGAGGATTTTTCTAAAACTGAAGCAAATATTCCCAGGTCTTACACTGTAATTGTCAAGATAACTTCAGAATTCAAGTGCATTTTTAACAGTTGAACAACCAAAATTAAAGTAATCCAAGATTTTATAGAGCATAATATATCCAAATCACCTTACCCAAGATCTTTAGCTTGCTACTAAGGAATCCTGTAAGTTATAAAATTATAGATGATTTAACCATTCATGTTACTCAGTCTTATTACTTGTAGAAAAGAAATACTATGTTTAATTGCATCATTTCTACCTTAGTCACTTTTATTATCTGTATGCATACACAAGCAATTTGTATATTTTGCTTCCTAATTTTTTTACCTCTAGCATCCAATGTTTTACACTTTCTGGCTGATTTCCTTCTATTGTAGAATCCTGAGGTAAATAATGGAAACTGATTTTTTTTTTTCCTTTTTTTAATATATTACAGAAATATTTGACTTACACAGATGATACGCATAAGATGTCAATCTAACTTCAAGCAAGAAAAGTAATTTTATAATAGTACCAGTTTCTCATGGATATTGAAGGGATAGTATTCCACAATCATTCAAATGTTCAGGAAGCCATTTTATCTACTTCTGCAGGAACCTCATCTCTCACACATTCGATAGCCCAATTGTATAAGGCCTCTGGGAAAGACTGTAAGAAGATTAGTTTTGAAATATTATCATTTGTGTTCAGTTTATGTGGCTAGATTTTGGTAGTGGGGAGGCCACAGGGGTGGCATCTGAAAGAAGCTGCCAGAAGCTTCCTCCGTGTCTGGCAGAGCCAATGCCAGCTGGCTTCAGGATGGACCCACTGCTGGCCAAGGCTGGGCCAATCAGGAATGGTGGTAACACCTCTGTGATAACATAGTTAAGAAGGAAAAAAGGTATTGTGCCATTGTAATAGCCACCAGAGAAGACTAGAGTGAAAATCTGTGAGGAACTATGACCAATTCTTGAGCTGCTCACCAGCCAGCAGTCNTTGTGAGAAACCTGTGCTGGAGCAGGGTCCTGGCAGGGACCTGCACACCTGTGGAGAGAGAAGCCCACTCTGGAAAAGTTTCCCTGGTAGGACTCGTGACCCTGTGGGGGACCCACACTGGAGCAGGCTTGTGATTGAAGGACTGAACCTTGTGGAAGAGTGATCCACACTGAAGCAGTTAATGAATAACGGTTGCCTGTGGGAGAGACTCACGTTGGAGTAATTCATGAAGAATATCTCTTATGGGAAGGATCCCACAATGGAGCAGGGGAAGGACTCTTCCCCCTGAGCAGCAGCAAGAACAATGTGTGATGAACTCACCGTAATCCCCATTCCTCGTCTCCCTGAGCTGCAGCAGGGAAGAAGATAGTGCCTAAGAAGGAGGGAGTAGTGGTGGGAAATTGTTCTTAAAATTTATTTAATTTCTCATTATCCTATTCTGATTTTGTTAAGTAATAAATTCAATTAATATCCCCATATCAAGCCTGTGATCCATGATGGTAATCAGTGAATGATTATTCCCTGTCCTTACCTCAACTCATGAATCTTCCATTATATTTTGTCTCCTCTGTCCGCTTCTGGAGGGAAGTGATAGAGCAGCTTTGGCAGATGCCTGGCATCCAGCCAGGATCAACACACTACATCATCACAATCTACAACACTCACAGAAATAATAAGAAATTAAAATTTTATATAGAAATTGTTTGGAATTACATAATGGAATATTTAGAAATGCAGAGGGGTTTTTTTTTACAAAATTTTGAATATAAATGTAACAATAAATATAACTGCATTGGGTTTTTATGGTAAGGTTTTTGTAGTGGACAGTGGCTCCGTGAGTAGCTTCTGTGAGAGGACACCAGGAGCTGCCCCCATGTCTGACAGAACCAATTTAAGCAATCTCCAAAATAAACCTGCTGATGTCAAGAGCTGAACCCATCAGCAGTGCTGGTGGCACTTTTGTGAGATCACATTTTAAAAAGAGTAAAATAAAAAATTTAGTGGTGTATGTGAGACAGAGGACTAAGAAAGATATGAGAGAAACATCACAGCAGATATCAAGGCGAGAAAAGAACGAGGGAAAGCAGGTGTGCTCCAGGCGTCAGAGCAGAGGTTCCCCTCCATCTCTTGGATAAGACCATGGTGGAGCTCTTAGTCCCCCTGTAGCTCATGGATAGCCATGGTGGAGCAGATATCCACCCTACAACCCATGCTGGAGCAAGTGGGTCTGTCCTGAAGAAAACTCCAGCCCACAGGGCGACCGCACTGGTGAGGGTTCCCAGCAGGATAAAAAAAAAAAAAAAGTTGTTGTTCTGTATCATAACCACTACTGAATGATTAGGAGGGGGTGATTTTCTTCAGTTCTGGTATAATTTGAATATGTATGTATATTTATTAGTTACTGAAAAAATAAGAACTGTGTTTTGTTATGTGGCATATTCAAAGTACTTGCCTTGAGCTATAAGTTTTGATTGATGTACGTTTTGGTCACCTGAGAATATCTTACTTTCAATTTCTGCAGCAACAGAGGACGTATTACAGCCAGGAGTTCCTCTGAATTTAAATATTCATAAGTGAGTTAGGGTGAGTTGAGTTCAGGGCCCTTCTGACTGGTTTTGCAGTCCAGATAATCTCATTATCAGAAAAATAGTTGATGACATTTATTTCCTCAGGTAGGTGGTGTGAAGAATGATTCTTCATGTTAAAACAACAGTTTATAATCATCCAATGTTAATATTAATAAACATAATAACTTTTTTTTAAAAATTGAAAAAGTGCTTGTTAATTTAAATGTTGTTCAATATTCAAAGATAATTTGAAGGGTGCTCTTCACAGACACCTACAGAGACATCTGCGGCAGTCAAATATACCAGGTTTTTCAGTATGCAGCAGAGTGTTACATTGTCAAAGTTAATAAGATGTCTGATACAAAATAAAGACAGGCCTGGTTTGAAAATTTGCATCTATTTGGATCTCAGTTTTCTTTCAAGTTCTTCAGTAAAAGCAATGTGTAAGACTGCTCAGTTTTTTTTTCTTTTGGGTATTTTGTGTTGTTTTTCGAAGGCAAGCAGATTTTTTCTAATTAAAACATAGCATTTATGGTGTCAGTAGTGATAATGTTTCTATATTCTGAATAAAGTAACACAAAATATCTCTTTAGAATAAGATAGAATAGACCATTTCAGTGGGGAGGGATCTGTCATGATCATCTGACTGTCTGACCACCTCAGGGCTGACCGAAAGGTAAAGCATGGTTTTAAGGGCATTGTCCAAATGCCTCTTAAACACTGGCAGGCCTGGGGCATTGACTACCTTTCCAGGAAACCTTTTTCAGCATTTGGTTTAACACTTTAGCCGAATTACCTTTATATTTACCAGAAGAATACAAAGAAGCCTGAGCACATACACCTTCAGTCCATTGTAATGAATACCCCTGAGGACAGAAAATTTCTTGAGGGTAATTTCTTCCTCCCAATTATTTTAGGTGGGTCTTAGTAGTTTAAATCATATTAAAAAAAAAAAAAGGGTTTTGTTTCTGCCAATGTTGTTGCATTTTTAAAAAACTCTGATTGTTTAAAGATATGATTTTATTGGTATTATGACACCTGAAAACTTGATGTCATGTAACTAAATTCCATTTTATAGAAAATATATATAAAATTAATTTGAGTAACTAAGTTAATAAGAACATTGAAGCTAATTGAGGTTTGCTTACTTATTGAATTTTAATTTTCCAGAAGTAAATTCATATCATGTGGAAGAACATTAAGTAATTTCAAACAGTAGAGCTGAGAACATCTAGGAAATACAAAATATTTGGTCAGAACCATATGTGAGTCACTACATTTGAATAACAGAGAGTACATATGGGTTGGGTTTTTTTGTGGGCATGTGCACCTCTGTGCATGTGTATATGCAGCTGTATTTATGAAAAGGTGGAAAGCAACTCAAAGAATTCATTAAAAGAAAACCTACATGGAAAAAGGACCATTATGTAAATACAGATGAACCATAATTTGCATCAAATGACATAAGGAGATAAACAGGTGTTATAGAAGACAGGAAAAAGAAGTTTGATATATATCCAATTTATGCAAGAATAATAATGTTCTTAATATTTTTTAAAAGATCTGTTACCTCATTTTCACTCACAGCCATTAACCATCTCTGAATAATATTTCAGCAACCTCATTTTAGTCATGTGCAAATAATTCCATAAGCAGAATGGATCAAATCTTACCAGTTTAACATTGGCTCCTTTCTTTCAGTTTACAACTCAACTATATTCTTATTTTTTTAAATATCATTCATTTTTCCAATCCAGGCTCTTTTGTCTTTCTAGCCCTGTGTTAAACCTTTAGATGCAGATCTGTCTTGTGAAATGGAGTGCAACATGTTTATTCATAGCCATTCCCCGGTAAAAAACAAGACTCTTTTCCCCCACCATAGAGCAGTAGTATATTCCTACCTTGCAACAGTATGGAGCCAAATTCTTCCTGATAAAGTACTTCATCCTGTCTGATTTCAGAAGCCTATAAAAACAGATGCCACCATTTCAGTTCACTGTATGAACTCCCTATGTGGTTGAAGGGNTAAATGAAATAATAATCTTTAAAATAAAAAATATTCTTTTCCAATATCAATTTTCTAGATTTTCTAGATTTTCTCTCACATATACAAAAAATGTGGCTATATAAACCCAAAATGAGCACATTTGGGATACATATACCAATTTTCAATTGTTATTTTATTATTTTAATTGTTTATTTTAATAGCTAATTTCACATTCTTCATTTTTATTACTTGTTTCTCTTTTAGATTATATTACTTTTAAAAAATGTAATTGTTTCTGGGCTTCTTCCCCAGCCTGTATTTAAATAATTCATCCTGAATCTTAGCAATGATTTCTGTGATGTCAGTGCTTTGGGCAACACAAATGAAATTCTAAATGGTATTATCTTGTACTTCATTCTCAATAAATGATGAGCAATAATTCCACATTTCAGTATGTGTTTCAGGCTACTTAATTTAGTCCCTGAGGAAGTTAATGCAGTTGCCACAGTTAGGCACCCAGTGGTCACTGAACTGACACAGGATACCCAAGTTTGCTGTACAGGGATATTTGACAAGCCTTGGGACATAGCAGAGATTCTTTGCTTTCTGTTTCCATACCTGGAAACCAGAAGGGGTACCTCAGAGACTTCTTGAATGCCTCTATTTTGGCAAGATAGGCTAATACCACATGAACACAGTCAATGGGGTGTACAAGGCTTTTTATTGAACAAACTGCAGATGTTGAAGGGGAGCTAAAGAATTCCACATGTTCCATATAGTAAAGGGACAGAAAATATTTAATTCTAATTATATTTGTAGATATGCACCTTTAGATACCTAGATACAGGCACCTATACATTCAAAGTGAATCTCACCCTTCAAGTTCTTTATAAAGCAGTGTTATTAAGGAAAAACCTGACTATGTCCTCCAAAGGAGTAGCTCTGTGTTTTTGTGCTAAAGAGAAAACTACTTTCTGTTTATAGTTGGGTGTCACTGTCAGAATTCCTCTGTTTGTGTGAAATTCCAGTAGATATGAATGAAAGGCTAACACTGAAGAGGGGCTCAAAGCTTCTAAAACAGTTTAAGTAGACAATTTGTCTGCTAACTTGGAAAATCAACTCACCTGCATTCAGAAGTAAGTAGGTAATGGATCATCTGACTGAGTTTTTCTAATGAATCCCTGAAAAATGAATATACATATATTTAATATACATATATTTTCAAAGATCAGAGCTCTCATCTTACTGACTGAAATGCCACTGAGGTAACCTCCCAACTGTAGCTTTATAGGTGTTGAGCCAGAATTTTGTAGCTGGTAAGAGAGGGAAAAAAATGATCACAGGTCTCATAAGGCTGTTAAGGAAGTCTGTGAGTACGTGTGTGATTACATAAAATTAAATGTAGGAAATTTATCTATTGGTGCAAATGTACACAACATGGGATGTTCAGATAAAAAGTCAAAAGGATCAAGGTGGGACGTGGGGGAATGAGTGTGTGAAAATTGAGAGAGGATAAAAGGGGCCATACATATGTGAACATTCTCTGGATGATTATGCTTGTATGGCCAAGCACTGTTCCTGATCAATGCAGTCTATCATGTTATTATTAATGTATGTTACTACTTGGGGTATGATATTGCTCTCCATTCTGTGTGTTTGATTTGCTAGTTATCCTCAACCTACACCAGCTGGTAGAGTAGGAGGGAGACATAGTCTGGAAAGACTTGAGGTGGAATCTGGAGCCTTCATAAACAGGGTCTAGGCTTGGATTACTGTGGTCTGGTACAAGATTTTTTGAGTATTCGAAAACTTTGAGAATGACTGAAAATCAAAGGGGAATATGTTTAAGTCCGCTCATGAGCTGGCATCCTGCTCAGCTGGAAGGAAGGGACTGGAGGTATTGTGCATACATAATCTATACAAGTGCTGTGTGCGTAACTAAATCTCTGGCGTACGTGTTCCACCGTGCTGCTGGATGGACCTGAAACCAGGAGCAGCATCAAGGAAGAGGAAGAAATCTCTTGAACATTAAGTTTACAGAAGTCAACTTCCCTTAACAGTGACCACTCCTATGACTGTGGCATAATTTTGTTAATATTGAGGGCACGCCCCTCTGTACGTAGGTACATTTTTAGCTGATATATTTATATGGCTTCATCTTCCAATCATTATTCTGGCAATATTATATGAACCTTTCAACGAGCACCAGAGTAAGAATTACAGTTTCTTCACACAGTTTCCTGTTTGTACTGACATTTTAAATAGATGTTGACCCAGGAAAGGATGTAACATTTCATCATTAAGGACACCAGGAACTTTGTCTAAAATAAGCATTAGATCAAGCAAATAGAGTAAACAGCTTTAGTAAGAAGATTAGTTTAGTTGATCAAAATTACTATGGTGACTAAGAGCTAGGATCTTTGTGCAATTTTTTTCCTGACCCAAATCAAGGAACACCTATTGAATTCTTGATAGAGGTATTAAATTATTTCATTTACTTCAATTTATTATTTTCCCACTAGAACATGTTATTTCTGAATTAAGTATCCCATTGAAATATCACACATTGTAAATGACAAAAAGAAAATCTAATAAAGGCAGGATCCTTTAGAGTTTGGAAATTTTTCATGCGATTATTATTATTATGCAAAGCATACAGCAATATTTGATGTGCAAGCATGCTGTAAGCATGCTGTTAAACAGACGTGACAGGAAACAGACTATAAAAAGCAGCTGTGTGTCAGCTGTAACTGTATGGGTACTGATAATGTGCTTCCATGCAGTGTTAGATGAATTGGAACCTTAACTGGCACTGCTTAAAGTAACCTTACTTGTCTGTTGTGAATCAGACTAAGCAGGTTTAATTTTCTGGTTTTTTTGCTGCCACCTGGCACCTACTTAAATGATGTTACAGCTGTAACAGAACTCTGGGAAAGGTGAAGCATGATAATTTAAACCAGTTTCTACAGTAATGCCAGAATTTATTATTTTTACCGGTGAGTTCTTCTACCCTGTTTTCCCATAATTTAATAGTTGAGCATTGGTTCAAACATCTGAATCTTTTAAAGAGTTTTCTAACTCGAGGCTACAGCCCTGGTTTATTCCTTCCACTTCAGTTCAGAGGTGAGTGCAAGACATTTTAAAGGATATAGGAAGAGTTCAGAATTGTTCTACGGTTTACAGACATTATATGGATTGTCTTCACAGTATTGTCCCTAAAATAAAATGTTTGGGTTTAATCTCATCTCATTNTAACCATCAGATAAATGAAAAGCTATCATTCACTAGAGAGGAAAAAAATGATGCTCTAGAGATTTTTTTTTTTGTAACATCCTTTTCCCAGCATGAAGCTCACTTCATGTGGTTCAAGTCAGTGAGCCTGTGTTGTCATGGTTTACTCATAGACCACAACACTTATGTAGGATATGTCAAAAAGCTTTCTAGTAGACTAAGGTTGCCACCATTACTGGTGTTAATTTACACTTTTGTTAATTCTCAGAAGACAGGCCAGGGTTTAAATACTCAGGGAACATGAACAACCTGATTTTACTTGAAGTCAGTGTTGTGTCACATAGACAGTATACAGGCTTTAAACCACAACCTTGAATCCTATTAGACCTTTCTAACTGGAGGCAGAATTTGACCTCACTACCTAAAGCCTACAGCTCCTCACCTTTAGAAAGTAAAAATCTATATATTTTTTGGAACTAAAAAACCAATCTGCTGAAATAACACTGTTGGTATTTATAATAAAATAGTGAATTCGATGATGATTTATATGCATTGATTTCCATATAAATAACTCTGAAAATAAATATGATGCAGACAGTGTCCTGAGGATCAGACAATCTATAATAACACAAAGACTTTGAAAGAAAGAACAAATATTGGTGGAAGGATAAATTTTGATGCAGAAGGAATTAGCACTTGACAACCAGAAGCAGTTCATACTGGATGTTGCCATTATATCTTACTGTTTTGACTTTTTTTAAACTGAGATAATTTCTTTGGTACCTCATCTCCAGACAACACAATATCTTGA
>VXBB01023571.1:5000-22500 GCA_013399915.1 Illadopsis cleaveri
TTACCCCATTGATAGCACTATATGTGGAGAGCAGAGGAAGCAGGCAGGGATTCCTTAAGAGGAGCGCCAGGGAAACTGGCTGTGATATCACAAAATCATGGAATGGTTTGGGTGGGAAGGGAATCGTAAACCCCATCCAGTGCCACCCCTGCCATGGCAGGGACACCTTCCACTGTCCCAGGCTGCTCCAAGCCCCAATGTCCAACCTGGCCTTGGGCACTGCCAGGGATCCAGGGGCAGCCACAGCTGCTCTGGGCACCCTGTCCCAGGCCCTGCCCACCCTCCCAGGGAACAATTCCTGCCCAAAATCCCATCTAAACCTACCCATTTTCAGTTTAAAGCCATTCTCTGTGTCCTGTCCCTCCATCTCTTGTCCCCAGTCCCTCTCCAGCTCTCCTGGAGCCCCTTTAGGCCCTGGAAGGGGCTCTGAGCTCTCCCTAGAGCCTTCTCCTCTCCAGGTGAGCACCCCCCTCTCTCCCAGCCTGGCTACAGGGCAGAGACAGTTCTACTGATAAAATGAAAGTATTTCCAGTTCAATCCCAATGATGCCCCAGCAGGGATTCAGATAGCAATGGAACTCAGCTTTGCAAGAGTGGATGGAGTGGGATTATTATCTTTTTTCTGTAAGTTTCTTTTGGTACTGTGCTTTTAACAGAGAGCCCTGAAATAAAATAGAACACCTGCCAGAGTCACCACCAGCCATCAACCAACTTCCTCCATCCATCTCCTCCACACACTCCCCTACTCCAGCAGCACTGGCCACTCCCTGTTAAGACAAAATTTTAAGTCCCATGGAAAACAAGCTGCTTCCTTGGCCTTCATTACAGCAAACACAATAAAGCATCCAGCTGGTGAGGTTCCTTCATTTTATCATTGCTCTTGTTTGACTGTTGACAATCTCTGTGGGGTTACTCTGTTTGCTTATTGCAAAATAAATCATATTTGAAGTTATCACTTCTAGGTCAAGGTTTTAATTTGCTGGACTTCATTTGGGAAAAAGAAAACATGTGTTTTCTGCCTGAAACATTTGCAATGCAATAATTAATAGGGTGCCAATATTCTAGTCCTAATGACTATCTAATCTTAGTGGTGCGTGTATGGAGTATTTTAATATTTCATCATGTTTTATTTCAATTGCACTGGAGTGAAGCTGCAGTTGCGTTACTCCACAGACTAAATTGTTTTAAATCACTGAAGTAAAAATATTACTTCATTTCTCTGTCTTTTTCTTGACAACGCAAAATTAAAAGAGTCACTCATTTTTAAAGATCTGTGGGGAAAAAATGTTCTCTCCTGTTTTGCTTTGTAACAATGCAGGATCCTGGCAGAGATGATCCTGTGGAAGGTTTGTGCCTCTCCAGGATATGTTCCCTGCTTCACCCCACTCCTTCCTGGGCAGAGATGAATCAATTTCAGGGAGAATTTCAAGCCCCTTCCAGTGCCTGAAGGAGCTCCAGGAGAGCTGGAGAGGGGCTTGGGACAAGGGATGGAGGGACAGGACACAGGGAATGGCTTCCCACTGCCACAGGGCAGGGCTGGATGGGATATTGGGAAAGAATTCCTGGCTGTGAGGGGGGGGAGGGGATGGAATTCCCAGAGCAGCTGTGGCTGCCCCTGGATCCCTGGCAGTGTCCAAGGCCAGGCTGGACATTGGGGTTGGAGCAGCCTGGGACAGTGGGAGGTGTCCCTGCCATGGCAGGGGTGGCACTGGATGATCCTTGAGGTCTCATCCAGCCCAAATCATTCTGTGATTCTATGAAAAGAGAAGAACCCCAAGGCTCTGCTTGAGGCCCATCTCAGCAGGAGTACCAAAGCTTTGTCCTGGGTTTAACACATTTCTGAAAGCCCTGCAGGACAACAAACCCAACTCCTTTCTGTAGGCCCCTAAAAACATCACAGCACCACTCTGGAACTTCTAAACTGCACAACAACAAAGTTGTTTGCACCCATTCATTTCGAGTTCTGAGATACCTGTTCTGTGTGAAAAACCATGGTACTGCGTAATAAAGCTTAGTATTAGAAGTAATTAATACTCATAATGGTTTAGTCATTAGGAATCTCTCGTTAAAACAAGTGTGGTCCTGGCACCACTGACTGGAACAACTCTTTGCTGAGGTACAACCACATACAGCAACACTATTGTGACATCCTGCCTCTTGCTGGGGTACTTACTGTGATAAAAACACTGCTGTGGTGCACAAAACATTATAGTGGAGATCCAATTTAATGATTTAAGCAGATACACAAGATATATGCAGAAACATGTGCATAGACTCACCTCCCAGTAAACTGCAGCACTGGAGGTGCTGGGGCAAGATACAAATTTTGCTGCACAAATGGAGAGGGAAACTGATTTGAAAGGATAATATGGGCAACTTTCCACTGAAATATTTATGGGTTTTATTTATGGTAAAGTCTAAATGATACTTGACATGAATAGCATACAGGATGGACTACAGAATATAAATCTTGCCCTTTTTTCCTTGTCTTAAAGACAACCAGGCTGCACCAGTATGGCCTAACTGGGATAATGCACCAGCTACATCCCCTTGGACACGTCTCCAAAAACTACTCCCAGATACAGTTCAAGCAGCTCATGTAAAAGAATCAGAAATCAAAGCTATTTTGAAGAATTACGAATAATAATCCAAACCAGGGAGACAGGAGGGTCACGATCAAGTGCAGATCATAACCACGAGGAATGAAAAAATCAATTGTACACCCAGCAAAGTTCAGAGTCTCTTCCAGTCTCACCTCCTCTGTACTTGTTGTTGCTTCAGAATATTTGAACTTATTTACAATTAGGTAGGATGTGAACATGATAAAACTGATAGAAAATTGAGGACAACTCCTCCATGGGCAGTGCCCACAGCAGTGGGAACATCACGGACTCCCAGGGGCAGGAAACACTCACATCTGTAAGATCCAGATGTTGACAGCCCAAGGGGATAAATATCTGTATCTGGGACAAAGGACACAGGCAACCCAGCTTTAGAAACCACAGCTCAGTTTCTCCAAGCCTCCCGGGGTACTTTAGACAAAACTGCCAAAATATCCCATAAATTTACAAAATAGTTAAGAATGATCCCACCACAGGGTTTTGCATTACATGTTGGCTGCATAAAATCACCCAGATGAAATTTAATGTATAGCAATCAGCCCGAGGTGAAGGTGCATGAACTGATGTGGTGCATTCTGTGTTTTACTGGGCAGTGTACTTTAAAATCCTTGTTAACACATCTGTGCAGCTGAGAGATGTGAGCCAACTCCCTAAATTAAGATTAAAAATTGTAGTTACATCCACATTTACACACTGAACTCCTCCAATCACTCATGTTCCCTGAAAGAATCCATCAAAATGCTTCTGATCACAAATACTAAACCTTCCCAAACAGGAAACATCACTGTCATAAATAAACCTTATGGATGCCCTAGGACTTTCTCCTGAAACCAGTCTCCAATTCCTAATTGCTGGTGTAACAGTTCACTGGAACAGGATAAAGCAGTGAGGAGTTAGTGACCATCTCTGACAGCTCCTGGAGCACAGACGAGGTCCCTGAGGATTTACAAAGCCGGGGGAAAAGGAGACAGGAAGAAATTATAGACCAGTCAAACTTTGATATTGGGAGCGATAATGGAACAAATTATTAAAATATTTATAAGCATCTCAGGTTCATAAGGTTATAAACCACCAAACAAATCTAATCTTTCCCTTTGACAAGATAATTGGCCTCATGGATAAGGGGGGGGCAGCAGTAGGGGAAATATATACTGACTTTATCAAGATTTTTATATGCCTTTGCTGTGACACTCTCATAAAAAAAGAGGGAAATACAGTTTACATTAACAGAGTCGAAGGTGCACACCAAGAAAAGTTTTAAAAAATTTAAGCAGGGTTTTTACTGTCTGGTTACAAGGGCAACAGGGAGCTCAGAGGGAAATAGTGTTTTGCAGTAATGTGAACTGGAAATCCCAGTCTTTGTGTTTCAATGCCAGTAAGATGAACCTCAAATACCAGCTGCCAACTGGGATGACATTATACCTCCAGCTTTTTCAATGTCTGGATGAATTGACTGAAGAGTATCCTTATAAATCCAATGCACACCAAGTTGGGATAGGGTCCAAGCAGCTTATGTGAAAAAATCAGAAATCAAAATCATTTTGATGAATTAAGAGAAATAGTCCAAGCCAGCAAGACAGGTGGGTCGTGAACAAGTGCACAATGCAGCTATTAGAATGGAAAAAAAATCAATTATCCACCCAGAAAGCAGTTCAGAGAGTCCCTTCCAGCCTCCCCTGTTCTGTGACTGTTGTTGTTTTTCAAATTCGTACTTATTAATAATTAGGTAGAATATGAATATGATAAAACTGACAATTAATCATGAGAGATAATGATGATTAAAAAAATCATTATCTGCAAGACTGAATATGGGCCTCACAGACAGGACAGCGACATACCCACACTGCAGAAAAAAATCCAATTTTTAAAATTTTCTCACAACAACCTCAAAATGCAGGGAAATATGATCTAAATAAGCACTGAGTGCAAGAGATACCAAGAATCTTGCAGGGCTAATCCAGCAGCAGTCATTGCCCATCATGCCCCCTCTGAGGAGACACTCCCTGAAATGCTGCACCTCAAACTGCATCCAAAAAATAAAGAAGAATTTTTGAAGCCATAATTACAATCTAATTAAAAAGAACTAAAACAGCATTTCAGAAAAATTTCAGTTCTGGAGGAAATGTTAAACTAAATTATGTAGTCCAGAGCAAGAGGTGTGGTACAATCATGTACGTATTTAGAAGTTATGACAAATGTGATGACTGGGAACCAACCAACACAAAGAGAATTTGTGTGTCTGTAGGAACAGGGTGGGATTAATGGGATTGCCCTGTGCAGGACCAAGAGTTGGACTCCATGATCCTTCTGGGTCCCTTCCAAGTCAGGATATTCCATGATTCAACAAAAATGGGCCAAAACTAGAAAGAAATGGAGACAATAATAATGGAAATAATAATGGAAGCTTAATAATGGAAATTCACTCTACAAGACCTACTCTACTCCAGCTTTGGGCTTCTTTGCAAACTCAGGATTTCTGAAATTATTCACTCAGGCTGATGAATGTTGCTTCTTGGTAGGAAAAATGAACAGAATGAGTTTTCCTTTGGAAGAAGAGAAACCTGAAATCACTCTTAGTTTCACAGCAGTCTGTCTTAAACCACGGTGAGGACTGTAGGAATTACCTCCTTGTTCTGGTGATTTAGAATGGACAAGTTTCTTGAGACCCTGAAGAAACAACAGTGAATTTGTGAGTGAAATGCTGCAGTTTTGGTGATGCAAATGAAGGTTGGACTACACTCTGTGCTGTGGTGCATCCATAAAATCCCAGGATGGTTTGGGTGGGAAGGGAATCGTAAATCCCATCCAGTGCCCCCCCTGCCATGGCAGGGACCCCTTCCACTGTCCCAGGCTGCTCCAAGCCCCACTGTCCAACCTGGCCTTGGGCACTGCCAGGGATCCAGGGGCAGCCACAGCTGCTCAGGACATGCTGTGCCAGGGCCTGCCCACCCTCCCAGGGAACAATTCCTTCCCAAAATCCCACCCAGCCCTGCCCTCTGGCATTGGGAAACCATTCCCCCTTGGTACTCCAGGCCCTCATCCAAAGCCCCTCTCCAGCTCTCTCCAGCCCCCCCTTCCACAAAGATTCCATTTTATGGCTGTGTGGGAGCAGGTTAGAGCCAACTCACGGCAGAAAAACAACACTGAAGGGCTGCTGCCAAACACCACCATAATAAAACGTGTTTATTTCTGCCGTGCCCGAGCCAGAGGAGCACTGGGGGTGATGGGATATCCCCATGTGCTGGGCTGTGGTCCCAGCTCTGGATGCTCCCTCTGCCCCACACCAGCTAAATTCATTAATTAAAACACATCTGTGCAAATCACAGGGCAGAAAGAGCTCCTAAAATACAGCAACTCCTCCACTCGCCTGTCCACAGTGCCTGTAACCACAGCAGCCTTCATACAGAAAGAAAACAGGGAAAATTGTGATAACGAGGGAGGTTTGTTCCTGAGACTCCAAAATATATTCTTATTTAAAACAATTTACACCTTGCAATGGACATTTGAGAAAAACAAATGGCTGGCTTTAATTGCAAATTCTGAGGCACAGGCACCAGCTTGGCCAAGAGCAGCATGAGCAGCCACATCCACATGGATCTTCCCAGGTAATGGAGTAATTCACAGGAACACATTAGGCTTCATGAGAGCACTTTATTTAGTAATGGAGATCTACTGGGCTCTGCATGGATCGTATTAACTTGGCTCAGGAGCAGCTCCTCTGCTCTATCAACCATGTTTTTGCACATGCCACGGAATATTTTTACTTTACGTGGTCCATCCTTGCTTTTTATGTTTAATATTGAAGAGCCCAGTAAATCCACACTGCAAATGCAGGGGGTTTTACTGTGTGCTCAGGGAGGGAGATAAACACTAAAACAAACTCATCTTCAAAACGGCTGGAGGAAAACCTGGAGTAGCAATGAAGGCTGACTGGAGATGATGCCACGGGAAGGAGGTGGGGGCCTCTTGACAGCCATATGGTGTCCTTATAGAATTAGTGAAAGGCAATTAATCAGGGAATCACAGAATGCCTGGAGCTGGCAGAGATCTTAAAGCCCATCCAGTGCCACCCCCTGCCATGGGCAGGGACAGCTTCCACCAGATCAGGCTGCTCCAAGCCTCATCCAACCTCAAACACTTTCTTTAGTAAGGGGATGCATTATTCTGATGCTTGCATTTGAGTTTTTAAATTTTTTTTCCCCCAAACTTGTCCTTTTTAAAGATGTTTATTTTTCTCTACAGGTAGAGGCTTTAATACCTTCTTCAAAAGTAGGAAAAACCTGAAAACCCAGACACACAATGCCATGTGCTGGCACTTAACATAGAACATACAGTGTGTCCTTGCACGAGATAATTTTTAAGGTCCACCCCTACAGTCCCTTCCAACTCAAAACAGAATTCTGTGATTCTACATATATTATTTAAATGCGTTCTTTGGGGCATTTTGGAGGGAAGCTTGAGGTTGGTGGTGGTGCCACGTATTTGTGGTGGCACTATGGCTCCAACCACACCTCCAGTGTGAAGTCTCTGTCACTCACATCAAAGCTCTTGCCAAAAATCCACTCAGAGGCAGCCTGAAAGGTCACCTCAGCCACACAACCTCCATCTCCACCAAAGGCCATCTCCAAATATTTGGAGTCTGGTTCTCCAAACAGGATTTGCAAAAAAAACCTGGAGTAAGGCAGCCTGCCTGGAGAAAGCCCCTCTATAAATAGCCTAGCAGGGATAAAAAAAAGGGGTTACTTTCTCTGCTGCATGGGAGAGGGAGTTAAACCTAAACAAACTTTCAACACCAGCTGAGTTTACATATTTAAACTTGGAGGGTGCCAAAGCTGCAGCCGAACTGGCACTGAAAAGCCTAACAAAAAAAGTCATATATTGACAAAACACACAGCCATAATAAAACCACATCCAGTTAATAACTTTGAGAACTAATGTTAACTCCTAGCACAATAGAAAAGTCTCCTTAAACACAATAAAGCACTGATATAATTTACTCTCAGCTCCTTTTCAAAACATTACTCTCTGCCCACAATCACATTCAGATTACAAAATTCCTTTTGTAGTTTTCTCCTAGCTGTGGGAATAAAATAAACCACTTAGATGACAGTAAAGTGTCTGTAAAATATATAACAGCAATAACTCCTGGTGGAAATGCAGCAGATATTTATACAAGAGCCAAAGCAGGGAGCACTGCTAATGCCCAGGGAGGGGGTGTTTGGAGAGGGCTCTTCTGGGTGAGATCCTGGTGCTGCAGCCTCTGTCCCCAGCCTTAGTCTGGTCCCCAACATGAGGTGACAAGTGCTGGGGGGGCCTCCACAGCCCTGTGGCACCAGTGCATGAGCTGCTGCAGGAACAGGACAAGCTGCTCCTTGGTGGCTTGGGAGCAGGGGCACAGCTGGGGTGGGAAAAGGAAGGACACAGCAGCAGCTAGAAATAACCTGCCTTAATTAAAGGGAAATTTATTTCACAGAGTTACAGGACAGAAGCAGAGAATGATTTTGGATGGAAAAGATCTCCAGGATCATCGAGTCCAAGCTGTGCTCTATCCCCACCTTGTCCCCAGCCCAGAGCACTGAGTGCCACCTCCAGGAATTCCTTGGACACCTCCAGGGATGGTGATTCCAAACCTCCCTTGGCAGCCCCTTCCAAGGCCTGACCACTCTTTCCATGGAGAAATTCCTGCTGATTTCCATGTTGTTTTGCAGTCGTACAACATAAGGATCGAGTAATAATGCAAGGATGTTATTTATCAAATACAATATCCATCCTGCTCAGGAACTGGTGTGCTTGAACTTCTGACATGGAAGGAAGGATGCTGAGTGCTTTAGATGAGATATCAGGAAAAGTTTTTTCGTGGAGAGGGTTGTAGACCAATGGCTGGCCAGGGAAGTGGTAGAGTCACCATCCCTGGAAGAGTTCACAAATGTTTTAATAGTGACCATGGTGCTAGTGCTGGTTGACAGTTGATGATCTTAAAGGTCTTTTCCAACCTTAACTGCTCTATGATTCTATAATTTTACCCAGTGAAGAAGTCAACATTAGTAGAAAAACTAATCTAAGATGGCTAAAGGAGGCCATGACAAGGTGGCCAACATGGCCATGACTACATAAGAGGAGACCACACAAATATGTGAACCTTGATTCCAGCTGTGGAAGTCCTGCCTGTCCAGAGTCTTGTCCTCTCCTCCACATAAGCAGCCCAGGAGAAAGAAGCCAAGGTCTCCCAAGATTTCTCTTTTTAAAAGTTATCTCATGGCAGATTTAACTGGGGCAAGGAGCTGGGAAAAGTGACTTTGGTCTGTATTTTTCTGCCATCCATCAAAGCAGAAATACTTTCACCGAACAAAGGAAAAGCACTTATTTTGCATTCAGTGGTTCCACCAGCGTTGAAGGTCTGGATCTGGACCAGAATTTCCCCCAGGGAGACCCTCCCCACCTGCACCCCATGAAAGGGGCACACAAAAGCACCTCCCCATCACCAGTAACATCTGCCTGCAGCTGGAGACCACGGCCAAGCCCTGCTCACCAGGGTCCCTCTACGAATGGAGAACAAATGCATTAATTTGGATATATAAAAACTTACATCCCATTTGAGGTCAGCCAATGTAAATGAAAAGCCCCAATGCCCGAAGCCCTGGACGGCCACATTATTATGGGCGTTAGGGGGAATGTACTGGGTACATCTTTCAATATGTTTAAATATGTTCTCCTGGAATTTAACTGAGTGCTTAACTCCTTGATGAAAGAAATTAAGTTTCCTGATCTAAATCGACACTTTTACAGCTGAAAAGATGAAAATACTGTTGGATCTCCTACTGCAAAGCCAAACCCTCTGCAAAATCAATGGCCTTTGCTTTTGGTGAGGGCTATTCTTGCTGGTTTGCTTCTAGTGTTGGTTTTCAGTGGTGCTTGCAAACATCAAGTTTGATGTGAAATGCACAGGGTCAAGGAAAAACACATCAAAATATGGAACAAATTACTTTAAATCGTATAATTCTAGAATGATTTGGGTTGGGAGGAACCTTCAAATTCATCCCATTCCACCCCTGCCATGGCAGGGACACCTCCCATTGTCCCAGGCTGCTCCAAGCCCCCATGTCCAACCTGGCCTTGGACACTGCCACGGATCCAGGGCCAGCCACAGCTGCTCTGGGCACCCTGTGCCAGGGCCTGCCCCCCCTCCCAGGGAACAATTCCTGCCCAAGATCCCATCCAGCCCTGCCCCCTGGCAGTGGGAAGCCATTCCATGTGTACTGTCCCTCCAGCCCTTTTCCCCAGTCCCTTAATGCTGCCTGTTAATTGCAAAGGTTATTTTAACTTAATATACCCATATTCTGTATATAATCACACATTTGCTTAGAGCAACCTTGTCTAGTGGAAGGTGTCCCATGGCAGGGAGTTGGAGTGGGGTGAGATTTAAGACCCCCCTCAACCCAGCCCAGTCTGGGATTTCTATGATTTGTAAGAACTTTCAATAGCTTTGCAAGCCAAGACATGACAAAGACTGCTGTTCCTAAAAGAATGACTACATAACCCCCCAGGACCCCTGAGTTTTTCTCCATCCCACGGACAACCTCTCCTGGAAGGTGGTGAGAGCAAGAGGAACTTGTTTGGAGGAATCTGAAAGGCAATTCCAGTGAACAGGACCTGGAGCTGTGGATACAGCCCTGGGCATAGAGGACACTAAGCAGCCTCAATCTGGGAGCCAAATGTAAATGCTGAGAGACTAACTCCAGCCCCTGTAGATTTTACACCTTCAAAACGCTCTATCACAAGTCCTCCACAGACAAGAAACCTCATTTCTGGGTTTACAACAATGTGTGGCCAAAGAAATGAAAGGAGCTGTAGGTCAGAAACAATCCAGCCACAACGCACTAATTAAAGCCAAGGCTGATGGACATTTTTAAGTGGAGCAGAATCACCTCCCAAGTTTCAATGCCTACGTTTTACAATCTGTAAAAATTATTTTCCCCAACTTTTTCTACATGTTGTTTTCAAAGTTGTTTTACTGCATATAAAACCATCAGGCTTTGGAACCACACATGGGCTTTCTGCATAAAATATCACCTTATCTTTGTATAAGCAAACTATTTTAACTCCCTAGAGCTATTTAGGTAACCATTTGCCATGACCTCTGAATTCTTATCCTGAATTATATTTTTATGTGCTATATAAAGGTACTGTTATGTTACTGTTTTTATTCCAGGTGCCAAAAAGGACAAGTTTATTGCCAACTGCTTGCTCTGTGTCTTTTTCTTTTTTTTTTGTTTTAAAAACTTAACTGACCCAGCAGTTGAATTTGTTTTTAATTCACATGGGAATGGTTTATGAGGAAAATCACATCTACTATGAAGAAAGAAATAAACAAATCAGTAATATTTGGGGGAAAATAATCATCAGCCAAAAGTGTCACCTTGCTGACAAGACTGAAAGGCCCTGTACCAGCACAAAAGTGTTCTTCTTGGTGTTATGTTTCATTCCAGCCCAAAAAAGGGACCAAAGTTACAATCACAGAATCATAGACTGGCTTGGGTTGGAAGGGACCTTAAAGGCAAATATAAACTATTCACATAGAAAATGAAATAATAATAATAATAATAATAATCGTAATAATGTCCTTAACCCAATTCAAATAGCTTGTTTCCTAAACGACTCACAAGCTGACATGGAGCCAATGATGTATGGAGATTGTTTTCCCACACAACTGAAAGACATGAGGTTTAGATGGGATCTTGGGCAGGAATTGTTCCCTGGGAGGGTGGGCAGGCCCTGGCACAGGGTGCCCAGAGCAGCTGTGGCTGCCCCTGGATCCCTGGCAGTGTCCATGGCCAGGTTGGACATTGGGGCTTGGAGCAGCCTGGGACAGTGGGAGGTGTCCCTGCCATGGCAGGGAGATGTAATGGGTTGGGCTTTAGTGTCTCTCCCACCCCAAACCAATCTGGGATTTCGTGACACCAGAGAGGGGAAAAGCAAGGCAGCACCAAGGCAGCAGTGCTGGAAATGACGGCACTGCTTGGGAGTCCAGGCTGGAGTGGGCTGGGATATCACAATTTCATGTAATTTCATGAATTTCTGGCTGCTGCCCATCAGAAATCTGTGCTGAACAGAGCCCTGGGCTGATCCAAGCGGAGTGAGAGGAGATCTACCCTGGAGAAGCCGTTGGCAGCACAGGATCAGCACGGGGGATGCTCGCAGTAGGTCAGGGCTAGGAAACTCAGAGTAAGCCAGACCACCACTGCTGGCTACCGGGGAGGATGTTATCTGCCAGCTTTTCTCATCCATAATGAGAATTAATTTAAATAAAAGAGGAACTGCATATCACAACCCATTAATGAAGGGATACAATAAGAACAGATCTTGACTGCAGTCTACATAACGGCGCAGAAAATGTGCTTCCCACAAAGGTTCTACTATCAACATTTCTGAATAATTAATTGGAAATAAAAGCACTTTGAAGCTTAGCAAGGTTCCTTTAATGCTTTTTGAATAATTTGCAATATCCACTAACTTCTAGCACAACGATGTGCGTGGGGTTGTGTTATCACATCACACTCAGGTGACCCACGGAAAGACAGAAATCCATGGAATGGTAAAACATAACCTCCTACATGAAAATAAAAATCAAACATCCTTGCAGATGAAAACTAAATTTAATGTGTGTTCCCGAGGGATGGAAAACGAACCCTGGGAAGGGCTATATTGCCTTGGATTGGTGGAATGAGATGCAAAATGCATATGAAAGGTTTTCATTTGAGCTGATAAAACCGCACGCTTTGGAAACGCAGAGCTCTGCAAGGAACAACACTGAGGTCTGGTGTCAATTTAAATGCACTGAACACCAGGAAAATGCCCCCAACTAAGGCTTCAAACTTGTACAGCACATTTCCACTCAACCCAACTAGATTGCCTGTCACATCTGACATGGCTTGTCAAAAGTTATCCTTCACTGCTCATGGGCAACATGGAGGGTCAAAAGACCAAATACAATGGTCCAACCCATCCCATTTTTTTTCCTTCAGAGCAGCAGATATTGAACTCGAAGATGACAAGACAGAGCAGGTTGAAGCGGCTGCCAGAGAAAGAGAAGCTGTCCAGAGGCGCTGATCTGAAGGAGAAAAACCAGGCGGTCTGTGCATGTCATGGCCAGGGCTCAGGCGCTGACAGTCTCACACAAAAGGCTCTGAAAAGCCAGGAAACCTGAAGTGGCCTCTGCAAAACCATCTCAGCCATTAAAAGGGAGAGCCACGGTCACCCCGTGATGTGGAACGGGATGGAGGGGGAAAGGGGATGTCCTGCCTGTCCTTAATCCGCAGCACTATCGGCCAGATGGGGTTTTTCACTCCCTGAAAACAAAATTTTTAAGAGTAGCTTTTTCACTCAGAATTTATTTTTATTAAAAAAAAAGCAACGTCTTTCTAAAGCAGCTCAAAATCTCTACTGTGTTTTCAGCCGGAGTCTACTTGTGCAAGACATGAAATGATAACTCATGCAATAGCAACTTATTAACAGCTGCAAATACAGAAAGTGTCACAGCACTGTTACAACCAGTAGTGTCATGTGAAAGGACAGAAATTTTCCACAGCATCACTAAAAAACTGTGGCCACTTGCTGCAAACATGTCACTGCAACAAATTTCTGTGCAAATCTCCTTCAGGTGCCCAGCACCCTCCTTACATCCTCACTGTAACTGTGTGCACCTTCTCTATTTTTAATTGTCTTTGAATCCACAAGAATCCTGACTCGTTCCTGTTTTTTTCTCCACAGTAATTTGAGTTTCACGATTTCTCCATGCCCACACAGTGACCACAGAGCTGGTTGAGATCCCCAACCCTTGGCTTGCCCGTGGGCAACTCTCACTGAGACTGCCCTAAGGAGCAGCCACATCCAGGCACAAGCTAATAACAGGGTATTTCCAGCCCTAATCCTTCCTTTGTGTCATCATCTTTGTGCTTTAATTACCTCAAAAGCCACATCAGCTTAAATTAATGAGGGAATCTGGAGTTGCCACCTCCGAGCAGATGTAGAAAGTTCATGTTTGCCGTTGGTGGCAGAGCTGGCTGTAGACTAGAGTGACATTTTTAATACCTGGGTGGCTAAAATATCAGTATTTGAATAGGAAATCTTGCATTTTACACCCTTCTGCAATTCAATGTTTTTCAATCTTTCTAGGCTGTGCTTAGTTTTGTTGGATAACCTTTCCATCTAATCTACCATGTGTCTCACTGAATTTGAGCACCTTATGTGTATTCAAATACTTGGATTCAAATGCATATTTTCTTTCACAGGTTTCGATTTTTGGTTTGTATTTCTTTTTTTCATAGTGGTAAAGGTCCTTCGAGTCACTTAAATTCATATACAAATTCATTTATGAACCTGCTGGAGTGTGTCCGGAGAAGGACCATGAAGGTGATCAATCCTGGGTGCCCCATCCATCCCTAGAAGTGTCCCACGCCAGGCAGGATGGGGCTTGGAGCACCCTGGGATAGTGGAAGAGAAGAAAGCTGAAGAACCCCATGGCAGGGGGTGGCACTGGATGGGGTTTAAAGCCCCTCCAGCCCAAAACATTCTGTGATTCTCTGATGTAACAGTAGATATTTCACCTTGCATGAATAAACAACCCTCATGAATGAAAAAAAATGAATATTTCAGATGCTTTTAAGACCTTCAGCTCAAGAAGCAAAAAATCACATTGAAACCTAATTTGCCAGACTCATTTCCCATATTTACCTTTCCAAACTCTTTTTCACTCCCTTATTTTCCTGTCCCGTGGTTGGGGGGATGAGGACAGGGCGCTGCCAGCTCCTGGTGGCCCTGCCTGCCCCACCAGCCTCCCTTTCCCTCAGCATCCCAGCACTCTCCTGGTATTCATGAGCTGCAATTTAATTCAAGTGCACTCGAGTTCCAGCAAACATGGAGCCGGCGGGAGCGGCAGGAGCGCCGGGCTCCCTGCGAGGAGGGGCCCTGGGTAAATATCAGTGAGAGGATAACCTGCCCACACATACACCAGCCCAATTAGCCGAGGCAAAGAGAGCTTCCACTCCCCAAGGAGCCCAAGAAAAAAGTCACAGCAAGGCTCCCTGGCATCCAGAGATGAAGCTATGGCGTAGTCTGGTGTGGCACCCAGCATTAAAGCTACACCCACCACCCCCATTGAAGGGAATTTGGAAGGGGGGGAAATGCAGAAGATGGAATTGTTATGGATTAAAAGTGGTTCTGTATAGCATAGAAAAACATGAAAAGAAACAGTCTCACCTCTGAGGGTAAAAGAAAGAAGCACCTTGACCTAGGCATGACTGAAAGCCCACCATTAGTAAAGCCTTTGCTGCTTCAAGAATCATCAAGAAGATTTTGAAGTCAAAAACTCTTTCACTAGAGAAAAGAGGAATTTCAAACTTAAAAACAGTCACTGAAAGCATATTAAATTAATCTGATTAACAGACTTTTCCCAGGATATTATTATCAAATACAGCCCAACCAGTGCAAGTCTGTGAGAATTCCAGGCATTTCAAGTACGCAAATAGTCTAACTAATTTCTAATGACTGACTCCATTCTCAATTTACGTGCCTTACCAAAACACTGCAATAATGCTCATTTTCAGAACTTTCTGAAATACAGAACACAAGAAACCTCAAGGAAGAATGAGATGGATGAAGGTACACCATCAAATAAGAAAAAACATGAGTAGTCAAGAAATTAAAAGAAAAGGAAACCTTAACACAAAATTGGAAAGAACTACACTCAATAGAGCTCTTTCTTTTAATAGAAATAAAATTCTAATTGGGTGTAGAGTCTGACACTGTAACACTTTGGGTTTTCACCGAATCAGAGAATGGTTTGGCTTGGAAGGGATATTAAAGATCACACAGTTTCAGCCCTCCTGCCATGTTTTTCAAGAAAATATTGTAGTTCAAAGGCTTTCAAAACCAAAATTATCTGGTTTAAGAGGAAGAGAGCGGGCACTTTTATGGCATGCCCATTAAAAAGGCTCGGGGATTTCTGAACCAACACAGCTTGCCTGAAATATGCATTTCTTTCCCCGTGTGGTGGCTCCCTGTCACTTCCCAGCCCATGGCCGAGCTGAGACCACCTCAGCGAGCAGCATTTCCCTGCTGCTCCAGGCTAAACTCTGGCTGTGGAGAGAACCAGGAAATCCAACAGCCTCTTTAACATCCCACAACGAATTACTGACAAGTCATTTTTTTGCTCTGTACTGTGAGTCCATGTGGCAACCCCAGGTTTTTGGGTTTTTTTTCCTATTTACAAACATGCACCGTGCCTCAGCTCAGAGCCGTTTGGATGCTGATACAAGATTCATAATGGCTGTCAGAATCTGCAATTTTTCCTTTTGTTTTATGAGGTCAGGCAATATTACCTGCACTGATGTATTCCATTTCCCCAGCTGAAAACCTTCTCATTTGAGCACGACAGGTTGAGGGAGTCATGATTTTGCAACCTACCATGTGAAACACAGCGCGAGGGGGCAGGTGCCTAACCCCACGTTCTCCTTTTGCTCTTGTCCACTGGCAACAGTAAATTAAACTGTCAAAAACGGAATTGTCCTGTCATCAACAAAGCTATAGCTTCACAAGTATTGCAACATCAGATATATTTCTAATTCTGCATTTCCCTGCACCTGTAATTTCATCAGCAACTTGCGCTGGCCCATGGTGAGAAGCTGTCCAGGGGACACTGGTAGGATCCTTGGCAGGCTTGACATGGCATTTCGGAAACAGAAATTAATGAACAATACCAGCAATTTGTTATATAGATATAAAAAAAGGGCTCAGCATGAGGTCCTGACCTCCTGCATTGCTCTGCAGCTCGGAGGAGGCCGGGGTGCTAACGGGGTGGGACGTGAGACACAAGGAGCTGCAACAAAGGACCAGAACTTGAACATATTTAAAAGCAGTAATTGCACAGATAAAGCGGATTTGCAGCCAAAATCTGTGTCTTTGCCTTTTGGCCCCTTTAGACTTTAAAAGTGCCTCTGAGAAGTTTCCTCTCCCACAGAAGGAGTTTATCCCAGCACACATTGCCTCGTGAATTGGTGGCAGAAAGAACAGTTTTTGGGAGTAATTCCAGGCCACTGCATGTTCAGATTTGGAACATTCAAACCAGTGTTTTCCTTCTGCCTTGCAGTTCTCCAGGGGTGATTTTAAAGGATCATGATTAACAATCTTCCTTTCAGAATTTAAGGGTGATTTCAATTTTCACTTGAAGCTGACTTGCACCTTTTTTTTTAACCTGCCTTCATTCTCTTGGAATAATTTACAAACCTCACGTTACACAGGAGCATGTACTGCCCAGATAATATGCATTTTTTGCAAAACTAATTAAAATATTGTCAAAGTATCATTTAAATGCATAAACTAACCACAATATCCAGCGAAAGGGTTATACAAATTACCATCATTAAAGTGAAAGGAAGCATCTCTCCCGATGTGCTGATAAACAAGAAAAAAGGGCTTGTTGTTATTAATTCAATGTAGCAATCAAATATTGTTTTAGATTACCTCTATAAAAATTTCAAGCTTATCAATCATTAAACTGTGGACAGAAAGTTAAATTGAGATAAGAAATCATTTCACGCAGCTTAACGCAGCCAAAGTGACTCAATATTCCTTTATTAATTCTCATTTAATATCACTTTAAATTGCCGCCATTATTATCCTACGGTAGGCGAAGGGCTCAGCATAATTAGTCTGTATTAAGCCCTTTTTATTTATAAGGAGCCAAACAAACAAACCCACTTTAATTACCTGGGTGCCACAATATTGATCTGAGCATCAAATTTTTATAGGGCTTGATTTGGATGCTGCCACGGGGTTGGGTGGGTGGTTTGGGGCCCCCGGGGCCCCCTGCGAGCTCGCCCGCAC
>VXBB01023571.1:27500-46111 GCA_013399915.1 Illadopsis cleaveri
TTTTTTTTTCCTGGATTAGCAAACTGAATCAACCAGCCAGGGGGTGAATCACGACTGTAAGGGCAGCAGAGGAGAGGAGTGCTGAGCAGAGTGCCAGGACACAGCGAATGGCTTCCCACTGCCAGAGGGCAGGGATGGATGGGATCTTGGGGAGGAACTGTTCCCTGGGAGGGTGGGGAGGCCCAGAGCAGCTGTGGCTGCCCCTGGATCCCTGGAATTGTCCAAGGCCAGGCTGGACACTGGGGCTTGGAGCAGCCTGGGACAGTGGGAGGTGTCCCTGCCATGGCAGGGGTGGAATGGGATGAGCTTGAAGGTCCTTGCCACTCCAAACCATCCTGGGATTCTGTGACTCTACAAAATAATTTTACTTCTCATCCCCCTGCCACCCAGCTGAGGATGGGGCAGGTGATCCAGGCAGGTTGGTGAGTGGCAATGCAGAATAGTTCCCTAATTTAGTCCATTGCTCTTGCTCATTATTTCTAATGTTTCCTCAATGAAAATCTTATTTTTTCATTAAAATTTTTAATTAAGTATTTCCTTAATAGATGTTAGATGTCCTTTGCAGCATCTCTTAAAACTTTGGGCCAATACAAGTATTTAACTCTGCTGTGGTAAATGAGAAGTATTATTGGGTGGATACTCAACATCAGACAAACCAAGGACACCCATGAACCCAAATTTCAGACTGTTAACGCTTTAAATATCAGCCTCTTCTTGTGCCAGTAAACAAGTCACATGGCTTTTAATACTGATGATGAAGAAAGGCACCATATTTATTTATGATGGGCTCAGTAATTCTACCTGGATGCACTTTGCTTTACGATGGCATTATATACTACTGATATTTGTGCATAGTAACTCCAGAAAGTGAACTGGTTACACACTGATGGACGTGCTAATCTACCATAAAACATGCATTTCTGATTTTAAGTAGAGCTCTCCATGATCCTAAACATGAGATGCTTTAGGATACATTATCTACACTCCCAGATACATTTCATAATTTGTATGTGTTAAGTAATCGCTGGCACTGTAATAAAATAAATTCTCCCACACTGTCTTCCTTGATTTTTTTTTTGCCCAATACTTCTTGAAACTTTTTAACTTCCTTGCAGTTAGGAAATTAAATGCAAAATGGCACTCTAGCCATAAAGTCGTATTTTTGATTCAAGTGAGTGTCACCTAAATCATAAAAACCAAATCAAATGCAACTAACCTGCAGAAGACACTAACCCAAGCAATTAGATAAATGGTGAAACTACAGAAAAGTTAGACTCTGGAAAAATTCCTTTGGAAAGTCTTCTCCCAGAGCTGTCTGCCTTGGACTTGTTGGTTGATTAATCTTGATAAAAACCATTAGAGAACAGCTGACAGTTTTCAGCTGCACCACCTGTACTAAGACTGTTTTGTTAGTGCACAAGAATTATTTTACACACAGACTCCACCCTGTACTGAACCTCCATTCCCTCCCACCTGCAGATTTAAGGACTGTGCCAGCTCAAGCCATTCCTCTGCTCAGCACCAAGACCACCATCTGAGGAGGTTCAAAGCTTTACTGGAAATCAAAACATCTTCCTCTTCTCACTTTTGGAAAAAAAATTGATAAACCCATCATTTGCTAGGTCCACAGTGGTTACTGCACCCTTCCTCACAGACTCATGAGATGGTTTGGGGTGGAACGGACCTTAAAGATCATCTCATTCCACCTCTCTGCCATGGGCAGGGACACCCTCCACTGTGCCAGGGCACTCCAAGCCTGGCCTTGGACATCTTCCTTGGTACCATCCAAGAGCTTGCAATAAAAAATTTGGAATAAACCAAAGGAAACCCAAATCCCACCATTCCTCAGATTCCTTTTCTTCTTTAGCCACAGCCCCTCTACTAAAGGTAGAGGACAGGTGCTCCTCCCAGATCCAGGAGCTCTCCCAGCCTCCATGGATTTTCCAAAGTGTCTGCTGCAAGTGTGACTGCAAGTGCTGCAGCCAGTCCCTCAAGTATCCTCAGATTAAAACAATCAGGCCTTTTAAAGGAGGCAGGACTCTGTCAGTAGATCTCCTAGGCTGAGATCTCATCCATTTTCTCCTGGTATTAATTGTGCAAACCATCTGCTCACTTCTGATTTTTTTTTTCTTTTTAATTGAAAACAAATGCAAAAAGTCATTGAACACTTCAATCTCATTTACTAATGGCTCCCTGCTTCCCTCAAGGAGCACACCAAACACTTTGCTTGGTCCTCCTCTTATTCCTAATGTACTCATCAATGGATTTCTCTGGGTCTCCTGCTACTCCCATCTGGATTTTCCCTTCCTTCTTTATTTTGGCTCTGGGCATTGGTGCTACTCCTTTTGTAACCCGTTTTTGGGAGGTGAGCTGCCCTTTTTCTCTTTTCTTTCTGATATGTAAGGTCTTTGGGGGGCCAGTCCATGATGAAGCCATGCAAGTTTCCAGTGATGATCTTCCTTTTCCATACATTGAAATTCCCTCCCCTTTTATTACAGGCAGATCTTACAGTTCTGTCCCCAACTTCTCTCCTCTAAGAACTCTGCTTTCCATCTGGGATTATTATTCCCTTTTTTTTTTTCCAAGGGTACTCCTTTAAATTTGCAGATTTTCCTGGTTTTACTTTGGGATTGGGGATCAATCCTTCCACAGCCACTTACTCCATTTTCCAGCTTTATGCGATGACTCAAACCCACTAAATCAAAATAAAAATCCAAGATCTTCTTCCCCCATCTATCTAATATGTGGCTTTAAGCATACAAATAGTATGAGAGATTTTACTGGAAATATCAGATTTAGTAGTTAATCGCAACAAAATTATGATATTCCTTATGTTTGAAACTTTTAAACAGCACTTAAAATTGAAACTCCTCCAGTTCATCACCCAAGTTTTTAAAAGTGGAACTCTCCCTCTACCTTGTGCAAGTTTAAATGGGAAAAAGAAATCCCTAATTCCACAAATCCTCTCCAAAAAAAAATGTGTAGGGAGTAAAGCAGTGTTTGGATCATCAAATTCCCACATCCAATGCAGATACATTTGCATTGTTGCCTTCCTTCCTCTCATATATTTCCCTTTTCCTCTTATGCCCTCTTTCATGTTGGTGGGATTAAGGTAAGAGGAAGACAAAATAACTTGCTGTAATGAGTCCTCAAAATTGCCATTTGAAAATAAACTTATTTCATGTTGAAATCAGGAAATAACAACCCTGAACCCACATTAAAAGGAGTTTTCTGTGGGAAAAGTTTGCTTGAATGTTAGAAATTTCTTCATTATTCTTTTTGTTCAGAATAATTGTCCATAAAATCAAAAAAATACAGCCATGAAGCCCCAAGTGAGAAGAGCAAAGGTATATAAATACAGCCCACCCCTTAGGGGGATGATAGAAGGATAAAGAGTTTATCCAGAGAGTATTCAGGAGATCACCTTCATCTTGAGGGACAGGGGACAATGAAGACATTTCTGAAATATTTTCAATCCCTTCTCTGTAGAACCTGAGGAGTTTTCTGCATCCCTTGATGGCTCCTGGGCAGGGAAGGCATTGCTTGGAAGCACTGATGGCACAGCTCCCTGGCTGGGAAGTAAATGAGAACAAATCCCCACAAAAACATCAATATCTGCATTTTTTAGGCCCTTTTCTATCTTGGTTGTCTTCCCATCACCAGCTGCACCCTGCAAGAACAGCCTGGTTTGAGGATTTACAAATATTTCAACCAGAGTCTTTAAATTTGGGCAAACTGTACTAATGCATCTGAATGCTCATGATCAACCTGACCTGAAGGTTAATCTATTTTACAAAGAACTAAAGAAAGATCAATTTGCTCCTTAAAATTGCCACAGTAAAATTTAACATTGTATTTCCAACTCTTACGGCAGTTAAAGGTTTTAGGAGTGAATTATTCAAGCAATTCAGTGACATTGAACCCATTCAAATGTCCTGATGTTCAAAATCCAGATTTTAGTATTTTTCCTAAGAAAACAGGAAAACATCAGAACTTTTTAATTTAAAAAATTTGTTTTCTTACTTGATATTGGGATAGTAAGGAGATGAATGTTACTGAAAAATGCAGCAATTTCTTTACGTGGTTTAAGTTCTGTATCCTCCCCTCACACCACCCAAAACCCCAAAAGGGGCAGAGCAACCTGAAAATCAGTGGGAAGAAGAAATCCCTCACTGAAAAAAAAATAAAAATTAAAAACACACAAAAAAGAAAGCTGAATTTAACCTCAGACTTTCCAAAATGTAGCAAACCAAAGCAGTCTGGATATTATATTTAATATCCATCCCCCTTCCCACACACCACAGAAGAGGAGCTCGCTCTGTTGGATTTATTATGGCTTTACAAAGTGGGTTTTGGGTTTTTTTGACAGTAATTTTTTTCTGGGAATAACAACAGCAGGGTTTGGAGCAGGTTGTGAAGCTCAGGGTCCTTGGCCTCTCTGTTGACAGCCACGCTGCCGTTTCTCATGTTGCCTGCACAGCTCAGATGGGAATAGTCCAAAATGCACCAATTTGTGTCTCCTCAGAACGGTTTTTCACACTATCAGAAAGCGTGCCAAGGTTTACACTTAGATTTTATTTTTCAGAGGTGCATAATTATAAAAATTGCCTTCAGCCTCAGCTGCCCACACACAAGTGCACGTCCAGACACCTCGGGAAGCAATGAACCAAAGACGTTTGGCAGATATTCCGCTCTAGTTGTGACGAGGGCTTGCAGCAGCACAGGATATGGAGCTTTCCAGTTCTGCATCTGCACACAAAATTGGACAGAAAACCCTATTTCCCGTTCTGCAAAGCTGTGTTTCCTGCTGTAGACGAATGCTCTGCATTCCTCCCGCTAACAAATATCTGAAAAAACCCTGTTTATGCTTTTCCTTTGTTGCCATCAGATTCCAATGTCACATTCCCTTCCAATGTTTATCCATCTGAGGAACATGGGAAGCTGGCAAGGATTTTTTTTTTTTGGTGTCCAGTAATGCTAACCTGACATTTCTATTATTTCTGAGCAGCCCGAGTGATTCTGGGACTGGGCAGAATCCGTACCAAACTGCTTGCAGGGAAAGCAGCATTTCCTGTGATATTATCAACTACATTTTGCCCCAGAGCAACTGAAGTTGCTTCTTCAGAAGGTGTCACAAGCCAGCAGAGCTGGGACAGACCTAGACCACAGCATAGCTTTCTTTTTTTAAAACAAAATACCCACAACTCATTCTCTGACAGACCCTGAATGTGGAAATCCCCTCCTTTCACCCTCACAGCATCAGTTCTTGCACTCCAGAGGTCAAAGTCAATCACACACTTCTGGAAAGAAATATTTTCTGACACTCTGAGCAGAAGTTTCTCCCTACAGAGAAGTTCTGGAGCCTTCTGCATCTTCTCATCATTACTACAGCACCTATTTTAACTAAAACAAGCAAAGTTTAATTACAAAATGACATTAATATTGCTGGATTTTTTACAAAATAAATCCTGGTCATCGATTTGAATAATCTCTGCTATTAAAACAGTTCTGGCCACTCAGACTTTAGGGTTATTAGTGTTTAATTTTAAAGATCAAGGGGGAGGAGAGTTTTGTTCTTTGAGGAAAGCCAAGCTGGAATTCAGTGTCACACTCAGAGAAGATGCATCAGAAAATGCTACAGGGACTCAGCTGCATCTTCCAGAAAGTGGCCACTTGACTCAGAAAACATGTCTGGTGTCAGGTATTTCTGCACTGCAGTTATTTAGCTGAAATCACCTCACTCATTGCAGGAGATAAGATATTGCTGAGGTCTCATGTGGCAGAAGAAACTCGACAGTGAATTTCAGACCACGCGACTCTGTGTGAGTGAACTCATCCTTAATCACACAACTGTGGAATGAACTGGAAGGCAATACAGGCTTCAGACACCCAGATGGGGTTAAACTATCAATCACATACCTGATGGGAAATTGCAGGTCTAAAATCCATGTGAAAACCCCCAAAACTGGCCATTTGCTATCAATGTGTGATGGAAATCAGGAAGAGTCTGTGCTACAGAAGGTTCCTTGGTGGTTCCTCAGCAGAAATCCATGTTGAATACTTGGTCAAGAAACCTTGTGCTGGAGGATAAAGCCTCCAGTTATTTTTAGTCAATAAAAAGGAAAACAAAATAATACCCAAGTGTGCCTGACAAGGAGGGACTGGAAGCACCAGAGGATTTTGAGATGCTAAGACAGAAAGCTTCTTATTTCATTCAATTTGAGAGGTGAAGAGGGAACGGTGCCACAGTATGGAGGCAAGAATAAAAATTCCATGAAATAGTCTCAGGAGACAGCTGATAGCACTCATCCATAGCTGGTGACACTCTGACTCTTTCATGAAAAAGGCAATTTTGCTTCCCAGAAAAATATTCTGGCACTGGGGATTCAAGAGGACAAGACTCTCAAGGCGATTTCTGACTTTCTAACCCATATTAATATCTACAGTTATCAAATCCAGAACTTCAAACTGCGACTTTGTAACAAAGAGGATTCTCAAAAAAACCACAAAAAGCTCTCTTTTGTCATGTATTTGCAGCTGAAGAAATCTCATCCATTCAGACAATTCTTTCCAATAAAATCTGCTATTTTAATGCAGCTTAGCACAAAAGTCTTATCAGGAATGAAGTTGTACTATACATCTCAAACCTGTGTGAGCAGTTGAAGATATTCTGAAAATCATTTAAAATAACATCTGATTTTACAGAAACATTAATCACTCAAAACCCCCTGTTTTCAGCAGAGTGGGACAAAAAATTGAGCAGTTTTTTAGTTTTTAACATAATGTCTAAATTCTTCCTTTATGGTATATTTTTGTTCATTTAACCAGGTGTTATTTTTGCGAGAGATAAAACTGGTCTTGAGTGTGGGACCTGGGAAATCTGAAAATCCACCTCCCGTCTGTAAAAAGCAACCCTGGGGTTTACTGTAATTAAATAAAACCATCTCCCTAAAGAAGGAGTCAGAGCAAAACACAGGGGAGATGCTCTGGAAAGGAGAAGTTTGTTTCTAAGAAAACTCACCATAAAGTGCAAAAATTATCCTTGGACAAATTGCCTGAAAAGAAAATTTCCCTCTTCCAAAGCAAGTACAAACATCATCAAACTTAGGAAACCATTTTTTTAGTTTTGTTTGTTTGTTTGTTTGTTTGTTTGTTTTAAGAGGTAGGACTTCGCTGGTTTATTCTTCTGCTGTGGGAAAGAGATGGAGAGAATGAAAGAAAATACAGAATGAACATTTCTTGAAAGAACGGAACACGACTGGCAAAGGGAAACATTTAGTGGGGATTGAATTAATTTTGTATTGTAGCCTTTTCACACTTGTGAGGAAATTAATTCTGGGAACTACAAGATGAGAAGCCACTGGCTTGTTTCCAGCACCTCCTCACAGTCATCTGCTCGAAAATCAGCTTCAAAATTGCATATTTATTTTGGATGTTCCTAGTGTTTTGAACAGCAAAGACAGAGAGCTAAAATATTGACATTAAAGACTAGACACCAGCAGAAGAAGTGCTAATTGTTTGCATGCAAAATTGTTTTTCCTAGAAAGAATAAACAGCAAGAAAAAGGTGGTGGAGGTTTTGAAAATCACTCAAAGTTTAGCCCAAAGAGATGGTTCAGCTTCTGAAACAAACTCTGACCCACTCCCTGCCAAGAACTGCTGTGAATTAGGTACTCCAGAAGGGATTTGATTTTACAAACCAGCTCAGGAGTGAGCAGCTGGTTCAGGTCACTGGCAGCAAGGAATTGGTTTTGTGAGACTCACACAAATGTTTGTCTTAACTATAACCAGTCTCTAAACAGGAATATGGGTTGATGCTCTTAATGCCCAAATTTTAAACAAATACGTTAATGCAAAATGTATAAAATCCATGATTTAGTACATGGAAAGCTGATATGCAACACCGAGCTCAGCAGTCATCAACTGGTTCACCAACTTGTGTTGGGTCTGCCCACCCAAGGACGTGTCCCTGGTGCAAGATGGAGATGGTGTCTTGAAGTAAATTAAATTTAATTCCTGTATCTACACAGAATCATAAAATCCCAGACTGGTTTGGGTTGGAAAAGACCTTCAAGCCCATCCTGTTCCACACCCTGCCATGGCAGGGACACTTTCCATTGTCCCAGGCTGCTCCAAACCCCAACATCCAACCTGGCCTTGGGCACTGCCAGGGATCCAGGGCCAGCCACAGCTTTTTGGGAATTTCATCCTAGTGCCTCCCTATCCTCCCAGGGAAGAATTCCTTCCCAAAATCTGAACCAAACCTACCCTTCTCCACCTTCAGGCCATTCCCCTGTCCCAGGACCCCATGCCCCAGTGGGATGTCCCTCTCCAGCCTGGCTGTGAGCCCCATTTGGGCACAGGCAGGGTTTTACGGAGCACATCCTTATCCAGCATCCCACCACTGTTATCAGCTCTGCCATCCCAGGCCCTGAGCTGCAGCATGAATGAGCTGTTCCAATCTGAGCCCTCAGCCTGACATTTCCTCCTCACTCCCAGCCCATCAAGCTGTGGCTGCTAGGATGGAAGTTGTGTTTGTTCCCGATGTGCTGGAGCAACGCTGGGGTTCAGCAACTTGTAATCTGCACCCAAACATTTCGCCTGCCTGGCAACAGCAAGGATTTCTATTTGCATGGTAATGAGACATTTTATTTGACAAGGTGTTGAAGGAAAAGATGCAATAATTTTAACAGTTGGGTGTTACACTTTAAACCCATTCAATGAATCTGGAGAAAAAAAAACATTGCTTCAATAGCAAACTTTATGGCAGCGGAGCATGGAGCAGGAAAAGGGACCAAATACTAATGAAAAAGTAATCACAGCAGCCACCTGTATTCACTGAAATATTAAACTGCACATTGCAAAGGCAAACTACTGTGTTCTGTTCCTCTAGATCTGTCTGCCATGAAGTCAGGAAGACCCCAAACACAGACTTGACCAGGGAGATGGACATGGTGAATTTTCACCTCCCTCAACCCCAGACCAAACTGAACTTGGACTCTACCTCTAACCAAGATCCCCAATCTTAAATTAAATAATCTAATTAACCTGAAGTTTGCTATCTTTTCTCTTTTTTCCCCAGTAAAAAAAGCAACCTTTGCTTTTATTTTACAAAAACATCCTCATACTGAATCATCCATACTGTCAAAAATCTGATGTTATCTGTGATTTCAGATGTGCAATTTGAATAATGACATAGGCATTTCACCAGATGATAAACAGAGATCTTGTTTCCTCTGCAAGTAAGAACCAAGAAATTCAACTGAGGCCACTGCAGCAGAGATATCTGGATGAGTAAGAGAAATAAAAATCCCATGAAGTCACCAAAAGAGTCACAGCATGGAAAAATGATGTGAAATATTTTTCTAGATCGCAATTTAAAATAGATATGCAATTATTAGGCAATTAGCTAACCCTCCTGTGTTTCAGTGATATCCCCCAAATGAAACCATTGGTTTCCCAGGCAGTCAAAACTCAAGCAGCTGGAGTGGCTCTCTTGTGTGTTCAGGTCCAGGATGGATGGGACTGGGAGCAACTTGGGAGAGCATTCATAGGATTGAATTAAAAAAATCCTAAAATGACTTGGGTTGGAAGGGACCTTCAATCCCGTTCAGTGCCACCCCTATCACGGCAGGGACACCTTCCACTGTCCCAGGCTGTTCCAAGCCCCAATGTCCAACCTGGCCTTGGGCACTGCCAGGGATCCAGGGGCAGCCACAGCTGCTCTGGGCACCCTGTGCCAGGGCCTCCCCACCCTTGCAGGGAATAATTCCTGCCCAAAATCCAATCCTAACCTCTGGCAGTGGGAAGCAATTCCCTCTTGTCCCATCCCTCCAAGGCCCTTTTAAATCCTTTGCACCCAATCTCATCATATACACCAATACCTGTACGAACACCTTCACTCCACCAAAATACCATAAATTTTGCTGTTTAGCGACAAACCCCATGAATTTGTCTTGTTAAGCCTCCTTCTGCCCTTTCCTCCACCGAGATCTTTTATTTTCAGAGTGAATCAGGTTCCCCAGAGCCCACTGCAGGAGAGAGGGCCAGCATGCAGCCAGAGGATGCCGCGATTAGGGAAATCCACCAAAAAAATTCAGCCCCGCTGCAGCAGAGCCTGGATTTCCCCTGCACCACCAGCCCCGTTATTTTGATTCATACATTTCAAGCGAAGCAAACACCAGAAGCAATTTGTGTAATAATCCGACAGAAAGTTAAACAAGAGCGAGCAAACTGCAGGAAATTCATCACGGCAGAACACGATGGCAAACAAGCGCGTCCCGAGGAGCGGCAGCCGGAGCTGCTCACAACAATGGAACAGCAAGGAGGCACCCCGTGTGTGTACAAGAGGGGAAGCAGGGAGAGGGCAAGAAGCCAGACACATTCCACATGACATAAGTAAATAAATCAAAGGAAGTGAGATTAAAACCTGAAATAACTGGAGGAGGGGGAGAGCTATAGCACCTGCATTGAGGTGTCCGCCCCACGGAGATTAATATCACACAGTCTATAGGAAGGCTGATTTGCAGTGGCTTGAGCAGGGCAAGGCAGAAAAAGATTCACAGTTCAGAAGCAGGGAGTTAAAAAAGAAAACCAAACTGATGTCATTATTGCTTGGTTTTCAAACTGCAGCTAAACGCAACAGGATTGCTCAAAGCAGCTCACGCTAATTTTGATTTATAAAAAATTTGTATTTTAGTTTTGGCTTTAACTGTGGTTAAATAAGGCAAATGTAAAACTAAACAGTTTGAAAACTGATTTTTATGTATGCTTTAAAAAGTTTCAGTTTAAAAACTTTTACTTTTAACCTCTAGTAGAAGATGTCTCTGCTCATGGCAGGGGGTTGGAACAAGATGAGTTTTAAGGTCCCTTCCAACCCAAACCAGTTTGGGATTCTGCAATTCTTCTCCATAATATTCCAGCTCCAGTTTTACTTTGCAAAACTTGTTGCAGGTTTAGCAAAAAATCAAACCAGTAACACCCTGGCTTCACTGGTTCTTTTATATTGTTTTTAACTCTTCACCTAGTAAATTGAAGTTACAAAGAAATATTAATTTGACTTAGGCTAGGTGAGAATTTTGAGATGTATCAATATCACCAAGTCTTCCAATGCAAATCAAGTTCACTTTAAGCATCACAGTCTCATTCCAAACAGGAACAGGAGTACAAAAAAAAGGTATGAAATAATGTTTTCAAAAATATTTAAGGAAGACTGTGATATTTTTTAATGTAATATTTCTGCCACTCGATTCTCTGATGTAAAGGATGGAAGATAGAGGTGGGAATGGTTGTATTTCTTAACATATTTTGTAAGTTTTGACCTTTCCATGATAAATTTTTCTCAATTTACCTGCAGCTGGGTCCATATAGTTGAAGTGAAGGAGGAGATATTGAAAAAGGGAAGAACTTTTATTGTATTTCCTATTATTTGGAGCAAAGCTAAAGCACAGCTCAGGTCAAGGCCATTTCTATGTATTAAGTGGAGAAAATTAATGAGAGGCAAATATTGAAGGATAATGTAAATAAAGGCCAATCAAAACTATAGCCAAAGCCATCAAATGTTACTCTAAATTCCTAATTTTGGCTATTTATACATAACATTTTAAAAAATCAAGTGGATGTGATGGGATCTCACAGTGGCACCACCACAGCAACACTGAGGCAGCTGTTCTGTGGGTGGAGAAAACTGCTGACTTTTAGTAATCCTGTATGAAACAGATTCCTTGCCACTAAAGTAATAGTCAAAACAGTCCAGAGAATAATTGTATGGAAAAAATACAAAAACTGCCAATCCTCCTTTCCGTCACGTTTTCCAACCACCTGCTGGCAAACTGCATTAGAGGGGCTTTTCTTTCTTAAATATAAGAGCCCTGTGAGAAAAAAATTAAATAAATTCAAAGCACCCTCACCATTTCCTGGAGCATTTACTGATGATGGGATTTCCACGTTAAGAAGTGGCACAAGTGCTCGTGCCACCCCTTGGTCCCCTCTCTCTGTGTGTGTGTGTGTGTGTGATGCTGGAGAGGCAGGTGAGTGCAGGGAGCAGCAGGTAACACTCTGGGAGCTTCAGCTGCACACCACAAAATTAATGTGAGCCACTTTGGAGTTATAATTTGTAGACTTCACAGGGAACCAGGGAAGATTATAAATGCTGTTGACCTAGAAGTAGTAATAGAGAATTCAGTATTCAGAACTGAAGAACAATTTGTTAGGGAATAAAGTCCAGCCTGAGCCATGACTGCTGTCTGTTGACAGATGGCAGAGAAGCGTCTCCTCCATTCTCTCTCATTAAAATAATTATGGCAATGTATGTTAGACTCTCTTCAAGCCTGGCATTTTCACAGCACATACAGGGGCATCAGCGTTGTAGGAATAAGGTGAAATAATAATGGAAACACATCTCTGGCACACAAAGGGCATTTGATATTAAACTTACCTGCTTCCAGAAATAACAGCAGGGAGAAATTTGTTACCTCAGAATAAATGAAATGATTTCCCTGATTCTAACAGGAGGTTTATTAGAGCTCTCTGCTAACTTGAGAAGCACGTCTCAAATCCAGGTCAAGCCCTGGTTCGGCTGATGAGCCTCTGCCTTATGTAACTCCTCAGAACCAACCCTGTTTCTCCTTTTTTTTACCTTGGCTGCCAATTGCTCCCTGTAAAACTGCAAATCAGATGCAGTCCAGTGTGAAACTTCTTCCTAGCTGTCAAATAATAAAGTCAGGGAAACCACGGGATGAGAGAATTTAGGTTACGGGAGAAATATTCCAGGTTCAAGTGCATCTCTTGCATTTGTGTCTGGTGCTCTGGGGGGGACTGGGAGGAGAGGAGAGTGAGCCCAGTTATCCCCTGTGCTGTTAATGACTCCGGCAGGTAGTTAGTGACTGAGTTAATTACCCAGCCCAGCGAGTCCCTGTCCCCACCACGGTGTGTGACACCAGTGCTGCGTGATGTCACGGCAAGCAAAAATTACCCAGTGTCAGCACTCCCCTGTGCTGCTCCTCACTGCTGTTCTCCCCAATATGATTCACTTTCATTATTTATGAGACTTGTCTCACTAACCCTCAGCAATGGTTCCAAATAATGATAGGAATCTGTCAGTGTAGGATTGTATTTCTCAAAACAATAACCACAGTTCCTGGAAATGTCAATATGTCAATTGAGGGTAACACATCTCTCAATAAACCAATATTTTGTAAAAACAAAACAAAATCTAAGGAAAAAAAAAAAAAATCATGCACGGAAAACGGAAATTTGAGCTCCATAGAGCTCTACTCTTACAATGCCCAACAGAAAAATTCCTGTTTCCTGCCAGATGGTGGAGACAGAAAGGCAAAAATTTTGTTTTCCTCCAATTAAAAACCATCAAACATTCAATATTTTAGATCTTCATACTAATGAAATGCCATGAGAAAGGAGATAAGACTTCTTTGACAGAAATCAAAGAGCTCACGCTACAGCAGAACCAAAGCTGGGAAATACAATGTGCAGAAAACTGAACCAAGGATAAATCAGGTCCTTGAGCAGCTCCATCGTGAACCCAAGGATCTCAACCTTTGGAGACAACCCAGTGCATTTCTGCAGCACTATTGAAGTCACCCTTTCTCACATCTGCCTTTTAGCCCAAGGCAATAAGAACAGAGGTGAAGATCAAATCCCTGCCTTCAGTTTATTGGCTTTGCGTTTCCACCCAAACATCTCTCATGTTCTTAGAGCCCAATGTTAAGCAAATAAATTTTATTAACTATGTAGTTCTGAAAGCACTTCTGCAGCTCTGTGAAATGTGTATAGAACCCCAGACTGGTTTGGGTTGGAAGGGACCTTAAAGCTCATCCCATTCCACTCCTGCCATGGGCAGGGACACCGTCCCCTGTCCCAGGCTGCTCCAAGCCCTGTCCAACCTGGCCTTGGACACTTTTAGGTTACAGGATTGTTTGAGTTTTTTTCCTAAAAAAAAAAAGATTCTTCCACAAAGGCCTTATCCCATCCAAATTTTTGCCCATGAAGGAAAACCAGTAAAGTTTACAAAACATCATTTTGAGTCCAAAAGGGAACTGGTCAACGGTTTTCTCAGATTCAACAGCAGCTTTAGCATATGGGTAGGAAAACCTGAAGGTGTTTCAGGTGATGCCTAAATTATCAGAAATTGAGAGACCATTTGCCATCTCTGAAATTGCAGGATGTTGAGATTTCTAATACCACAAGTGGACACATTAAAAAAAAAGAAGTCAAAGGAAAGAAAAATAAAGTTCTACAAACCCGAAGTTCTACAGAAAAATGTATTGATTTGTTAGAGGAATGTTCTCCTAAAAAGCCAAACTGTTCCAAAGCACAATTCAAAAAATATTAAAAGCACTACAGTTTCTGTTTCCCACTGCAACGCTCACATCCGTGTGTTGGGAACAGGGAAAATACAGCCTATCTGTTTTGAAGAATATAAATTTATCACAACGGCTGTAAATCCCCAACCCTGACACAAACTACAAATAGCTACACAGCCCTCCTTAACAAATCATCTTGAATTTAATCCTTCCCAACCCAAAGACCATCCCATTTGGCTCATACTGTACATCTTTCTCCACCACTTGCATGGGACTTTGGTTTGGAGTCATCCATTTAGCCTGGAAAATTCCAACTTGTAGAGCAAAGATTATCAAAGCTGCGAGAGCTGATCTAAGAGAAAATTAAATAAACATACCGGCTTCACATGACACTATGTGCAGCACATAATGTTAAACAACAGGAGGTAAAAGTGCTAATTAAACAGTTTATATCCTTCAAAATGTACAATCTCCAATGATCAAGGAGCATGAATTAGGTAAGTAAATATAAGGGAGCCAGGAATGACAGCCTGACACTCAGGGAGTGGCTGCGGGGAGCGGCTGTGGGGGTGACAGGAATCTGCCAAGCCACGGCATAGCCTCTCAAAGGGAGCTGCAGCAATCCTGCCCTTGGGAAAATCAAAGCCCAGGCTGAAGTGCACAACAGAGGAGGTGGGCTGTCTTCATCCCTAACAGCACAAGCCTCTGATCACAAGGCAACAGTAATAATTGGGTGGTTTCTCGGCAGTCTCTACCACAGGGTCCTGAGAGCCATTGACATTCGGGGGCTCCTCCAGAGGCAGGGAAAAATGACAAAGGATATAAACATCAGAAGGCTACAGAGCTCGAGACATCAAGGGCTATAAACAACCAGGACGAGATGATTCCAGACACAAAACAACTGGAAAAGCACAGCCATTAAGGAGCATGTTCGGAGTGACACCACCAGCCCTGAGTGCCAGAGGGTGTCAGAAGGAATGGACACAATTCTCACTGTATCTTCCATTAGGAACAGGATAAAGGGTTTGTGCTCTGTGAGGGACACTGCTGACCCAGAGACAGTCCTGAGTCATGGCTTGCTGCTCACAGAACACTAGAAAATAAATCACAGAATATCCTGAGTTAAAAGGGATCCACAGCATGATCAAATCTGACTCTTGGCCCTGTTCAGGACAATGCCAAAAAATCACATCATGTGTCTTGTGTTGTTTTTCTTTTTCTCCTTTTTCTTTCCTGTTCTTCAGGTAACCCCTGTTGCTCCCTCTGATTAGAAGCAGTTCTCCAGTTTTCCTTTAGAAACAATCTTTTCCCTAAAAAAGTGTCACCCTTGATACTGTTGAGACTGGATGAACCCAAGTCCATCACACTCTCAGTGCTCAAGTTGACCTACCTTTGTACTTGCTCTGCCAAAATTTTGTATTACATTCGTTCACACATCTCAAATATTGACAAAGCCCCATTCCTTCACCACTCTAATTACTCTTCCATCCCTCAAATACATCTCTGTTGCTTCCTCCACAACCTCTCACTTACTCAATACTCCATCACCTGTTTTATTCCTATTCTCTCTCCTCATGGCAAATTCTACGCCCTCAAGAACCAACTCCACAGCTGCCTGTCCCTGCATTTGCCCAGGAATGTCACTTCTGCAATAAGGGCACCCAAACCATCCAGCCTTTGCCTTATCAATGTCCTCCTTTTAGCTGAGTGACCGCACACCTTCCTGGGCCTGTGGAAACCCCCTGGCCCAGCTGCCTTCCAGTCCCACAGCTGACACCAGCTGAACTTTTTCTCCATCATTCCAAACCCACCACATTTCAGGGCCAGCAAAGTGCAAGATACTGAACCAAACCTGCTGTTTGCCACTAAACTTGCAGCTTGCAGCTGCACTGACAAGATTTCACGAGTGACAGGAGCCGTATTTATCATAGAAACAAATAGGAAGCCCCAAATGAGAGAATTAATCTCCCTCCTGCACATATGCTCCCTTCCCTAGCCCTGTACACACGCAGAGCATCAAGTTTGAACACGGGCTGGCACACCTATCAATCCACAGCAAACTTATCGTAAAGCAATCAGCGCTTAATTAAAGGCAGAGAGAGGTCAATATGTTCATATGCAAGATTATTCACTATGATGTCACTTGGGTACAATCAATTAAAACGCACAGGATATTTTTTAAATGGGAAAAACCTGAGTGGGGAGCCTGTTGTCTACCCAAAGGTTTTGCTACACTTTAAAAGCTTCATTTAATTTTTTTTTTGCCTTATTTATATGCACAAAAGTAACGGTTATATCAGATATTCATAGGTGATTTAGATGATTGATACCAATTTCTCTTCATAATATGACTAGCAAATAAAAAACACAGCGGTTCTCATATAAAAAAATAATGTGTGACAAGGTTTCCTAAAACATTTCTATTTTGGACCTCACAAGCTAAATTGCTTTTGCTGGCCCCTTCCACCTCTCAGCATGGTTGACAGACAAATTGATCGAAACATCGGAAAATAATATGCTTGCAAAATTTCTCTGGGTGAGTTTTCAGTCTTTTGAATTTTTCATACCAGAACAAAATGAAAGATTGCCTCCTTGATTTTTCCTCCATTATGCGTCCCCATCTTATGTACTACAGGAACATACAATACTTCAAATAGCAGCAATACATTGTAAACAAAATGTAGAACATTTTTCATAGAACACCCAAGCCGTGCGAAGTTAAAAGACTGGGTAGCAGGAATCTTTGCCCTGCAGATTATGTTGTTCAATTATAATGAATTCATACATTTGAAGTTGCCTTAGGGCCTCTCATTAGACTTAGGGGTGTTTATTACAGGAAATATTGCTTGTATCATTTAAGAAGCAAGAAGGCTGGATGATTTGATTAGAAATGTTGACAGTTGAGGTGTGTAAAAAATATGTCATTCACCCACATTTTCCCCCCACTTTAATATTAGGATCCTTCATTTTTTATGAATTCTTTAACCCCTTCCTCCCTTCCCCGCAACCCATGGCACAACCGGCGCTCGGCATCACTGGTTCTTCACCAGGAGCTGCTCATGTGACACCAGTCCACGTTTTCCATATGGTAGCAGGAGGAGAACACAACCATTCCCATTCCCATTCCCATTCCCATTCCCATTCCCATTCCCATCCCTATTTCCATTCCCATTCCCATTCCCATCCCTATTTCCATTCCCATTCCCATTCTCATTCCCATTCCCATCCCCATTCTCATTCCCATTCTCATTCTCATTCTCATTCTCATTCCCATTCCCATCCCNTTCCCATTCCCATTCCCATTCCCATCCCCATCTCTATTCCCATTCCCATTCCTATCTCCATTCCCATTCCCATTCCCATCCCTCCCAGGGCTGCCTGTGTGCCTCCCTGGGCATGACCCAGGATCCACCCCTGGCTCCCATGGAAATGGGAATTCTCCTTCCCACACAGACTGGAGCTCATCCCCTTCCACTGGCACTTCACAGAATCTGAGTGAATTTTTTGCCTCCATATTGCACAGCAAAGAGCTCCTCAGCTTTTGGGCCAAATCAAACCAGTCCTGGCAGAATAACCTGAATAAAGGCAGTTGGCAATGTTGATTGTGTGGAAGGGGTTGATCAGAAAGCTACAGGAATGACTAAATAAACAAACATTATTGGTTTTTTTTTTTTGTTTTGGTTTTTTTTTTTTTTTTTTGGTGGAAAATGCATCAATGTTTTCATACTCTTGAAGGGGAACATGCAGCACTTTTAATTCCTGTACTGTGTCAACTGACTGTGCTTTAGATGATGAGTAATTCCAAGAAAAATCACTGATTTTTGGACAAGCTCTTGGGAAATCCACTAATTTGGGTATTAACATCCCCAAACTTGCAGAAATTCTTACAATGGCTTGAATTCATGGAGTGGCTACTACCATTGTATCAACTTTTATTATTATTATTTTATTGATTTAGATTATTGCATCCCCGAACACAAGCACATGAAGTGTGCATATAAAATCATGCAAGAAAACCATTAAGTAATTATAAAGACTGATAACACAGATAAAAAACCTACACTTCAGGATCTAGCTTGTTTATTATCTGTAGCTTGCCAAACTCAAATTTGGCTTCCATTTTCCACACGAAGTTAAGCCAGAGAAATCTGACTTAAACACAGCTTTACTTTGAGAAATTTAAGTAACTTAAAATGTGTATTTGAGGAGCAAACAAAGCTCTTACAGATCCTTTAGACTTCAGATCTGATCACAGCACCATTTAAAAGGACTAAAAATTAAAAAAAAAAAA
>VXBB01023571.1:48850-59163 GCA_013399915.1 Illadopsis cleaveri
TTCATGCAGGTCCAAAATGAACATTTAATTTCACTAATACTATTTCAGATATTTCACCCCTCCTCCAAGGGTCTCAAACCTTCTGATTCATGGGTGATGGGAATAAACCAGCCACCTCCACCTCACCCCTTCTTCAGAAGGGCAGGAAGGAGACATAAGCCAACCAAAAAGGGCTAAAAAACACCATAAACAAAAAAAAAGCTGAGACAAATCCCAGGTGGAGGGGGATGAGACAGAATAAGAACATGCCAAGGGTGTGAGTAACCATCACCTGACCTGAACAAACCACATTAAATGGAGGAGTTGAGGAGTTCCCACCACCTCTGAGGAGTGGGACGATATATTTTTTGAGGTGTACCATGAGCTTGACAATTGATTTGGAGCATAAATTATTAAACAAGCCACTGAATAACCATAATTTAGTAATGAGTTGAGGTTTTTTTTGAAAAAAAAACCAAAAAATTTCCTCAAAGGCTTATCCCTTCCAAATTTTTGTTCATGAAGGAAAACCAGTAAATAAACCAGTAAATAAATTGAGCCATTATGAGCCTCAGGTTTATCTAAGCCAGGCTTAGGGACAAGGAGCTGTGGTTTTAAGTCCTTCCCAAAGGAATGATTGTGCCTCAACAGGTGTTTATTTTACCACGTGTGGACCAACAGTCTGCCACCAAATATCCTTTATTGTGGAGTTGTGTGTGCTAAACTTATTACAAGATGATTTTTGTGCTATTTAATGACAAGCGCCCAAGTTGCTGCCTGGTAAAGGAAAGCTGGATAGTTAATTCATCTGGAATTTTGCTATAATAGAGAGATCAGCTTGAGTATAAATTGATAAACTGATTTCTCTCTTCAGAGCATCTTCCCTGGGATCACCTACAACCCACACTAGGCTTGGTCTCCAAAAATTCCTCCTCTGCTCACCTGTCATGCTCCTCTCCATATGGGAACAGTCCTGGCTTTAATGGACTGTCCTGGCTGGGAATATCCAGCACTTCCTTTGATAAAACTAAAAGGTATCTTCTGTTTTCCCTGGCTCCTGTCACACCCCACATCCTTCCCTGCCCCTTTCCTTCTAGAGGAAAAAGGGCTGGGAATGCAGGGGAGGGGCTGATCAGGCAAAATGCCTCTTCCCAAATGGATGGGATTGGCAGTGGGAAAAGCAAGATCATCCTGGGAATTACTGTTCACCAACAGCAACGAGAAACTGCAGAATGCTCAGGCCAAGGGATCAGATGTTGCCATTTTTTAGCATTAATTCCAGCACACAAAGACAATGCTGACCCTGTGTTCTTCCAAGAGCAGTTCAAGCACTCAGAACGCCTCACACTAAAAGAAACAGTAATTGTTTAGAGTTTGAGGGTGAAAATTGATATTAGAAGAGTATACTTACAAGCAGACTCCTCATTTTACTTTAATTTTGAAGTCTACCCCCATGCAGGATTAGCAACAAACACACCGTGCAAGAGGATTCTTTTGATAGTACAATTTCAGAACTGCTGGTGTAATGTGAGCCAATTTTCCTTTCTTTTTCAAAGTTCACAGAAAAATGTGTGTATTACATCCTCTGATCTTTTAACTTGTTGAGATCAATATGTGCAAGTTCTCACAAAAAGGAAATTCTCCTTCACAGCTGCTCCGTGGCTTAAATGAGAAAAATTACAGGTACAAAGCTCTAAAATCTGCCAGGATGTGCAAAAATTGTAAATTCTGAAAATAAATCTTGAAGCATGTGTTAAAGGCATGAAAGGAAACTTAAATCTTTCACCAGAGGAAAAATCTGGAGTTTTTACTTCTCAGGGACTCTTGACCATAGTTAGTTTGCATCTGTCACAACTGTTGAAAACCACAATTATTTCTTCTTGCTATTGCATCAAAACCCCAACCAAGACACCAGGATTTGGCCTACAGCAATGCAATCATCGAGAGGAATTTTTGCCAGGGTTCAATTTGCATGATAAACTGTTGTTAACAGATACCATCTGTTTTTAAATTTAGTAAAAGGGCCCATATTATACAGCTCATTACAAATATTAGTAACTCTTAGACAACGACTCTTGTAGAGTGTGGGCTGGAGCTAATGAAGTAGAAAGCTTAAACAACAAATCATTTACAAGTTTTTGTACAGTAGTTCTAATGGAGGGAGTTTATAATCAAAGGAAAATGTAATCACTTATGTTAAGCAGTCCATGGACTTAGTCAATGTAGCACAAACAGCCATTATGCAAAATTATGACATTAAAGGGAAAAAGACTATTGCAGACTTTGCATTTTACAGTGTCTGCTACACAGACTAATAACTTGGAGAGCATTAAACAGGTGAGGCCCCTCACTTCCAAACCAGCATTTTTCCATCAAATATCCAAAAGATATTCAACCTGGCCTGAGATTTGCTGCCCTGAATTAGACCTGACACCAGTAACAAAGGGGATTCTGTAATGGACATGGGCTCTCACAATGCAGTGCATTAATGGGCATCATGGTGAACATAATCTGTCAGGAACGGTCACAATAAAGATGTTCTCCTGATTAATGTTCCACTAGGCCTGTGCTTAATAATTTATATAATTTGTATTAACTTTCAAATTGCCATCACCGTGGTGGGCAAGGAAAAACACACAAACAATTCAATATAATAATTTCACCCAGGAAAACATTTTACGTGGCAATTAAAACTGCTGGGTTCATACAGGAGTAATCGTTCAGGATTTACAGAGATGAATTATTGTGAAGCAAAACTGCATATTTAAACAACATAATAAGAAAATGCTTCTAAGAGGTCATAAATACTTTATAAATTACATTAATATTGGTGTTTGGTATTACTGCATTTATATTCTTACAGACTGTGTATTTAAATATTACTCCCCTAACAATGTTTGATTCTATAAAATTAACAAACTTTTAAAATTGTGACAGTCTGCCTTATAAAAGTGTCTCCATTAATTTTTCTGTACTTTGAATAAAGAAATAGTAATATTACAGTAGTAAAAAATGGTCACTGTGCATTTCTTCACCTAATCCTTGTTTTTATACATGGAATTCAGCACATTGCACAGTGACGATGGTGGGTATTGGTCAAGAATATCCTATGCTATCCTATCAGGATGATTAATGAAGGCACCTTTTTCACAGAATGTCAGACTCTGCCTTTTTAACAACTGACCTTTCATAGAATACTACTGAACTCATAATTCCACTTTTGTTCAGTTTCTTATTAGTGGAGTTAAAATTAATACTTATGGGAATGATGGCTAAGGTGATGCACAGTAAATCTTAGAGCACATCAACCTTCTGCAGCGGCTACCAAAGGAATAGTACCTGCATTTGTCTACTCCAATAGCATAAGTATTCCAGTAAAACTCTGTGTCCTTTCAAAAGACAAATTAGGTCAATATTCAACCCCCTTTCAAGCACAAAGCTGTAAATATGGAGAGAAAAGTTCAGAATCCTCACAAAACAGTTCCTACTGTACACTGAGGGGGTGTTCATCCTGCTGCACTGCTTGAAACTTCCAGGAGGACAGGAACATTTTCAGGAGACATTTTAGTCACACAGCCTGGGAGCTACAGGGGCTCATTCCCAGCATGGCCACGTGCAGCTCCATGCCCTAAAAGACACCTCTTCCAGCTGGGAAAAACAGCCCTGTGCTGTGCCAGCACAAGGATTTTGGGGAAGGCACCAATGTGATGAAGATAATCCTAGTTTTGAATCCACTACACCAAACATTTGTCCCAGGTGAACAAAGGCCCCGTTTCTTTGAGGTGTTTTGCACCCACCTCGCTGTTCCTGTGGTGCCACACATTAACTGTTCATTTACTGCCACCCCAGAACACCAAAATTTAATGCTGCAAGAATAAATTCCCAGGGGCCACACAAATATCACACATGACAGTGCCCAGGTGATGTGCCACTCCCTGCAGAGGACAGGACAGGACTCTCCATGTCCCCTCTCCTCCAGGATTGGCACCACCCACCACCTGCCCTCCCAGCCTATCACAAATGAGCCAGGGCTGTATTCCAGCTCATAGTGACAGATCACTGCTGTCACTGCTCCTTCCCTGCAATGCTCCACCACTTCCTTCTCCCTGGAAGTTGTTTCAGCTGCTCTACAGTCTCCTCCTGGTCCCCTCCAGCACCTGATGAAGACAAGAGATGAGGGCTGACCACAGACACCTCCAGCCTGTTGCTGCTGCCACACCTCCAGGGACAGAGGCAGACAGGAATGCTCCCACGGCTCCAAGGAAATCCCACTCAGGTCTGAGACTAGGTACCACAGCAGTGCTGCCTGGAGCAGAATTGTGCTGCCCAGGGAGATGTGATGCTGCTGCTCCATCTCTCAGGGCTCATGGGACATTCCTGCACCACTTGCTGCTCCTTGACACAAACTCCTTCTAAGCACAACTCACAGCTCTGAACTGAGAGAGGGTGGGTTTGGAGTAGAGATTAGGAAGAAATACTGTCCTGTGAGGGTGGGAAGCCCCTGGCACAGGGTGCCCAGAGCAGCTGTGGCTGCCCCTGGATCCCTGGCAGTGCCCAAGGCCAGGTTGGACATTGGGGTTTGGAGCAGCCTGGGACAATTGGAGGTGTCTCTGTCATGGCAGGGGTGGCACTGGATGAGCTTTAAGGTCCTTTCCACCCCAAATTAATCTGGGATCCTGATTCTGAGATGCCTGAACAAAAGCAGCTCAAACAAAACACACTGGAATATGTTTAGTTACAGGAGAACAACACTAAAAAAAGCATATGAGCTTAAACCTTCAGTAAGGACATTCATTAACACAACCAGCTATATTTTTATGCCTTTTTAAAACCCTGCCATCAACTCTTTCCCCTCATCATTACACATTAACATTCCTAAACCCTGAAGCCACAAGCCTCAGACAGTTTCTTATTCTTCAAGGTATTTTAAGACGATAAAGATGGGAAACTTTTTATTGATACATGAAGATCAAAATCCACACTCCGACAGCTTCAGAGCTGTTGTCAAACACTTAAGACCTCACAGAACTGGCAGCAATTCTGTTGTAAAACGTGCAATAACAACAGCAAAATGCAGCTTAATTTTTCTCTACACATTCATTGGCATTCATGTAAGGTCCATTCACATCCATTACAAGGGAAGGCAGCTGCATTATGGCTAAATATTGTATCTTGCAAACAGAGCAGCATTTGTGCTGCCTCTGCCCTTGCAAACCAAAGAGGGCTTCACCCTAAATGAGGTTTTCCAGAACAAAGCTAAAGGACATTGGATGGATTTCAACCTCCCCTTAGAGATCAGGGTTTTTTGTGAGGTCAGCTGTGGCATAATTTAACTGTTCCATTACTGGAGACCTGAAAGCTGCTCCATGACTGGAGACCTCCATGCATTACATTAATATCTATAGCTTGAAAAATAAACTCCTCCAAAAATATTAATTTTTTTTCCAGAATCAATTTTACTCCTATTCCAAAATAAAAAGTATTTCTTTCTCCTTTCACGCTCCAGAAGTGCCTTCACACCAGGAGAAAGATGGGTGTTTTCCCTGCACAACAAACAACATTTCACAACTTTATCATGGCTGAACATTCCAAAGCTGCCAGACAAAAGAATCACCTCTGAAAAGCAGGAAAAAAGTACTGAAAATAATGAGTCATGTTCACTGGAGATGGGAAGTAATTCCTTAACAAGACTCCCAATTTAGAAGTGCTGGGCGAATAAAAAGATATTTCCCAATTAATGTTCACAGATGTGTCTTCTGCAGCCCAAAACAAAGCAGACCTTCCAATTCTGCCAGGGCCACTCTGACAGAGCCTGCAGTTGTGTGAGTTAGAGTTCCCTTGGTCATAAATCATCCTAATTACTATGGAATTTTGATAACAAGTGATAGACCTGAAAGAAATGTATGGAGCGAAGACAAAGTTACAACGTGAATGCAGGCAAAGCAAAAAGGTACTGCAAAGAAGTGGAAGACTCAATAGGATTTATTTCATTATTTCTGCAATGCTAATATGCAATAAATTAGTAAATAAGTGCTCATTCTGATGCTTCTTTTCAAGAGTTCCATAAAACTAAGAATTAAGATGAAGCAAGCTTTTGGAATAAATATCAATAAGTAAGAGACAATAATTCAGCAATACCTTCAATGATCCAGATGCTAAAACCAATCCAAAGCAGCCCTTCACTGCCACTCCTGTACAACTTACAAATATTAAACAACAAAAACAAAAAAAGCAGCAAATCTTTAGTCCTAAAAATCCCTAAAAGTGTCAGTTTGGGTGACACTGCTTTCAAAGTGTGAAATTCTACTGTACAAGCAATTTTGTAGCCTATAAAAGAATTCAATATTCTAGATCCACATCAGAGGGAAACTCAGTCTGCCTCATCTCAGATGTGAACACAGCACTATCAGAAAGTAAAAAGTGTTATCAAGGACATGTATTTTTGTTTTCCTTCAGCTTTGTTATACCTTGGGGTTGTTTTTTTGGCCACTTGACATCTTTTTACTGAGATTTATCCCCACTTTAGACAACAGATTCCTTGTTCATTTTCAAATTACCTGCACGCACTGGCAATCACACCTATCAGGAAGGTTTTTTTTTTGTTCCTGACTGCTTTTGTTTTGCTGCAAGTCCTCCCTAAAAGGATTCCAAGACGTATTTCCCAGAACAGGCAGGAAGTGGGACACGCTATCCCAACCCTGAGGATATCCTCTGTTCCACACTGGGACATAAATCTCAAAGCCCAGAGGATTTCTGCATCAATGAGGAGCATCTGGACAAGCTCAGAGTCACAAGCAATATTACCCAGCCTGCAGAGAACTTCTGACCTGCAGGAGTTGAGAGGTGATCCCGACCATGACTGACAGGAAAATGGAGTGGAGGAAAAAGGGGACCTGCTTTAACACAACCACAGCAGCAAAGGCAGAGAAACCTCCCAAAATATTCAAGACATCAATAAAAAACCCCACAAACTGCATCCACCTTGGTTTGTCATCCCTGCTACCAGGAGCAGAAGAAATTAAAGAAAACTAGGCTGTTTCAAAGAATTCAGGTAGAGGTGGAGAGAGCCAAGACAGTCCACGGTGCAGTGATCAGGTCAGTGTGGACTTGGAATTCCAGAGGTGCAAACAGAAGACATTTTCTACATTCTTCAGGTGTCCATTTAAAATTAGAACAAACTCTTCTCAGAGGTGAAGAACATTCAGGAGCGTAAAGAATGACTACTTCCAAATTATTGAGGTATTACAGCTCAAACTGCCTTAACAGGAGTTGATTTATATTTATGGCCAAGCTTCACACAGCGTTTAAACTTTCCACAACTCCTCCCCCAAGTCAGATCTTTGAATTTGAGAGTTTAAAAAACAAGGCAGGAAATATTTTCCATCCTCCTTTGTCCATATATCCAGCCATCTACACATCAGGATATTTACTGTAGTTATCCAGCTGAAAGTTTTTGGTCAGCACAGTTGTATTTTATATATTAATAAACTCAAAGAACCACAGAGTTGTTAAGACCGGAAAAGACCTTTAAGATCATGAAGTCCAACCATCAACCAGATGTTCAGCTTTAAGCCATGTCCTGAAGTGCCACATCCACACGATTTTTGAACACTTTCAGGGATGGTGATTCCATAGTTTCCTGTGTCTGGTGACCACCAAAGCCTTGGTGTCTTTCCATGATGCTTCACACACCAATAAATGCAGAGGTCTCTTGGCCATGGGTATTCCCTAGGGAGCATCAGGAATGCTTTTGATGTTCTCACCCAGGAGCCACCACTCTTCCAGGGAGACTTGTTCTGTTGGGATAGAACCCTGATCCCACTTCTAGGAACAATCCAGACATTTTCTATTGGAGCAGGAATGTCTATAGTAAGAGCATCTGCCTTAATGGGAACTTTCAAGGATTTCAATGTCTAAAATAAAAGACTTGGGAATATCAGTTTATTGCCCAGGTAAACAATCTGGATGGACAACCTGTAGATTCTAAATTTCACTAAAATAGGCAGCCTACCAGCTTGGTCCTGAAACATATCAAGACATTTACTCCTCTGGGTCTGTGAATGTGGAAAAAATCTCATATTTTTGAATGCTTTTCTTCAAATCCTGGGCAGTCTTTCCATTTGGAGCAGAAAGCAGTCAGCATTTTCCCAGCTAAAACTCTGTCAGCAAGCACTGGACACCGTTCCTGGCCACAGGAACCACCCTGGTCTGCCCAGCATCTCCACGATCAAATCTGTGTGTGTGTGTGCCTTTGAAACCAGCAGCTGCACGGGAGCACCTATGAAACAATAAACTCCTGCACCCCGGCGGGCTGTGACACTGATGGAGCATCGCCAGCAGCAGGATACTCAGAGAGGCTGTTCATCATCATCACCTGAGCACAAGCAAAACCCAACTGTGGGATGACAAAGCCAGGGGGACGGGCATCAATAAAGCACAGGAAAAACAAATGACAGGAAAACAACTGACTGGGAACCTAAAGGACAAAGTTTCTAACTTAATCTCTTTATTTCTTGCTCTGAGCTGGCAGAAGGAAAAGTCCTCTGCCACAGCCTGCAGACAATTCTGACTTCATGTCTAAATCTACATCATGATGATAATAACAGGAAAATAAAGCACGATTTAAAAATCTATTAGTACAAGTGACAATTTACATATATCAGCAGTACAGCAATGAGCCTCTCAAAGGTCAGAATTAACCAAACAAATTGAGAAATGCTCCAAACCTCATCTGAGCAGCTGACCACGACAGTTATCAGAAATTGAGAAGCAATCAAAAAAGTTTTTATCAACAGCAAGTGCCCATTTTAATAAGCAACAAGGCAATAATGAGTATTTACCACCTGAAGAATTTATGTGTGCTAAACAGCTTTAAATTTTTCAAAAGCCAACCGGAATTTATTTCTTACCCAGAATCAGTGAGAACCAGCAAAGATGAGCTAGTGGGGGTCAATCTACAAGAGATCTGTCCTTGGAATTATCCTCATTTAATGAATAAGCATTTTAAGGATTTTTAGGAAGTTTCATTTAATCAAGGCAAATACTGCATACTCCAATGAAACCATCCCAACCCTGGGCTGATGGAACAACTCCTGATTATTTCTGGTGAAGAGAAGACAACTCCCCATCCCAGGGCGAGGCACCTCACATCAATCTGATCAGACTCTGAACACTCTGATAGGAAATGAGAATGAGATGTGAGATGGAAACCAGCACTAAATGTTTAATATGATCAGCAATTCACAATTATTTCTTAAGTGTCTTTTCCCTGATAACTTTTTCCACTGCATGATCTTAGTGAGAAGATAATGGGAGATGCTGCTTTTGAATAAGTTATACATTTCCCCTGCTTTACTTGAACCTCACAATGCCACCATTATTAATATTTTTCTTCCACAAAACAGCAGTAGCCTTCCAAAGAAAAAGTCCTTGACCAAAATATCAGAGGATATTAAACTGAGAAGTGATCTACTGATGCAAATCATTAAATCTATTTGCATTTGCTTACTGAACCCTAGCACAGAAATTAAACTACATAGTGTGGGAAAAGAGCTGGTTTTGCATGGTTAAAAGGAGACATCTTGGAAGATCCGAGCTCTATGTCATTAATTTTCCTTCTTCCCCTCATTAACAAGTAAAATGTTTTCACTGCTTGAAAAGTTTTAATAAATAGGAAAAAGCAGGGCAGCTGACATAAGTTTTTAATGTAATATACAAGAGCTTTTAATATTTTTACATATATTAATGTAAAAGCTAAAAATAAATGTTAAAAGGTTACATTTGTGAAGAAAGAAAAATGGCATTTACAGTTACAGGGTAAGGTTTTAGAATTTAACTCTTTCTCTCCCAGCATGGGGTGCTGAGGAGCATTTGCCATTTCCCTGAAAATCCCTGGAATTGCAGAGGTGAGCCATTGCAGAAGCACCCGGGGGTTAAGGACACACATTCCCTCCCAGCTCTGAGCTCCAGGGTGATTTACTGGGCTTTGTCCTACCAAGTCTTAAATTCTTTTTATGGAAGGAATTACAGGAGGCATTTTAAGAACAGCCATAATTAGCACAAGCACTGGCAGGGTGAGACCTTTGGGTTTCACTGAAATGTGTGAGCCAAAGTGGCCAGAGAAGACCAGGAACTGCTGCTGCCAAACCCAGCTGGAGCTGGGAAAAGCCATCCAGCACCAAGAAGCCAAGAGCATCCCAGGATACATCACAAGGAGTGCGACCAACAGCTCAGGGGAGGGGATTCTCCCCCTCTCTCCTTGAGACAATCCTGGAGAATTGTGTCCAGCTCTGGGCTCATCAACATGAGGACCTGGAGCTGCTGCAGCAAATCCA
>VXBB01023615.1:25887-60439 GCA_013399915.1 Illadopsis cleaveri
CAGGAGAATAATAATAATGGGAAAGAACTCAGATTTTCCAAGGGATCTTTAATTTCATTGCATTTACCCTGTGTTCTGCAATGGTGAGATGGAAAGCTGAGAAAAAACTCATCACATAAAGCCTTCCCAAAGGAGGAATTTCTCAGTCTGTACAAGTTAGTGATTATTTTTTGTCCTGAAGCAAAGGATTCATACATAAACATAAGCTACAATTCCTATTTGAATCAATGCAGTTATCTGCCTATGTAAAAACAGCTTTTTTTTTGATGGGCTTCGAGAATATTTCTGTCAGATATTCCTGTGCCTTGGCTACTTTTGAAAAGCAAATTAAACCCCATTATGTTGTGAAACTGGGAAAATGGGATGTGACACAATTTAAAAATGGCCTCTCTGGACATTTTTTTCTGTGCTAAAACACCACAGTGGGTCTAGGTGAAAGTTGCATGGTACAGTGCACACCTAACATGAGGAGTAACTAAAGGAAAGTTGCAGGCTGTACAAACCTTTTATGGCTTTCCTGAGAGAGGCACTTGAGCACTGCAACACCACAGCAAGAAGCCACAACAGTAAGTCTGTCCTAGGGCAGGTCTTCAGCCAGATTTGGAGCTTTCACAAGAGTACATGGATATGAGGAAATGCATCTTGATTTTTGCCAGTGCCTTGTGTTGTAAAAAAAAATCTGTCTAGCCATTCCAGGAGGAATTTTGGAGGTGATTATTTCTCACATAATTTTGCAATTTTAAAATATTTCTCACTTTCATGCGAGTAGAAGGAAAATGATAGTCAGGACAGCAAGCCATGCAACGGAAAGCTGACCCTGATGGTGCTGCCCTTAATCAAGCTGAAGTGCAAATCATTCTCATAGAAATTATTTCCTGTCTGCTGGATGTATTCCCACAGCACTAATAGAGAGCTTGTATGTTGCTGTAATTGAAAAAGCTTATGTTGTCTAGAAGGCTGCCTTTGTATAAATGCAACACAGGACATTTTCTATCAGATAGCAGAAAATACAGAAGTTAATCCAAACATGTCTGTGTTGCTTTCAGCTTAAAAAAAAAAAAAAGTTTCATAAATGGAAAAACTAACACATTGCTGATTGCCCTGTGCTGTGCTATGCTACCCTTTTAGTAACCCTGACTCTCTGACCCTTTCACAAAATCACTCTTTGCAGTCTCTTATTTACCTTAAAGCATTTTGTCATTCATTTTAATCTCACCTCATTTATTTTCCTCAGTATTTCTCCTCTTTCTCATCTTCTCTAATTCCTACTTATGCAGAGTCTAATGCTAGTTTAACTCCACATATAAATACTCAAGTGTATGTCATATGCATGGAGTATATATGAGTTGCTTTCATATTTAGTGGAACTATACACAAATCATCCAGGCACCAGTTATGGTTCACAGACTTCAATGTATAGTTGTTTATCAGACCTGCTGTGTATTCATCCATGAATACTTAAAATGCAATCTATAGCAATTAAACAGACCTGTCTGTCTGTAGGTGTACTGATCTAAATCAACACTAAACCATATTATTAAAAAAAATCCTACCTCCTTCTCATGCAGGGATTTATAGAGTACAGATCAAAAGCTATTACTCTGTTGTGAACCCAAAAAATCCCTGTCTCAGGTAATGCAAACCTGACAACACATTTGCATATTTGCAGGCATCCTTTTTTGTTAAAAAATCTGAAGAGAAAAATTGAAGGGGTTTATGCTATGTCAAAGGGAATTTCTGCAAAGTGTCTGTGCTCAAGAACATCATCAAGCCACCACTTTTGCACATTCCTGAGGTTGCTGAGGATAGTAAAATGCTTATTCTGTTTTTCTCTCTGATTTTGGTGCTTAATAACCCATTTCTGAGAGCTGGAAGGCCATGGTCCGTGAGTTTAGACACTGATTAGTACAGCAGCCACAGGCTCCCCTGTGCCTGAGCATAAGCTTTCACTGAGTTCCATTTCATGGGCAATCTGACTTAGAGTTCATACATCCACAGATGCACAATGGTGGAAGCAGACAGACACAGACCTTGAAAAAGATCTAAATTCATTAATCTTTACTTCCAGTAGCACAAATGATCTCCAAACCCAGACACACAATAAGCCACCTGTATATATTTGCCTTTTTCAGTCTCCTCATGCTTAAGAATTCTTTTGAGTTACTCTTCTAAGGAGTTCAGATCATCTTCTTCCTACCGTACTTTGACTTTTTCTTCAAAGCACAGAGTTGAAACAAGCTCATCTCTAAATTTTTCCAAGGTGCCCACCAGTGAAAAAGAGGGGTTTTTAAAGAAAAACAAAACAAAACAAAAATCTTACTTTACCATGAAAAAATAACTAACTTTGTTTAATTTCTCTGTCTTGAGGCTCTCAGACATGAAGAAGTAGTTTGTCCTGAGCAACAGTTCCCTGCAATGCTATTTGAATGCACAGTCATCAAAAATTTTAAAGTCTCATCATTATCTTCTATTATTATCCCTGTAATGAGTGCAAAATTCTTTCTTGGCATTACTGCTGAGGTTTAACCCAGTAGGAAGGCAAAGAACAGCAGCAAAAGAAGTCAAGCTCCACCTCTAAAAGAGATGTTGCAAGCTGACCAATTCATGTGCATATGAAAATCTCATTTCGCATGGACATTTTCAGTGACCTTTCTTGCTACCCTATTGCAGAAGTGATATTCTGCAATAAATGTGTCCACATGGCCAGCTGTTTCCTACTTAATTTCTATAACAATGGCATAAAGACAGCAGGGGCCTGTTCTGGGCAGGAATCCTGTGGGTTTTTTTCCAGATGGTGAGCTAGCTGTTTGTGTTCTGGATCCTCTTTTGCAACATGTTGTGACTGCACTGCAGAGCCAGCTGGAATCAGCCAGAACTGCAGGACTTGTGGTCAAACTACACATTTGCATTGATTCATCTTCTTTTGGTGAACCGAAGCATTTTCACATTGCCATCAGGGAACTCTTCATTTTGCCATGGCCCTAGGAGCCTCTCAAACCAAATACTTGAGATCTTCATGCATTTGTATGTGGAAAACACACAAAATTCTGACAGGTCATTTAGCAGTTCAAATAAGGTGATGGCACCAGGAGGAAGATGGGAATACTAAGCAGGAATAAACAGTTCCTGAAAAAAATTCATTTTCTGAGCACAGGTACAAGAGTGAACATGCTGGGGAACTGCACTGTACTGCAGATCTGTAATGCTTAGTGGGGACAATAACAATACAAGATGATTGCTGTTCTTGGGATCTCTGCCATGCCAATCTTACACAAATGGCAACAGCACAGCAGCATGGACCACAAAACAAAAGGCATAGGAGATTCCTGGTGGTATTACTGCTTGTTTCCATGTGATTTTAAAGTCTTAATGCCACCCATGTACCTGTACTTTGCCTGCTGCACCAAGATGAAACATTCTAAAGAAATGTGGTTAAACAGAAGTTTCTCTATAGGTTTTGATGGCCTGCTTGCCCAGTACAGTGGCTTCTCCAATACCACAGTCACAAACCCATGTATCGATTGAACAGAAAAGAGACATTGCTCCAAAATCCACAGGTGATACGATGTTTAAATTGTTGGCACTGTTTTGGAAAAAAGACCTACCATTCCATTCGCTCTTAAGCAAGAGTCCGGCACAGAAATATGTATTAGTTTTTCCTGGGAAACTACAAATTGACAGTGGAGGCAGTGTGTTTAAGAGTTGGAGCAGGAAAAGAAAGTGCCTAAGTGGCTGATTGTGAAACACTACCTTGCCTGTCAGTGCCTGCTTGCTTGCTCCAGATTCATGAGAAAAAAGAAGACTATATTTCATGGAGTCAAAGAACAAGAGGTGTTCCCAGATGGCAACTGGCACTAACGACAGATTCAGAGAGCATTTGGGTTTCTACACTGAACATCACAATGAAGTGACTTTACTCATCATATGCCCCATATGCATGGGAATTATGCTTTTATGGAAAACAGAATGACTTTTCACAGAACAGCATAGGTTAAATATATTGCTTTGGCAGTGGAGACCACTGTTCTTCACAGTACTTTACATTGCTGATGTATATGAGGATCAATCATTTTATCAGCTACTCACTGTGCATTCAGCCTCAGGTACCTTGCCTTACAAGAATCAGATCAGATGTTAACAAAGTTCTTATCAACCAAACTTTGCATCAGTGGACATATAAACTCTATAACCACTGAAAAAGAGTAAAGATCTGGGGAGGGTCTGACTTTCTACAAGTTTCTTGATGAGTTCAGCAGCATACTGAAAACTTCACTTTCAAGCAGGTCATGTACCATCCCCAGAAGCTTTGTCTGCCATTAAGTGAGCTGGAGATGCACAGAGGAAGGTGCTGCATATAAGATCTCCCCTCTGAGCAGGCAGCATTCTCAACAATTCATGTTTATGACTGGGTCATTTCATTGCCTGAGACTTCTGTGGTCTCTGAGAAACCAGCAGTAATAAGTGCACTTGAGTAAAATCATTTGCCTCTTCATCAGCTTCAAGAGCTTCCTCTGGTTGCCTCTGCCCTGTGGGCACTATGTAGAGCAGGTAAAGGCTCTCTCATGTAAGAGTTCTGTTGCCCAAAGCCATTGCATGGGTTCTTAACTTTCTTTCCTCCTGAATAGGGTATCATCTGTTTTCACTTTCTTCCATGATTTTGATAGATTTCTGGCCTGTCTTCTTTTGTCCATCTCACTAGGCCGGTAGTTAGCAGATAATAACAAAGCTCACCTTTGGTGTATTGGCATTTTGTTTATATTGGTTGTAGAAAATGGTTAAAAGAAGCAAAGGCCCTGTGTCTGGGTGTTAACATTTCCTTGCTTAGGCTGCATTTTCTCCAGGTCAAATTATGAATCTTCCTACTGTGAACTACATACTGTTACTGGTTGTGTGAAGTAATGGTCTGGACCAATGGGCAACAGAATCTGGCTCTACAGTGTGTAGTGGGACACATTTAGCATTCAAACCATGAAGCAGCCTTGGGTGTGAGGCAAGGGGAAAGTGAATTGGGTGAAGGCAGGTCTGTAATTACACCTGCATGTCTGCAGGCAACCCTTACAATTTTTGGCATTAATATTTGGATTTAATGTTATTAGAAGAGACTCTTCACAATACAAGGAAGATTGAAGAAATTTGCAAGAATGATGAACCAAGTAGACTCCTCCACAATTGTGCTGGAAAGGAAATGTCTGGTTTTGTGTCCTTGCTCTACAGTTCTGCCATGCTGTCTATCTTGTGCACTGAAAGACAGCATCCCTCTGGTTCTTCAGAAGGCTAAAGATACACTCACCCTCATCAGATCTCTGCATGGATGTCCTAAACATTTGGGGGAGTCACTGTGTCAACAAGAAGTCCTGGATTTCAAGGGGAGCTGCTTGTCATTAATAACTAGGCCTACCTTGATTGTCACTTTGTCATTGTCCTCCACAATCCTGGATGACAGAACAGCCATGCATAGAAGAGCAGAAGAATCACTGGGATGCACTGAGTTCTAACCAGGAAGACGGCAGAGAATGGAAAAGCTCTGGAAGACAGATACACACATGCAAAGATTAGTCAGCATATAACAGTCAGCCAAATGCAAGGAACTGGAACCTTTCTCAATGTCGTCAGAAGCGGTCACACCAACTGGCAAGTAAATTCTCAAAGAAAAACTACAGAAAGAGTAAACATGGCAAATAGTTTGATGCAGGCATGCTCACAGATACTGATGGAAATTTCCCACTGCCAAACAGCAAACCAGGCAAAAAATTTCTCTTAGCATTTAATATGAAGTTACTTGTCCAATTTATGTGTGTAAACACTGCACAAACTGGAGATCAGGTTCATAGGCTTTTGAAAATGCATGCAATTATGCTCACCAATAAGGTGTGACAAATTCAGTTCTAGATATTTGCATATAGCCCTATGTAAGTAATTGATTTTTCAGTTGGCTAGGCCAGGCTTTCTATTTGATTTCACTTGAGCACCCAGAGGAGACACAGACTCCTCATTAACATGGAAAGAAGAAATATTTCTTAGTCTTTGTACTTCAAAGACTCCTATGAATAACACAGACTATATCTTGATAACAGTTAGGGTAGGAGTAAGGTTTAGTTCACCATCTAAGATCCTGTTTCTCTCTATTTTTAGACTTACAAATATGCTTTTAATTTTTGAAAATTGTTGTGGTTTTGATGTTCAGTTTGAGTTATCTATGGAGAGATGTGACAGACAGAAAATGCAGGTAGTCTTAGCTTTGGTATGTCCAGATGAGGTCCATTTTTAAAGAAAATTTTTCAAGAAACAGTTCATTCATGTTTAGGTTAATATGTCCACATCATTTTCTTCCAGGAGAAAAACAACTACAGAGGTAAAATGAGTTAAACCAACTCATACACAGATTCCACGTCACTGATGTCTCTTGCAATTGGAACACACAACTTCTGTTATGGAGATTTGATACAGCACAATGAAACTGTGACAAGGCCCCCAAAATCACACATATATTTTTATTAAAACAGCACTGCCCAGGGGGGCAGATGTAAATGTCCAGACATGCATCAGGAAAAAAAGTGAAAAACCATGCACTGTTCATATTTAGCTATGAGGAAAACATTTTCATGCATAAGGTGACAACAATTTCCAGATATGAGCTCAATATCAAGGTCATGCTGGCTTTTGAGAAAAGCATTATGCTCAACTTCCGAATAAGTAAATCTTGGTGGTTCGGTGAAAGATTTCACATGACCATTTCTTACATTTTCAGTTTGTCTCTATACAAAATAAAGCCTTTCACAGATGGGTTTTGAATTGAGGCTTGTAGGTAGTTGATGCAGATGGAAACTTTGCAGCCTGAAATTTCCTTAAGAATTGCGTTGAGCAGACTTTTGGGAGGTGCACCATGGGAATCCAAGGCTTGTGCTGAATGCAAGGCAGAAGTGATTAAGTGCTTTCCAGTCTCAGCACTGTGCCCGTGACTCAGCTCAGCTGCAGTTTCTAGAGTATGTCTGGGCATGGGGCTTAAATACACATCAAAACTCTGTTGTATTTAGAGATTTTACTTGAGATTAAGTCAAATCCACACTTGCATGGCATTTAAATATAACAAATTATGAGTTGAATTGTGGATTCACAGATATCAAGGAAAGGATTCCTGTGAGCCTCAACCCTGACACGTGGCTAATGCCGGATAGTGAGGTTTTGATAATCTGATTTATAGAAGCATTAAAGCAAAAGTACCACTGAGTTCAGTGATCTGACATACTTTTAGCAACTACAATAAAAAGTTAATTACTTTTTACAGCAAAATTTTCACAGAAAATACATTCATTGATGAAGAGAGCTTGATTTTCCAGTATAGTTTGCTGAATTTGGGCCAGGGACAGCCCTAGCATCATCTGGAGCTGATCAAGGCAGTGGATTGCTGGTGTGAACAAATGACCATAACCCCACAGTTTATGTTTCTATTCTGTAGGAACCTTTAAGCATCCCTGCTGCCAGAGGTGAGTGCCAGAGCTCATGGGACAGCAGCCATGGCTGGGGGAACTCTGCACCTCCAAGCAATGGCAGCCACTCTGTAGCCTCTCCTCTTTGTGTCAAGAGCCTCAAACCTTCTGCTTTCTTTCCTCTTCCACGATATGAGCAGCTCCATCCAAGTCAGGAACATGTCACTCACACACTGCAGAAAAAAGCAATACTATGCTGCTAAGAAACTTGCACTTAGCCCCAAGTCAGGAATAATACTCTTGGATCCTTGAAATTCATGAAATATGCCTTTTGATTGCTGACAGGACCCCTGGACTTTGTATTATTGTTATCTATTAGTAATCTCAAACTAAAATCTACAGGAACAAAAAATTCCTTTTGGAAGTAATGCCAGGTAGTCAGATTTTCAGCACACTTGGAATTTTGCTACCTGTTGCCCTAGGTGAAGCATGAAAGGACTAGGATCGCTTGTGCCACTGATCAAAGGGCCCAGAGGACCTGTTACCTCATTTTTACTGCAGACAGTAAAGTAGAGATTTATAATGCTATATGTATGAGGCCTTTGAATTTACAGTATACTGAAAGCAAATTCAGACATGAATTTAAATATATGAAGATTCAACAGTGCAACTTGGTGAGATATGTTTTCATGGACAGATATCTATCTGTTGAAGAACAAGTGAACCCTTGGACTTTTTGGTTGGTTTCACTCCACGTTGGGGTATTCTCCGAAGTGGCCTGTGGGTCTTGGTGCCTGCTATTTCTGTATTTTCTTTTAAATGAATGTATGTTCTGATGCACATAGCATAAAAGTCAAATTTGCACCCAAGGCATGTGTTTCTGTGCAGAGTCTGGGGTTTAGAAGACTGGGCCACATGCTGGAAGGGAGGCTGTTCCATGGCATGCTGCCACATCTCTTTTGATTAGGAAGCTCACAGCTGGATAACTTCTGAAAACAGGAAAATATGACAGCAAAACTTTATTTCGATTAAATAGATCCTATGTAAACACAGGAATTCCACTGTCATTCCTGCTCCTTATCCTCAGCAGGTTTTGCAAGGGCAGACTGGCTGGGGGGCTGGTTTGGTGGCCCCGTGCTGGCCACAGGTCACTGAGAGTAGGTTTCTGATCTAGCTCAGCTGGCAGCTGAAAGAAATTCTCTGAAAACCCACAACGCAGCCAGTGTTCGCAGAATTTACTATTCCTCTATGGATCTAGTGATTTTTTAAAATTTTCATGGAGAACTAGAGGAAAGCTTTCAACCCCTGAATCATCACATACACAGGATGTCTGCCACCTCCCCTTTCTGTCAGTGGTTTGGGGGACAACAAAATGACTGCTCTGTCCCCCCACAAGGGGGGGTTCTGAGAAGAACAAGTGGAGTGAAGCACAGGAGAACAAGGGAGAAGACAGAAAAGAGTGAGAGCTGGAAGATGTTATGGATGGGAGTGGGACACTGAGGCTAGGCTGCCAGTGGAAGTGGAGGGGTGGTGGAAGTCCCCCCTTCAGGAGCTATGTGGGTAGCTGTTTAAGGCTAAAATTTAACCTTAAAGGCCAGTGGAAGTACCAAACCTCTTAAGCTCAACTGAACAGCCCTAAAAGTAGATTAATTTAGTGCATGAACAGTGATTTTTGATGTGTGCTTCTGTCTGTTGGGGGCCTGGCTGAGGCCAATGAGCAGTGCCATTTTAAATACTGGCAGCTGGTGACTAATGAAATGTGATTCTTCTGAATTACTTTTGGTGTATTTCAAACATTATGAAAAAAAAATTCAAAGATGTCTTTGGAGGTATGTTCTTTCCTAGTTTCTGGTGAAAGAAATCACCTGTCTCAGATGTATTCCCCCTCTTTCTCACAGGGCAGTGACAATGGTTTTGGTGAAGGAACTTGGAAGGCTGAGGACCCAGTGAGCTGCTGCAGGAAAGTCAGGTAAAGGGAGGTGGAATGTTATTTGAAGATGACTGAAGGAAGCCATGGGAAGCTGCAAGTGACAGTAGTGCTCCCACCAAACCCAAAGGGCATTTAGGAAAGGTCAGCTCAGCTCCTGACCTGCAGGCACTGAGGAGAAAAGGGACTACTTGCAGGCAGCTCAGGCTGAGGGTGGTTGCAATGGGGCATGGAGGGAGAAGTTTAGAGACTACAGAGGGTGAAAGACACATCTGGTTTTTAATTATTCGCTGGAAGGGATTTGTGCTTGCAAAACAGCATACAAGGCAGTAGAGAAGAACCAAATATCCTTCCTACACCATAGTTCCCCAGCCTATTTAGATTTTAGTCCTGTGTTCAGTAACATCATGAACACTACAGTTAAAGACAGAATTACCTAGATACTACTAACTACCCAGTGCACATGTAAAAATCACTGATCTACATGTATTGACAGAAAGCAAGCTAGACAAAAGATGTAGTGATTATTTAATAAAATACAGTAGGGGAAAAATTTGCAATGGTAATGGTATTAGCCGGTATAAATTTGCTCTGTTCATAGTTCAGTTTCCTCTAAAATTCTTAATGAAGTTTAAAGTAAAGTGTGAAGAATTAGTAAACGTATTTGTTAAATAAACAAAACAAAACTTTGACATGCAATTGCTTAGAAGGCTGGTAAAATTAATTTTAACTTAAATAATAAATAATAAATAAATAAATAAAACTCAATCTCAAACAGAAAAAAAGCTGAATTTTGAACACTTCGTGTTCATGAAGCAGTGTTATATCATTTAATTCCCATATTTAACTCACATTTTAACCACACTGACGCTTTCAGTGTTTGTACAAGTACAGTGTATTGCAGAAGTTGCAAATACTTAGAAGTTGCAAACATTCAGGTAAAAATCAGGCATAAGAAAATGAGACCCATTTCAGAATTATTATTTAAGTTCTACTGTCTCTGCAATATTACAAAATTTTGTAATATTAGTGGACACCTAGTTTCTTAATTGTTTTAATCCTCTGGCCTGCCATTAACTCTCTGCTATGCAATTCACAAATTACTGGTGTTTGACAAGATTTCTCATTCCTTTCACAAACCCACCTGAGCTTTAATCACAGACAAGTCTGAAAATTTTGTGTCTCCACCACTGTGGACCTCACACTTCTGATAAACTCTGAAAAGTACCTTGTACTGATGAATTAAAAATCCATCCTCAAAGTTGCCCTTAATAGCCATACGTTGTTTAAACATAGTGTGCAAACTGCGACTCCTTAGAACAATTACACAGATCAGCTGCCTATGTTTCTTTATAAACAGTACTGAGATTAATTAGTTGGAATGGCTTCCTTTGCTTCGCCTCTGATGTCATGAAAATGCTATTGCTAGCTCTTCCTTGGAAAGAATAAACAAGCATATCTGATATGCAAGCTAATATAATGTCCTTTATTTACATGATTGTAAATCCTGTTAGCTTTAAAACAATTTTGAATTTAGGAGAGAGCCAAAAAGGGGAATAACAAAGGAGAGAAGTGACCTCAGCAATTCCACGCTGACGTATCTTCAGCCTTAGAACTGCCATGGGAAGGCGGTGTTATCAGTTGGCTTGGGAAACCTGAGTGCTGGCTCTGCCATTCTGCCCAGAGCGGGACATAAACAACTACTAATTGTTTCAGATATCTTTTACCTGTATCTCTGGAAGTTAAGCTTTCTATGTTGTATGCATAGGGTTTCAGACATGCTGAATAGAGTTAAATCCTTTAAAAAGAGCTGAACTGGGATTTTAGAGCTTCATTTATTAAAGAACTTTGTATTCAACACAAGTGCTTTAGGCTTCTACTACAACATCCATGAGTATTTTTTAATGGCTGCACGTCATATTGGACAAGTTAATTTAAGCATGTAAAAGAGAAATCTAACCCGTTTCAAAAATGGTGATCATATTCCCAATGAAAATATTGCTGTATGATACAAAAATGCCATGAAAGATCAGCCAGTTGGTGCTGTATTTGTGAGGGAGTGCTATCCAAGCTTAAGCTCAGGCTGGTTACCTAAGCATTCTTACTAGTTTATTCTGTAAAGTGTAGGTGTTCATGTTTCCTCATGACATCTACTCAAGAATGAACACAATATATTGTGGAAGATGAGCATGTAGCACATTTTTCTATTTAAACCTATCTTTTCAGCTACATCCCACACTTCATTGTGAGATTTGTTGACCACCAACTCTTAAAGATTACAAATGAAGAGCCAAGGTGGAAGCCAGATCCATAGTATGAATGACAGAACTCCTAGTTTTTTCAATGGAACTGAGTTTTCAGCTCAGCCTTTGTGAAGGAAGAGCTCACAGAGAAGTGGCTAACACTTTTTCTTGTAAGATGCTGGGGTTAACTCACAAGTAATTGGTTGAGATCATGACTTCACATACACCCAAACATTTTCTCTTTCTCAAATTGCAGTACTTATATTTAAGTTTACAGAATAAACCAATTTTTATAAGGCTAGGAAATTGAAATTTTGTTCAAATATACCCATACAGGTTAATATTTGTTTAGAGCTGATGTACTGTAACTTAGCTCATAGTGGTCTTTCATTTTCAGCTGTCCAAAAGCACAGAACAGTCATCTTGCCCAAGGTCTGCCTAAACCTCCTGTCATCATAACAGTGAACAGAGAAGAGTGGCAGCATGGCAAACATTTTGCAAGTACACCAAGTATTTTTGATTTCAGGAACTTCATAAATTGTCCTGTCCCCAAAGGTAATTATTCCCTAATGCGATGCATAATCTGTGAATGGATGCTGAGGCAATATCCCCTGTACTGAATTCAGATCATTAGAGAGAATCTTCTGGCCTACACCCGATGCTCCAGGTGTAATAATCTGATTTTTTGCAGCCCTCTCAGGAGGTTTGTCTGTGTGCATGCATTCTGTAGCACACACATGATAAGCTGTGTTTGGTCTTCCATAGAGGGATCTATTCTTGTTCAGAAGGTCTGGTCACTTGTCAGGGAAAGGATAGTGACACTCAGGCTCTGCCTGCCTCACTTACAGGGGATGGAAACCACTATTTTTGTAAATGCATTCCCTTTCTTTAGTGAACATGTGATTTATAAGATCAGTCTTGGTATATGCAGGGTTAACTTTGCTGAAATCAGTGACATTCATCCATGATCTGACACTCTTTAGTTCTAAGAAAGGCATGAGAAAATAGAAATAGAAAATGTAAGTGGTTGTTTCATCTTAAAAAAAAAATTAGCCTGGTTTTTGTTTTTTCTCTCTTTCCCTTCATTTTTCCATGACAGAAATAGATAGAGTAACCATGGACCATATATTACCAAGAAATCAGAAATTATTCAGAGACTTAAGCTCTTCCCAAAAACCTGGAACAATGTTTACATATTAGAGAGCTTGTAATATTTATTTCTGTGTGAAAAATATTCTTGAATTTAAAAACAAAAAAACACACTGGGAATTTCCAAGTATAAAGCCAAGCCTGACTTGGGACATCTTAGACTTGTGAGTAATCAGGAGGTTCAGATTTAGCAGAGAGAAAAAATCAAAATTGGATTCAATCTTTATGACTTTGCTGTGAATTTGCATTTTCCGTCTGGACTCCATGTCTCTTGAGTGTGCCTTATTATTGTATAACTTTTGATACATTACATAATTTTAATAGAATTGCCAAAGCCTATGCTATTATAAGAATTAATACAAACATATGTAATTGTATTTAAAATTATTAAAGTGATTAATGTATACTGAAACATTGAGAATTCTGCTGAAGTTAGCTGTACTGTGCAAACTGGTTTTAAAAAAGGTGGCTCACAAGAAATCTAAATGCACTTCTTCCCATTTTTGTTGTGGCTTTTCTAGAGGAACGTCTAGAAGAATTTCTAGAGTCTTTATGTGAGTGCTTTATTATTTTACCCAGGCTAGGCCCTGTAAGCAAGTCTGTGCAACACCAGATTTAGCACCCATGGAAGAGGAGCTGCTGGTCAAGTCACGAGTGAAAAAGTGCCTGCTCTGCAGTTCCTCGTCACAGTTAACATTAAAAGCATGGGCTCACTCTCCTCCCCTCCTGCCTTGGCCCATTTGCAGTAAAGGAATTTTATCTTTCTGCTTTGTTTTCTGCTTTCTGCTCCAAGTGTTTAGCAGAGTCCTGTAATCTCTTCCAGCTACAAGAAAAACTGGATGATGGATTCAAGTGTTTTTATTTGCAGAGAATGTTTTCCTGAATGAGAGATGAGACAATACTTTACTGTAGTAAGCCCCAGGCCAGCCACCTGTAAGTCCCCAAACCTGATTGTATAGTTTCTTGTTACATTTAGTGTTGTGTTCTTGAGGGAATTTTTTGAGTTGGTTTGTAGTCAATTCCATTGAGTTGCTGTTTGTGTTTGCTGTGTTTGTAGTATTCATTCAACAGAAAAGCATAATTCATCCTCACAGATTTGCTGAAGGAAACCTGTGCACCGCAGTCATTGTCTTTACAAGGTTCAGCTCAATACATGGTCACTTACTCTGGGATGTGAGGGACAATAAGGAATGGGCAGAAAGCAGTGTGAGGGTTATACAAAGTCCTGAAATTTAGAGGAATATTGAAATTCAAAATGGTGTTCAGTTTCATGTGCAAAGCAGATACTTTTGAAAGGATTAAGTTCTCTAAGACATTCAGAAAGCATTTACAGTAAGAAATCAGAAGTTTTGTCTGCTTATTTTTACATACATAAGATTTGCTGGGTTTTACTCTAATTTTTTTTAGACTAATTTTTTTATCTGTCTGTTTTAGTATTTGCCTTCTTTTAATATTGTGTATTCTTTTATGAGATGATGAATTGCACTCTATAGCCATCTGAGTTACACGTGCTGACCCAGCAGCAGGTCTGGACATGACATGATGTAGCATCCAGGCATATCCTAAGGGCTCATATCTAGTGCAGGACATTAGTAATTGGAATGCCACAGTTTCATGGGTCTGCTATGTGATCTAGGACAAACTTTTTAACCTCTGCCCTTCAGTCTTGGAGCTCAGAAGATGCAATACTGCAGACCTATCAATTTCCATGTGGAAAAACCCCACCAATTTCTGAGTTTCTTGGTGGTACATCAAAGACAAGAACATTAACAGAGACAAGAGAATAGAATGTTGTTCATTCAAGATGGTTGGCTGGAATGCAGGGTTTAGTTTGTTGGGTAAGATCCTTAATCTCTCTAATCTTGTGAATGTGAAGTGGAGATAATGTAATTTTCCTTCTCCCATCTTCTTTTTGTGAATGGTTATCTATAGAATAATATTTTTCTATCAGTTCTACTACATGGATGTATGATTTCATGCCTCCCACACTAAATGAAGTGACTTTCCAAACACTGCTTGAGGTCTTGAGGTTTGGGGTTTTTCCCCCCAAAGAATCCACAGTAAAATCTGTCTTTACGTGGTTGCTAGCTTTTTCAGGACCAACTTCTGCTCTTCTATCCAGACTGAGTCACTTTAACCTCTGATAACTTCTGGTGAAAATAAGTGTTCTGCCATTCCAGCTGTTTCAAAATGCAAATAAATCACTATTTGCACCCAACACATGACCTCTTTGCACTGCCAATATTAAATCCATGGTTTTTATTATTTTAAGCTACTGCTATTGCAAGTATTGTCTAACGGTGAAGCATTTGGTCTCGACATCTAAACGGCACCACAGAGGTACGAAATATTACTGCATTGCTATTTTGTTTTATTGTTGGGATAAATATAGCAGTGATGTCAAGAGAGATGTATGTCTCATAGCAGTTGTTGGAAAATAGGTTGTGGTCTGATAGAGCATAAATGCTATTTTTCTTTCATTAAGGCTGGCAGAAGCAAAGGACAAATCCTACGGCATGGTGAATTATGACTTTTCCAGTGACACTCGTTACTGAAAGATGAAGAGTAGGATTTTTGGTTCTGAAACAGGAAGCTGTAAGGTTGGGATAAATTTAAAAAATGCCAAGGGATTTACATATCATTCTACATTTTTGAACTATATGTTTCTAAGATGTGTTTCAAATATATTTCTGTACCCCAAAAACTATTTAGAATGATACTTGGATTATAATGTCACTTTCCTGTAAAGATGCCAATATCTGAGTTATTAATTAGTATATAAGGAATATTATTTGACTCCTTTCTGTTTCTTCATGCAACTTAACATTCTCTTCCTTCTGAAATCCACTTATGCCTGACATTTTTCATTGCACAATTTTAGCCAGAGTTGCTATAATTACAGAAAACTCAGTGTATTAGACAGTAATGTCTTCTGCTCAAGACCTGATCTTAAAAGATGCAAATCATCTGAAGAGCAGTGAAGGTGAAGATTACATTACTGCATCTCAAATTTGGGCCTTTAGGGGGTTGGGGAACAGGCTGTGGCTTAAGACTGCATTGATCTGCCCTGATCTGAAGGCTGATCTGCAAAAGGTTGTGAGAACAGCAAGAGTGTCCTGAATTTGCCATGACATTCACATTTAGTTCAGCTTCAGGTGAGCAGTGAAAAAGGATGACAAGGATATCACTTCTTGCAACTGTTCAGGGATGCACTTCCAAGCTGCCACTAAAGACAGCTGCAAATGTATAGATGTTATTAGTGCTGATACCAGCTGCTGGAAATAACTTGCACTGCTTTTGGACACCATCCTTATCATGCACTTGAGATACTCAGAATCACCACATGGTAACCTTATTTATAGGCATTCTGCCTCATATGTTGCATTTAGGACATACCTATATTTCTATGTTTATAAACTCTGTAAATAGATATCTGCATTTTCTATGCTGAGCTAAAAATTGATTCTCCTTTATTATTGAATTGTTTAGTCACTATCAGTAAAGCCTCTGAGCCATTTTACAAACGTCTTCAAGGAACAGCTGGTGTATCGTGGTGTTTCTGAACACATCATCAAGCTGTGGAGAACACATCTGCCAGCTTTCACCTGTAAGAATAACCTGACCTACAGTCTTGATCTTCCTCCATGGGGAAAGGCTGTAGATCTAGGGTCATTTCTTGGTCAAGTTAACACCAAAGATGATGGATCCTTGCAAGCAGTATTTTCTTAATTGATGGGTTCCTTTTGTGAAGGAAAGGGCTGTACCACAGGAATCTCATTGTTCTGTGTCCATTTTTGCCTAATCTCCCTGCTTTTATCAGGTGAAATCTAAAAGCAATTGAAGGAAGAGAAAGAATAAATATATTTCTTGTAACTGTTGGTGTGAATGAGGATTGATTTAAGACTGTCCAGCACCAAAGTAAAAAAGGAGACTTGTCAGAGGGTGAACCTAATGGAAGAATCTCCTTAACTCCCACATTATGGAAAACCTTTACTCTGACTTCTAGAAATGCTGCATCAGATGCCAGATAAAACCATGATAACCCTGAAAAGATGTCTTGTTAGTATCTGTTGATTTTACATTCAAAAATGTCATCTTGGTGCTCACTAGCTTAGAAAAAAAAGAAGTCTTTTTCTAAACTCATTTTCAGAGGTCACTTCAGGCTTTAGGAAATATTGAACTTCTAAGTACTTGCATTGTTTCTGCAAAGGGGCAGGAAATGATTTATAAAATATCATTCTTCCTCACAGAATTTGTGCCTGGAATTGGAACAGGAAGACAGCTGCATTTCCACCATTGTTTTAGCAGCTTTGATAGCTCAAAGAAACTCAGAAACAGATCTTTTTTATACCTGTATATATGCCATTCTGGATCTTATTCTCTGGATGCCTGTTCAGTGTTTAAAACCTTTTCTGCACAACCTTTACACGTTGGCATGTGGGAGTTCATTTATTAGAAAAGTAATAAATCTGAGTAAAATATTCTTTAAAAAAGTGAGGACCATAGATGTTTGCTGAAAGGCTTGCACAGTTTCTTCATGGACTACCTTTTATGCTTAACCACTGAAGATCTTCTAATGTGTTTGATCACTGGCATGCTGCCAGCTGTCTCACACAGACCACCCACCCTTCACAATGACGTCAAGGAAGTCCCCAAGTTTGCATTATTCAATGGCAAGGAAGCCTTTGCTATCTTTGACTACACAGATGGTGAGCAAAAGGATGGGAACCTTTGGTTTGGACTGCATCCCTTTACTCTGATTTGTTTTCTCTTCTCAACAGAGCCCCTCTGTAACAAAGAAATCTTCTGTTTCATATACTTTCAGTAAGAAAAAACATGCTCCTATGGACAACAGGTGCTTTTCGAAGTGTGTCACACTGCTAGGAAAAAACCCAGCTGAAAAATGCATGGAACTTTAAAAAGCCTTTCGCAAGTCCTGCTGTGCAATCCCCAGGAATGTGCTTTACTCAGCTGAGCTCAGTGCTAGGCTGTTTGCTTTCACCCTTTTACCCTGCTTCTCTTTCCTAGTGTCCCTGTAGTGCCCCAGTCTGTGCTTGTGCAAGCAGGTTCACAAGGGCACAGAATCACGGAACAGTTTGGGTTGGAGAGCACCTACAGGGTGGTCTAGTCCAGCCCCCCTGCAACAAGCAGCAATTTCTTTAGCTGGATCAGACTACAGAGAACCCTGTCCAGTGTGACCCTGAATGTTACCATCTGTAGCATGCACTACAATTCTGATTTCCTTCTTTGTACCCCGCATCCTCTGCTGTCTGCTCTTGGACCTTTACTGATGTTTTTATGTTGCAAAACTCTTAGAGACAGGATGTTTTCCTTTTTATTTGTTAAGGACCTAGTGTAGAGTAATGATAAACAGGAATCTGAGGCTATGATGGATATCAAGTTGCTGTGTTTTCCTGGCATTGTGGAATGTGTCAGTTACTCAGGTGTGTGGGTCTGATGCAGACAAGGAGGAGAGACCCAAATATCAGCTAATATTTAAGAGTAAGAATGACACTAAAACTACTTACTTTTTATGATTTTGCATCCAGATGTCCACCTATTTTCTATTAAGAAAAGTTAAGTTCTGTAAATTTGGATTAAAGGACTCCTGGAAAATTAAATATTTTGAATATTTATGTAGGGGAGAACCAAAGTAGGAAACAGTTTGGTTTTCATCTATTAAGCCAAGGTGGAGGACTGTGGTTGCATCAAAATTTGCCTTCATTCAAATCTGGTAAGCACTTAAATGTGTACTTCTGCTTTTGTCTTCCTCCCCACCTCAAATTCAGAAGATGTGGGAGGCCAAATGATCAGGGCTGAGTCACTCTGCCCTACAAAACTCTTCTTAACTAGTAGGCCCTACTCTCCTCCAAGGGTTAGAAAGGTTCTAGGGTAAAATAGAACTTTGCTTGGTATCATCTTTAAGCTTTCTGTTTAAGGAAGAATTCCCTTCTGTTTAGAGAGCTGCTTGGTGACAGTATAATCCTGTTCAAAGGCACCCAGAGCTGCAGATTAAATTTGCAGAACCATGAGCAGTTAGTGCTCAGTGCAAAACGCAAAGCCCAAGAAGAAGAAAAGGACAAATTTTACCTTAAAATGAGCTGAAATATTAAGCTAGAGTTGTGGAAATAAGTGGAGAGAGAACAGGTACGGATCTAAGACAAAGCTTAAGTCCTCAGAACACCCAGAATGGGGTGGTTTGTTTGAAGGAATATAGTAAAGTACAAGATCTCCACTGACCGATGTGCAATGACATCTCTTTCTTGGCCCCTTTTTATGCAAATTCATTTGTAAAAGTTTAATTTTTAGAGTTCACTTTTACAAGTTCTAACACATTTGAAGTAATTTGCTTCAGATGACAATTTTATGAGACAATAGGTAGCAGAATGGAAGAATCATTATTTACTTTTTATGTTCCACCCATTAACACATGCTTTATCATCCTGGACCAAACAGGAAGATTTATTGAACCTCTTACATTAATTAGGCATCCATTCCAAAAAAAATCACTTTAGGGCTATTAAGTGGACGTAATCCACTTCAAAATTTCTTTTACAGCTTTTTTTTTTGTAATCAATATTTGTTGGAACAAGTAATATGGCTTATAAGGGGAACTCAGATTTACATATGTACCTTGGACAGATCCAAGTTTCAATAGATTGTCGAAATTTAGTTACATGAGGAAATATGATTTACGTGTATAAGTTTTGTTTATAAAATGTGTGTACAAATTTTGAGCATCCTGTTGAAAATGCACATTTTCAGCTTGTGTCGCTGCCTGAAGGAACACTGAGAAAACCAAAAGCCATGCTTGAAGAAATTGGCAGTCCAATTTAAGTCTGGCAGTCCATGTATCTTTACTAGGTTTAGTTTCAAACAGGAGCTGTATACAGAAGTGTAGCGGAGATGGGTTCAGTGGTCAAACAAAACCCTGTAGGCCTGGATTGATTCCACTTAAGTGTTAAGTGCTTATTTGAGTGGCCCACTACTAAAGACATCTTTTTCCTCAGTCTGTTTTCTGATCAATGGAGGGAAAAAAACTGTAAATTAATCAGCCATCTTTAAGCCAAAATCACCTTTGAAAATTTCCTGTCATCTACCTGTCTATTAAATATAGACAGACTCTGGAGCAAATGAGCTGGTAACTTAGGCACCTTGTGGATACTCCAAAAGTCAGAGAAATGAACCCAAGCCTACATGGATGTCATAACAAACCTGGAGAAGAAATTTGATTTTCCTTTTTCTAGATTCAAAAGCAAGTATAAAGCACCAAATTAGTTGATTATCACCTTCAAAAAATTCTTCAGCTTATCTTTCTAAGCCCCAACCCTTTGTTCATCTCTGTAATATGCAATTTTACATTACAGTCTGTGATAACACAAGTAGGAGTCATGTTAGGTACTACTGCCCTTTTACTTTGATTTCTAGTCAAATACCTGTTAATTTAAAAAACTGTCTCAGAAAGAGCCAAGTGAGTGAAGAATTCTGAAAAATGTCATGAGTATATTTCTACCCTCTTTATAAAAGGTATTTCAAGTTCTGGTGAAACTCAGATATTTCCATTAACGTTAAATTATTTTTCACCAAAAAAAAAAATTTCTCATCTTTCAAGGAATCTCTATTTTGGAGTTATTCTATTTTATTAATAAAATATGTGGAAGGAGATTCAATACTGAAATTTTGGAATTGATTTATTTCCACTGGATTGAACTAAAAATGAGATATGACCTACATCATATGCTTCTTCCAAAGAATTGGCCATTTCTTCCAAACTGAGAACTAAGGCAATTATTGTGCCTCCCCCAGAAAACAGGAAGAAATATTTCTGAATCCTGTCTGAACAGTACTTTCCGTCACTTAAAACAATAGATCAACTCATCCACTGAGTTATTTTCAGGCAACCATTTCTGTTCTTATAGCTCAGCAGCTGCATTTTGAATCTTGCTGTGTTTCTATCCTCTTGCCTTCATGCCTGCAGTAGCAGTGCACTCTCCTTCTTGATAGGCAATAACAACTTTCTTTTCCTGCACATATCTGTCAGCCAGGTAAATTCAGCATAAAGCACATGAGCTGGCAGTAGTTCAGCAGTTTTTCTTGATATATCCACAGAAACCATTTTGCTCTAAAACCAGCATTGATTCCAGATTGCTTAATTTCTAATGCGCTGTCATCAGCACTTTGAAAGTGTATTTGCTGATTAGAAGCAAATGAAGTGTGGGAGCTGATAGTTCTAGCTGAAAGAATTCCTCAGACCCTGTCCAGGCCCTTTTTGCTTCTTCCTGTTGGCTTTTTGTGTTTTTGTCTTGGGGCCACAGAGAGCAGAGGCCCAGTGTGTGCAAGGGTACAATCCAGTGTTTGTCCCAGTTGCTCTTTCAGAGCAGAACCTGTTTCCCAGTTAAAGGAATTCCACGACCAGTGAATAGGCATCAAGGCTGCTCTTTGGCTCTAACAGAAGAGAAGATCTCAAGAAACTGGAACTTGAATTTCCAATTTTAAGACCCATATCAGTGATTGCTGTAGCAAAGAAAGAAAATGCATAGTGTAGCAGGATGTCCCTTTCAGAGCTACTGTTTTCATGTGGAGAACAGCCCTCAGCTGCTACAAAATTGGGAGCAAATTACATTCCTTTTTGTTTTGGAATTAAAAAACAGCCAGAGATATTCTCTTGCTCCAAAATGCGTTACTGGTTCATTTCTTCTTGAGTCATCTCTTGCATCTGTGCCGGCTGAGGATAAACTGCTGCTGTTCTGATTTGGTTGAAATTACATTTAGACTGCCAGAGGCTGTAGCAAACCAAATGGATCAGGTTTGTATTTTATGTATCCCCAGGCAACCCTAGTGGGTTCAGCAGGTTCACAGGGAAGAGATTAAAAATCAAATTCAATCTGTGTCTTTTTTACAGGGTTATGTGCAATCTGTCACACATGCTTCTCTATTTTCACACAGTTACTCTTTGTATTACGTTTCTGCATCACATTAATTTCAGTTTAGCCACAAACACCAGCTGAGAAGGAGAATTCTCAAAGGAACTCCTTAGAGTTGCTCACTCTCTCCTGATATGAGCTATAGCATGCTCAGGTTGAATGTTTCTTTAGATATGTCCTACTTGCCTCTAAGAACTATAAACAAGTTTTTATTCAGATACTCATGAAACTGGTTAAGAGAAAGCCTGTAAACTAGCAACTCTGGGTTGCATTTAATAATCCTTGTAAAAAGTTTGTGTTTCTTTTCCAGCCATTGCCTTGTTGGTCTAACAGGGGGAGTCTATCAGTTGTGTTTTCAAAAGACATAAATTTGAGCTGTACAGCTTGGAGAGATATTTTCTTAACCTTAAGTAGGAGGAGAGCGTAAGTCAGAAGAGTCAGAACCTCAGATGACAAAAATGGATGAATTTGATAAGAATGATTTATAATAGCTAAGGATTTGGCACAGTATCAGAGCAGACAGTTCAGCACCATTTGATGCAAAAGATTGTTAGGTAACATATGAAGCAAGGAAATTTCAATTCTTCTCTGAGGAGCTGGCATGCAGAGTTTTTTCTAAATCAAACAATCCCTATCACTAGGCTGAAAAACTTAAGGCTCGACCTTGAGGGCAAGGCTGACAGCCTTGTTTGTTGAAATGTACACTCAGCTTTGAAAATGTCCTCCCCTTATATGATGGATTTGATTCACTGGAAAACCTTCTGCCAGAAAGATTGCTTGGGATTCCATGGGAGTTCATCTGAAACACATCCAAGATGGAGGTCAGAGTCTGTACAGACACACAGTGATCTGAGATGTGCTACCTAGGGTGAACTCAGAGGGCAAAATGAGCAGGCACTTTCTATCCTGAAGGTAACTGTGCCAAATCCTTCATGTGCCATTTTCTGTATATGACGACAGGAATTTCAGCTGGCTTAGGGAAAAATATTGCTTGTAGAAATGGTATATGGTGCAAGCATATTTGAAAGTGTTTTGAGGCAAAAATATTATTCTAAGAACAATTTGAGGTGGTTGGAATTTCCATTTATAATCTAACAGAGACAAACAGGTAGAATGACTTGCTGTGAGATCTAAATCCGAATCTTTTTCATCTTCCAGGGAGGACATGGCATTTTCACAGGATTTTCACAGGATTTCACTAGATACTCTGAGTTGGAAGAGACCCAAAAGGTTCACTGATTCCCACTCTTAAGTGAATGGCCCATATGCAGCTAGAACACACAATCTTGGTATTTATTACCATCATGCTCTAAAAAACTGACCTAATAACCTATATCTACAAATAAATTACTGGGAATAAATTGCCCTTTAATTTGAACAAATTAATCTTGAAAAAACAAACAGAAATAGCATTAGGATTTTTCTAGCTGTTTATTTAGTAAGTTTTCTATAACCGTGACCCAGAGAAAATATCTTTTATATGCCATAATATCAAGTGCTACATGTATAGATTTTTGCCCACTCCAATGCTCAGAGTACACAGAGAATGCCCTGAAAGGGCCAGCTAATTTAGATATTTTTAATATTTGTCATAAGATATTCTTAAATAAATACTATTATGAAACTACAATTAACAGATAATAAGTGAACGGCTGCAAATTACCTGTTTTCAAAGTTGTCCCTGCAGATGTCCTTTCTAGGCAAGACACAGATCTCTGCCAACCATATTCTTTATTTTAGACTAAATTACGTTGTCTGATCCAGATACGAACGAGGATATACAGTGACTGTAACTCAGTGCTTGAAAAGCAGTAGCAATTCTTCACTGCAACAGCATGCAAGAGGTATTTACCTAAGTATTGTGTTAAATTTATAGTAAGATTTAGTTTGTTTAAACAGGACTTTAAGTGACAGTAATAGATGCCAAAATGGCAAACGACAAAATTCCAATTTACTACAGCATGTGGAAGGTTGTGAAGTCTGTAGGAAATTCAGACTTCCAGAAGAAATTTCTGGAAGTATCTTTGTCCTCTTGTGCATGGCAGTTGTGAGAAGCTCCTGTTTAACTTACAACTTCAACCAGCTGGGACCTGCCAGGGAGGTGTTCTTCAACCTCCTTGCTGGAGAACCAGTCTGAGGGTGTTCTGAGGGTGAGCCTGTCAAGAGTTACCCTCATGGGATGATGACACCCTCTTTTTGGATGATGTGGTCTCATCCAGCATCTATCCGAAAAAGCTAATTTTTTTCAAAATATAGATGAAGGTGATGTTTCCCCAACCCAGTCATACCTAAGCTTAGCGGATGGACTGCTTGGGGGTATGAGAGACCTGTTGACAGCCCTTAATCTGATGGCCTAGGCTTAGACCTTTTTCTTGCTTCTTTACAGGGAAAGACTCCTACTGAGGTGCAGCCCAGCAGCTGTGGGTGCAGCAGGGCGGTCCAAGATGGCTGCCAGCAGGCGTGAGGGGCTGGCTCTCACACCACGATGCTACTTTACAATGTGCACAAACTCCACCTACCCCTTATCACTCCCTTCCTAGGCCAAACACCAGCCTCAGCCAGAAAGGCAACAAAACCCTTCCACCTTTCCTTTAGATTCATAAGGGTGTATCTCAGTGTAGATTCTTCCACAGTCCCCTACACAAGCAGCTCCCAGACAGACTCACAGACTACATTCCAAATAAATGCTAAATATTTTCTACTAGTGCTACATGTGGCCATTCTAGTCAAACTTTTTTTCCTAAATATCCTTTTGTAAATTTCCAAATTTGCATCTGATTTGGTACTCATTAATTTACATGTTCCTCACAGCCTCCCTTTGAGGCCTAGTGAGTCAAGAATATCTTTCACCATTGTGTTGAATGTATTTGCATAGAGCAACTAAATTGTCTTTGATGCTCTGGGAACAGCGTAATAATTTACTATAAATATAATTTAGACAATGTATCTCCAATACTATAATAATACCAGATTAATATTGACTAAAAGTTATTTTAGAGCCAACCCCCAGGAAAAAAAAAAAATAATGAATCACTTCAATAATTTTTTGCCTATCTCATCTGACCTTTTTTTAACTGAGTGATGCAAAGCAATTGAAATTATATTCAAAATATATAATGACAACTGTTGTATATACACAGATTTAAAATTAAATTTTATAACAAAAGTATAGATGTTAGTAGCATGAATAAATGCCAAGATAGTTCTTATAAGCTTTGATAAACAAAATCAAAATATTATCTGGTTCATATCTTGCATTCTGTAGAAACTGTATTACCAGGTGGAATCTGTTCCATCCCAGAAGCCTATAGTCATAAGAAAATTGTTGAAATGTCCTTCACCAGGTTTTGTGCTCGGTGTAGTAAAAACACACGGAAGGTACAGAAGAGGTCACAATGAACCCTTAGACAAACTCCAGCATGTTAGAGAGCTAAATATTTTACAATAACAGTACACTAGGGGGACAAGTTTTACTCTTTCTTCAATCCTGGACATATGTCACAGTGAAAGAAGACAGTGCAGCTTCAAGGAATAAATACTTTTGGCACTGCTAGTGGAGGATCCTGCATGCAGCAGGCCAAATATCATTACTCTTTGTCTTCCAAAATCAGAAAAAAACTTAATACCTCAAAGTTATCTGACGTATAATGTTTTTTCCCTTCAGCTCAAACATGTTTCTCTGGCAGAGAACTGCAATTGTTAAATATGAATATGACAGGAAAGAAGAAATGAATGCTCATAAAACTGAAATTGATAATTTCAGATATCATTAAACACAACGTATTGAACACTTTTCTGCTAGCATAAATCTGCAGCATTTTCACCACATAAAATGGACTTGCTTCAGAACAAGTGCTATCCAGCCCCCAGCTTATTTTATATAGTACAACAAGGAAAATTGAGTTTCATGTAACAGGGCATATTTACATTCTGGTAGTTAAATAAACTTCCTTTGCTTCTTTGAATAGGCAAATAGAATTAAGTACCAAAGTGAATTAAACATTTTCTCATGTAGATATTTTGTGCAGAGAATTAGAAAGAGTAAAGTGAGAACTCCTGACTTGTCTGGTACTGCCTCTTGTCTCTTTCAAAAAATCACAGAAAGTCTCATCTTTATCTCCCCCAACACATTTGTTTAATTTTTGGTGTGCTGAAAGTTCTAAAGGCCAAGATATCCTTAGGGCATTCTGGAAGAGCAGTGCTGCATGGATGAGTTTTTCAATAACCCAGCACCTGAATGTTCTCTTTAATTGTAAACATAACGGATGAAAAACTGGATCTGGATTTTTTCACTGTGCAGTCATTCTCAGTATGATCTGTGCTAATGGTGGATATGTGTCTTAAGTATGTTGGGTTTTAAAATTTGCTTCAAATTTAAATCTCCTTTGTTTCACTAATAAAATTATAGAGAAAGAATTATAAAGAAAGAAAGATTATATTAGAAGGTGATGATTGTCCAGTATTCCACCTTCACTAGACTGTGTTCTTTATGAAGTATTTCTCCAAAGTATCTCACCTGCACTGTTAATGGAAATCTCACATGATGCTGTCTCAAAAAAAGTCTTTTGGAGTCTAAGGCTATTTGAGTTAAGGAGTCCTCATTACAGCCTAACCTAAACTTTCCCTTCCTTAGTTCCAGGCCATTGTTCCATTGCAATTGTAAATATTTCCCTTCCTTCACTTAAGATAAACTTTTAAAGAAAACATCAAGCAAACACAAAAAAAAAATAAAAAAAAATAAAAAAAAATCTCTTCTTCTATAACCAGTGAAATACTTCAGTGCATTTCAAACATGTGCAGCTTTAAATATTTGTTCAAGAAAGCAGTCCATGTGGAAAGTCATAACTGGAGAATAACTGTACATGTCATTGTAAAGGCTTCTATCCTGAGCAAATGAAAAATTCTCAGGGACAAAACTCTTTTCTAATCAGGTTTTCAAATGAAAGTTCACACTGGTATTTTGCGGAGAGACAATTCTGTCACATGTGTAGCCCCAACTCTGACATTTACATGTGACCACCAAATTAATATACAGTTCAGAGTTTTTAAAACATTTCATCTAGTATCTGCTGGCACTTTGATTAAGGAAAGATAAAAATTAAAATACCTATATTGTGCATACCAAATAACATAACAGCAAATATTAGTTCTTGAAATGTAGATGCAAATTGAGAATCATCAATTACCTGCTGTCAGTGATACTCCAAAAGCCCTTTTCTGGTGCTGAGATAATTATCAAATCTTATAGATGGCATCTCTGCTGACCAATTTTGCAATTTTTGCCACAAAAAGTATGTAAGTAATGTGATGAATGAACTGCTTAGTATAATTGAATAATTTCACAAGGAAGTTACAAACAGATCCATGGAATCTCTGAATCAATATATCTAAATGGGCAGTCTTATACTTAGAAATGTTCTTGTAGCATGTGGATAGCCTTCCTGAGGAAGAGTAAATTGGGGTTCATGGCAAATAGCTAACTTGGACATGAATTACCATCATGATGCCATTTCCAAAACTGCTATTGTACTACTTGGATAAATATAAAGGGAGAAATTTACCGTAGATAGAAAAGGCAGATAGAAAGCTCTGTATTTGGTGCTGCAACTATGTAAATTCTGTCCAACTCTCTTCCCCAAGACTGGACAGTTGATCTTGTTATCTGTGAGTTGATAAATTAGAGAAAACACAGGATTGCAAAAGCAATTGGAACATGAAAAACATAATACAGTAACAAATTCATGAAGCTTAGTCTGATTCAAAGGGTTATGTGATGACAGCCTCTGCCAGGCAGTATCAAAACAAAAAATCAGAGTTAAAAGAGAGGATACTAATGCTGGTCAAATAAAGGCTAAAAATGAGTCTTTGGGGAAAAAACCAAACCAAACTAAAACCAACAACAAAAACATCGTTGGTGGCAACTGGTTACGGGAAGAGTTGTGGGTTCATAGTGGATTCTCAATTCCCAGAATTTTTTTTAAGTCAATTAATTTCCACTAATGTGGGAATTAATTCTTGAGGCCCTGTGCAACTTAATCTAAACTGGTCCCACTTTGAACAGGGGGTTGCACAAGATGACCTCCTGAGGTTTCTTCCAGCCTTAGAACCAAAATTACTCTTTAATTCTATGCTTTCTTCTTTCTAGGACATCTGACTGGATAACCCTTTCTGGCCTTTAGGTAAGTTTCTACTTTTTTGCAGTGTGGGGCAGAGATAGCAGCAGCACTGTAGCTGCAGGGAGCGCAGCTCAGCAGAGCTAACTTATCTAGAGATCAGTGTACCTTGTCCTCCAGTCACCTGAGGCAGATCTGATTTGCAGTATTCCAGAACCAAGGTGTGCACGTGTGCCAGTGGAATGCAGATGCTTCACTTGCTTGAGGTTAGCTTTAGTTTTGATATTTGTCTGCCAATAACAATCTACAACTGATTCAAAGTCAAGCTAGCACTGGCACAGAGTTGGGTCCAGGAAATATCTTCACGCCTTTAGCTCCCATTAGAAAGGGGGAGATGGAAGAGGGCACAGAATCACCTTTGCACTACCAGCACAGGGGAAGGTATGTCCCCTGCCCCATAAGAGAACTTAGAGAGCTTAGTAAGATAGGATGTGAAAGGGCTGTAACAAATAATGGGAGTGGAGAGGAACTGCAGTCAAACCCACACATCCACTCAGTGACGAGCTGCCCAGTGAGGTATTTCTGATTCTCCCAACACCCACTTGAACCAGTAGTGGTTTGTTTTATCAGTGTTTACTCAGTTACCAGAATTCTGTTTATTTCTGTAGTTCTTAATGCTACAGGGGAGGGAGGAGGAGGACTTAAGAATGAATGTAATACTCATACATTTTCTGTGGTAGTTTGTAAGGAACAATCCTAAATCAAGGCAGACTTGAAAGCACTGTGTGGAAGAAAGCCAAGCACTGATTCATTGGTGGAGTAGGACAGGACAGAAACACTTAAAGAATATAAAGGAGAGCTGTATTTTCTGCACTATTTTCTGTGCTTGCTGTTTTTATTTCCCTGTGTTGTTGTATGGTTTGTAATTTTTCTTTTTGATTAATTCTGGCTTTAGTATTCTTGTATGGTTATTACACTGCACCCCAATGCTGTACTAATTTTAGTTTTGCATTTCAAATATCCATATTCAGCAAATATTTAGCTACCTGTTTGATGGATGATGGTCAATCCCAGTGCTTTACTTTGAAATTTTCTCTCCTTAAACCCATAATATTATCATCAGTGAGTACATATATTAGCTGATGAAGCCCAAATACTAAAAAGGCACAGATGGTTGTTAAAATATTTACTGTGTCCATTCTGCTTGGCCCAAAAGTCTACTTTTTGCACACTTGAAAATCTGTTTGCTAAAAGAATTTAAAAGCAAGTGAGAAAAACTAAACATTCAGCACCAAAGAGAATTCTCTCTTACAAGATAACAGTGTGCATGCAAGGACTTAAATATCTGTCTCTGTATCTTTGCCCCAGCTTTACACATGGACAGACGCATGGGAGGGGAAACAAATAAGATATCTGTTTCACTTGGGTCAGTTGACATCCATTTTTAGAATGCAGCAGAAGAATTTGAAATCACTATACACAGGTCTGACAAATATTTTTTAATTTATGTTCTTGCACTAGAAAAGCCAGCAGATATTTACTGGTCCAGTGAGTGTGCATTAAATGGAATCTCAGTGCTGCCTGAGAAGAATGATGGGACCAGCAGCAAGAAGTACAAGGAAACAGGTTCCCAAAAGTGCCACACTCAGGTAAGACTACTTTTACTTTGTCTGCTGGTTGTTGTTGTTGTTTTTGCTGCAGTAGCAGCTGCTGAAAAGCACTGACCTGAACTGATGCTTCTGCAAGAAATCTAGGAAGCTATTTTATAATGCACTTTCTATTGTTGAGACTGGCTTTAGATGTCAGGGTTGTAAGTGATGTTTCTGAACTTTGTTTGAGGAAAATCAGTAAGAATTGATTCTTATGGATAAGGGTATTAATAAAATTACCAAAGAAAAATCAAAAAGGTACTAACTTCTGTGTGTGTGTGGGAATGAGTAGTGTTAATGGAAGAGAACAAAAGGAAAAGATAAGAACCATGTGGTTCTGTGAGCTTAAGGATAGAGAAACACCTGTCCATTTCAATTTTCCAGGTGACTGAAGTGTAAGAGCTCCTGAATCTGTTTCTGCAGCTCATAGGGGGCAAATCAACTGGAAGACAGAGCCAGCTTTAAGTAGGACTCTGCTGTGGAGTTCCATAGAAAAGATAGCAAGAGTTTTGTCTTTAATAGGGAGGAAGAGATCTCAATAAGAGGAAGGGAAGAGCTGCATGAGGATGAAGAGAAAAGACACAATACTGGGTCATCTAACCAATACTCTGTGCCTCTGTTTCCCTTTTTCTATAGTTGGTCATCACTGCTGCTCTTTCTCCCAAGAGTACTGGTAGATAAGTGGTCATAGTAGTGCACTATTTGAAGACTCTAAAAACAGAAATTTGGTAAGAATGAAGGCTATGCCAGGGGATGACTGAGTTTCCAAATTCAGATTTAATGAAAATCTCCCAGTAAACATATTAAGAGTTTAATGTTATGGAAGAATCCCTGACTATGGTCTATAACTGGATCCTCAGAGGGGAACACAAACATTTATCTTCTGGAAAGGACAACATTCAGGGTACATTGTGTACTTACTTCTAAGTGCAATCACCCTGTATGTCAAAGGAGTACAAAAAGCATGTGAGAATGCACATGCGTCTTCAGCACACAAGCGATAACCTGCAGCCCCAACACAAGTTGTGCCAAGCAGTTCTTTTTTTTAACCTCTATTGGCACAAACACAGTTTTGCCCTCACGCCTTTGTCTCTCCTTTATGTTTGTCAAATTTAAGCAGGCTGTATCTGGCTGGACCCTGGCTGTCCCAGCAGTATCCACAGCAGGCCCTGCCTCACTTCCACTCTTTCTCTTGCCTTGGAGTCCCTGACAGAAACGCAGGCAAAAGAACTTGTTGTGTCCCCTTCCTTGGCCAGGCAGTCCATTTATTTTAGATTATGCTTCTGCTTCAGATGAAGGAAACAGAGATTGTCAAAATCACAGTGCTTATGTCTTCATAAATACAAGATTTGTGGAGCAAAGCAAATGGAAGGCAGATCCTGAGTCACAGAAATAAGTACTAAAATAATTACAAATACAGGCTGTCATCTTTCTGCCCAGAACCCTAAGAATGACTGCTGTGCCCAGGATCTTGGCTGCTTTTTTTCCACCTACCCTAGGTAGTCTAATGAGAGATACTACACCAATTTGTAAATCATCTCCTCTTTCCCTTTGTCCAAGACAAGGTTTTCTTCACAGACATGTACTAATAACAGTATTTGGATAAATGTCCATTAAGGTTTTGTAAACAACGTTTTAGCCATATATCAAAGGACACCTCCCCATTACATTTTTTTGAATTAAAGAAATTGACAAAATATTTGCAATCCCATACAAAAAGGGAAGCTGTGATGCTGAATGCACCTGGAAAGGTAGCAACACTGCAGCAGGAGCCCAGGAAGAAGGATTAAGGTTCCTAAAACCTTTCTCTAGCAGTCAATATGTGTTCAGTAGGATCAAATTCCTGAAGTGTGACAATGTTAGGAAAAAATAATCCTTGTGAGGATGCTTTTATTGTCTAATGAGGACTGTCAGCTCTAAAGAGCCAAGTCTGTGAAATTTTACACTGTGTAATATAGACTGTACAGTCTGAATTGCTTAATTTTAATGTATTTTGGGAATCTCTGTGGTCTGCAGAAGTTTAGCTGTGATATCACACATCAGTGAAAGAAGTGGTAATTGTTTTCTATATTTAAAAATACAATTTTTTTTCTCAAGCTTTTCCAAGAAAGGTATTATGGTATTGTAGGCCTTTTTAGAGGACACTAATATTGAACCTGGATTTTGTCATCTCTAATTTACCATTAATTTGTGAGTTACAAAGATCAATCAATACTGTGTTGCAAGAACAGACAAGCTGTTCATCCTCCCTTTTGTGGACATTCTGTGAATATCTAATACATTTGTAGAGATTTTGATTTATTGAGGAATAACTTGTGATCAAAAGAAAGAGAAATGTTAACCCAAACACCTTATGAATGTATGGTCTAAATAAGTTTATAAATAAAATTTCCAGCCTATTTATCAAAGACCACTATAGAAAATTTCTAGTGTATGTACATCTGACAGGAAAACTGTTGAAACAATAATAATTTCCAAATGTAATTCTACATTGAACAGTGGGAGTTAATGTATATTTATTGTTCAGTGTATCAGAAGCAATGAGTTTCTGTGGTCACTGAAAACTTTTTAAGAGAGAGATTTCAGCAGTGACATGGTGAAAACAAACACAAATATTTACTACTTTTTCTATTCCAACCTGACAGTTACTGTTATTAGTAACTGCAGAGTGTACACGTGACAGATCTTCCCACTGGAAGGGCAGTGATGACTGTGTGAAATAGTTAGTGGCCCGAGTTTAATCTTTTTAAAAGATGTGAAGGTTTCTCGTGACAGAGAAAGCACAGATAAAGAAAATGCTGTACTTATTCTATGGGATCACTGTGTATATAGAGAGAGCACAAACATCCAGGTAGAAGGATGCAAACTCCTTAGGTGCAGCCAAAAAACCCAGGCTATCAGTGGGTTTCAGAAAACAGTAAGCTATGAGGTAGAGCAGAGGGCTGTTTTATTGAATGTTAGAAAAGTTTACAGCCATTTATGCTGCATTTGTATAGCATCCCACTAGTAACAACAGGCACTGCCTTCTGAATTAGAAGACTAAATGAGAAGAAAATATTGTAATGTGCAATGCATGTGAGTGTTGAGATAATTACTATAGGAACAGTGACTGCATGTAATCATTCATCCCTTTCAACCTTCAGCAACTGATAGAAAACATGACTGGTATGGAGTAAAAGTGGGCAGCTTCCTAAACTCAGGGGGGTTGCAGTACAGGTCACAGACTCCCCAGCATGCCAGAGGAGACAGAAACACTGAGTGCTCACAAACTGGCCAGTGACAGTGTCTTTTCTTTTTCCAGAAAATTTAAGACATTTGAAAAAAATGAAACGTAATTATTTTTTCAGAAAAGCAATTTAATTTCTCTCATTCCCTCAAAGTCTGGACTGTTCTTCATTTGTTCCCTGGCATACAGGAACAGATACTGGGCATTGCCATTGCTTCCCATGCTATGACCACAACATACCCTGAACATCATTTGCAGTCCCTTTGAAACAACAGCCCAGCTTTATCAGATGCTAAGTAAAATTTCACCACATCCAAGTTTAGGAGTCTCCTGTGAAAGCTCTGTGACCTGAGCTGGCTGTCTATGTTCCCTTCTTATCCAGCACACAGAAGCTGGCACTCAGGAAAGCTGGTTGTCCAGCTCACATGGACTCCTTCCTGCAGGAGGCTTCAGCAGTAAACTGCCCTTTCCTCCCCATCATCTCCCAAGGAAACCTGGATAACTGGCTGATGTGTACCTTGCTCAGTAGAAGGTTATGTTTGTCAGATATCCTGCCTGTGATATCAGAAATGGATGCTCCAGTCTTTTTCATGGATATCCATGCCCTGCTTTCCTTTGCATGGCTTCTCAGCTCCTCCATGTAATCGTCCCCTTTGAAGCATCCCCAGTTCCTGGCTCTGGGTATAGGTTCATTGCCAGAAGTTCTGCACAGATACTGCTGTTCCTAAGGCTGCCCCTGTCTTTCTGTCAGATCTCATAATGGCCGCTGCCCATCATCAACTGGATTTTTTTAAATGCTGTGCTGAACAGTCTTGACTCAGTTCTAACTTCACAGCTCTGGAATTGTCTCAGTCTCATGAGGTGAAATTCTCCATCTTGACATTCCTTCAAATTCACAGCAATCTGGAACAAAAACTGAAAAATCAGACTACTTTGATAGTCTGATACATGTAGCAACCCTTTAGGAAATGTGAGTTGAACTGATAATGTCTCATAAAAATCAAAACCAGTATCCCTCCTGCTTTAAAATGTTGGAACTCAATAAATCTGGGTATATGACAATTCCAACTTGCTAGTGAGAACATAATTGTCCTTATGGAATGACCTCAGCTGTACTCTGTGGGATTGGATTTGTCTAAATCAGAAGAATATTTCCCCCATGCTTGAAATTATTGTTTGCTCAGAGTATTTACGCTAATAAACAGATAGATCAACTCTACCCTTTTGTTTATAGAAAACAAAATTTACTGATTTCCTCATTGGCCCAGGGATCATATAGCTTAATTCTTTCTTTTTATTTTCCTTTTTAAAAAACTATTTTAATCTTTTTAGTCTCAATTACTTCATTTGTGATTCAAATCTATTGAAGAACAAAGAAACCTCATATATTAATTAATATATAACTGAAAAGAGAGTAACTTTGTATTAAGCATACCTTTGTTCATTGTGACTGAGCACCTTGAAGGTATAAAATATAAATCCAAAGGTCTCCCTGACAAAATATATCACATCCAAGTCAGTTTTTTCCATAGTTTTCAAAAGCTCCTTGTACTTCTGATGCACATTTTCTGACAGTGTCTTAATATTGTTTTCTCTTTAGCTCTAGCTACGTTTGATCTGAGGTATGACAACAGAAATATCCAGAAGCTCATGTTGTATAAGTGTGTAATTTTATTTTCAAAGGATGCCAGTAGGACTTAAATTTGCAAGCTTGATTTATGTCAAGCAGCAGACACAGAACAAAAAGTGGGCCAGCAGTTTTCCACTTTCATGGGAGAATAAACAGCACAGCATGACTAACAGTACTATAGCTATTACTTGCCATGCAGGAAAATGCATTTTCTTTTAGGCGTGATTAGTTATCTGGGTAGATTGGAGGTCACAGTAGCACTTA
>VXBB01023615.1:60498-81181 GCA_013399915.1 Illadopsis cleaveri
ATTTAAATCACATTCTGATGCTGCTTTTATTACAATGCACACTAACTCTTTGCATTCCTACCTACCTTACCCCTACTGTCTCAAACTTTAATGAAGCTATGTTAGCTCAGAGAGTTTGTTATGATGACTTGCAGAGTGCTTGCATCTTCCATAACAGCAATCCCTTTTCTGTTTTTTCTGCTTGGAATACACCTACAGAAATTGCTTTTTCTACATAGAATTGAATTTGAATATAGAAATAATTATTTACAAGAATCTGTTAGTATTTAGATGTCTGAATACAGGCATTTATGTGCAAGATGGGTATCTAAGCTCTGATTGGTTTCAATATGCTTAAGTTCCTAGTTTTTGGAAGGAGGCTTGAAGTACAGGAGGTTATGATAGCTTTCTCAAACTCACAAAGTAGAAGAAAGAAGAAATGAACCCATATCTCAAAAATGCGTGTCAGTCACTTGTCTGCCATGGCTTAAGTGGCATGGCCTTCCTTTTATACTTGTATAGGAATAAGCTCTCAATTTATGCCTTTTTTTCCACAGAAAAAGAAATAAAATAAATGGAGCTTTGCCTTGCATAATGCAGAATCATATATGGACAAGAAGACCTTCACAAGAAACATGAAAAAAATCCATTCTGGTTCATCCATTAATGTAATCTTCTTACACTACAGCTATTCTTAAGCACATGGATGAGTCATCAGGTTTGATGTAGTTTAGAAGTTTTTTAGGTGTATGTAAAACATTATAGTGCAAACTCTTCCTGCTTATTTTAATGAGGACTCAGTTCTATCAAGTTTAGTGTGTGCAACTGAATATGATAGGTTATAATTTTTAAAGTGTTTTTGGGAGATGTATGGGCTCATAACTAGTGAAAATACAGACAAGAGCATAGTGAAGATGGAGTCTCAAGGTCTGTAGTATTAGTTTTATTGCTTTTAATAGGCACTCCAAGATCAGGGCCATTGAGTAAGTGGATAAAAGAAGCTTTGTAACTTTAGCTATGAATTCTAAACTATTAAAGATCTTGGAGTTAGGAGAGTTATGAAAAAAACCAAAGAAAACAAATAACTTACGCTATTACTGACTAAAACGAATAATGTTTTCTGGAAGTTTAAAAGCCCTGTGATAAATGAAAGTATATGAGATGATAAAACAGATTGCAAAGACAAATTCAGATGGTCCTCTGATAGGAATCTACCAAGGCAGTACAATATTTTTTCCAAAAATACTAGATATAATTTAGATTATTTCAAGCTTGATTCAGTTCTCAGTCATTAATTTGGCTTAAAACACTGTCCTTCAACTTCACTGGGCTTTGGATCAAATCCTTAATGGACATAACAACTCTTGTATACAAGTCAGTCAAAACTCAACTGCATGCCCTAAGCATTGGATGCCTCTTCTACTCATAGAAGTTGCTCTTAAAAAAGATACTATCTTTGTCTAAAAGCATGGCTCCATCATCCACCACAGCATAGCGGATAAAAAAAGATTAAAAAAAAAAAAACCAGCAGAATTTCGTCCTAGATCAGATAATTATTCTGGGATATTGCAAGACATTCTGATTAGTAAAGGCTGTATGTTATTTGCATTGTCAAAATCAGCTTTTAAAATTAAAAGCTATTATCTTGTTCTGTAGGTGAGAGTACTTCAATTCTTTATAAAATTCAAGCTAGGGCAGCAGAACAATGTCTGCAATAGAAGTATGATCTTACAGAAATCCTTGAAGAAAACATGTATTTATTTTGTGGTTCCTAGTGATTCAAACAAAGCAACTTTCTACCTAAATGGATACCACTGTGGCTACTAATCACTTCTTGCTGTTAATAAATAATGCAGATTATACCTCAGTGGGTCATCAGTTTCAATTTGGAAGAATGTTGTGACAGGATGAGAAGCTTTTGGTGGTTTATCTGGTATTTCAAGTAACAGCTCTTCCCTTCCTTCTGAAAATCATGTTTTAGTGCACTTTGTGAAGTGCCTGGTATATTTTAAGAAAGCAATTTTGTCCTTTAATTGGCTCCTGTAGCTGTTTTTTCTCTCTGACAAGAAGAGTTTTGCTTTCTGTAAACAGAGTGCTAAAATCTGTCATGTAAAGTGGCAGATTTTAAAGTGACTCAGGGCATAAAGTAACACCAGTCTCATGTAATTTTCTTTCAATGGCATTCACACCTGGCAAAGACAGAAAGTGAAAATGTTCTAATTGTAATCATTCCCATTCAGACAGAATTAAGGGTATAAATTCTTGCTAGAATTCTGACAAAGGTATAAACATTACTATTTACATATCTAACATGACTCCTTTACCTTTAAACAACTGAAAGAAATAGCTGTCACAGCTTCCAGAAGACTGATTTCTTTCTTCTTTTTGAGACTTACACTATGGAGTTTGAGTGAGGTAGAATGAATGAGTTCAGGAAGGTGGATAGCTGTAGCCTGAAATTTTTTCTCACTTAAGTTGCAAAGTCAAAACAAGTACTTAAGCTTTTGGATTGTTTCTATTATTTTTCTTATTTAAGCAAGGAAGAAGAGGGGCAGCCACTTTCTTGCAGAGCCTACTAAAGATAAAGAAATACAGGTATTGTGGTCTTTCATGGAAACTTGGCCTTATTCCTTATTTTATTATTTTAATCTAAAATCAAAATAATGTTAATTGAAAGTATATGGCAATTCTTTATACATGGCAGTTCTTTATGCACAAATATAACCATCTAGGAACAATTATTGCAGATATCTTGCAGATTAATAAAAAGCTTTCTTACAAGATTTGTGGCTGTTTTACAGATTTACAATAGGTTCGTCTGTAACATACCTTGGAAAAGCATATGAAATTTTTATCAGCTACAGAGCTGAAAGTGTCTGTGATTCTTTGAATTGGCCCCCAACAGCTGAACTTGGTCACAGAACACTGGGCTGGCCTCGCCTCATTTGTAATTCAGAATCTGTCCGTCCTCACACAATGCCACTGAAATCAGGGAGTAGAATAGAGCACATGTTAGCATCCACAGAATGGAAGAAAATCTCTAAGACAATTAATAATTTTTGTAATTTAAAGTGGGACTTTTACACTGGCTGACAATTGGCATTTGCATATAAGCCACTTCAGAAAAGGAGAAGGCAGATATTTTGCATAATCCAGCTCAGGAACAGACAGAAACAGCTCTTATGAAAGATGACTATACCTCAAAATGCAAACAGGCCACTTACATATTAAAAAATAAATCTGCCCTGTCTTTCCATGTCATGTGTATCCACCACATTTAAGTTGATACATTCACATCGAACCTTCTTTGTGAAGGTAAGATAAACAGAGATGGCAAATCTTTTCCCTTTCCTCTGTGAAGTCGTGCTGACCAAGAGGAGCATCAGTCATATGCCTGCTCATGCTTACCAACTTGATGGCTAAGAGGCAGCAGTGGCTGGAAAATACTGATCAATCCATTAAAAATTAATAAAGAAGTACCTACCATGATCTTCAGAACTATACTAGGAGATGCTACTCTGAAATAAAAGCCATACTAGATGTTCTCTCTGTCTCTTTCTTACTCTGCAGAACTTAGGAAATATTTCTTGCCTTGTCACCAAGGCTGAACAACACAAATTCAGTCATGGTGTCTTTTGTCAAGTTTTACAAATACACAAAATAAGATTCTAGATAAAACAAGACTGATGTTATGGTAATACTAAGATTTATATTTTTGTTGAAACTGTAAAATACTATTTATAAAAGTCTTTTTAAAATAAAACATGTACAAGATTTTTTTTTTTTTTNTTGAACTAAGAGATTGATCTCATTCTCAGTGAAGTCAAGACCTTTCACCTCTGGAGTCATGACTTTTTGTGGGCCTGGATTTGTCCTAAAACTTTTGTCAAATTATTTATTTGCTGAATAGGTTGTTTTATTAACCAAAAGTGAGTATATGACATATCCATCAGCATCAAGTTATCTGGTATACTAAGAATTTTTCCATAGTATTTTGCTACTAGCTACTACAAGCATATGGAAAACTGTTTAGTCTTAAAAGGATGATTTTTAAAACAACAAAACCAAAGAAGGTTCTTGATGGCTTCTTCAGTTAGAGTCAAAGTTGCATTGGATTTGACCTGTGGATGAATTTAAAAAAGGAAGAGTTTTGAAAGAATAATTGATGGTATTATATTTCTGATATTAAAAAAAAACTCCATACAGTAAAGTTACCCTACCCCTACCCTACACCTTTACCCTACAGTAAAGTTAATGTATCATTTAAACGTCAAAGTTTTGCTGGTGTATTGAGCTGGTTGCAAAGTAAAACTGCTTGCTGGGGAAAATCCAACCTGACATCTGAATGCCTCCATTTGGAATGCCTTATCAACTGGAAACAGAAGAATATGCCAGCAAAGCCCCAAGCAGAGATGCAACCAGAGCCACACAAGCAAATTTTAGCAGCTTCCAGTACAGTGTTTCCGAGGACCAGTAAATCTGCCACAACAGAAACCAGCCAGTACAGTCCACACCTCTGCTACAGGACCTTCTCCAGGCCTGAAGGAAACCTACACCCAGTAAGGGCACACATGTGTGCACCTGAAATTAAATCCAGAATGCTGAGCTAGGCATTTTCTGTTTCACACAAGGTGTTAATTTAAGCAGGGCCCAGAAGAGGCAATAGACTGAAAGAACCTTCAGTCAGCTCACTGTCACCAGAGTTCCCATGGTCAGCCCACAGGAAATGAGGATCTGCCTGAATGTTCTGTCAGATGTTCAGAATGGAGGATCAATGTTTGTTTTCACTCACTGGTGAAAATTTTACAAAGACATGCCCACATTCCCTTTCCCATAAGGGGAAGACACAGCATGTTTGGAAAAGATAGGCACTAGGGGAGCACTGCCTTTTTGTGCTGGCCCACCAACACACCCTGTGCAGTACCAAACAACAGCACGGAGGATCATGTGTGTCAGAAGGATCATGCCTTAACACTTGCATGTCAGAAAAGGATGCAAGTTAAGCCTGCATGCTCTTTCTGTTGTAGCACTAAGGGTTAGGAAGATGCTGGCATCACTAAAAGAAGAAATGTTCAAGATATGCACAGTGAGAAAAGTCATGCAAGTTTTATACATATGATCCATCTGTCATGGGAAATGGTGGGATCTTAAACCCACGTGTTTCAAATGTAGTAACTGATTCTTTATCTAGAGGGAATAAACAGAGGGAAACAAAGAGATAAAAGTTGTCTGAAGCTTAAGGAATCAATTCCCTGGAAGCCATCCTGCCCAAACACAATAGAGGGAAGTAATCTGCTGGGGAGGATTCAAAATGAGTTTTGAAAACCTCAATATCTCGCTAATGGCATTGGGGGCCGCTTTGACAGTCACAGCTGGCAAGAGTGAGACAAACAGTAGTTTTTGAATTCTTTAAAATACTAGACAAGTGATTGAACATCACCAGAATTGTTCCAGAAACATTCAGAGTCTTTCTTGTGTTCATTTTCACATGCATGAAGAGATGCTATTAATCAATTATTGTGATATATTTAAGTCAGGTAGCTAAAACTGTAATTTTGAAATTTTTACCCATTACTCAAATACTTCATCACTGTTATTTGCTTTCTCCCCTTCAAATTCTTTTAATCTTTTCATCCATAGAGAAAGGCCAACCTCTTCAAGGACATTAACTAGTTGTGTCAACAACACTGCTTAAACAGCACCTTTGCAGTAGCCATGAATGTGGAAAAATAATAACCTCTAACAAGGCTTGAAAAACTATGATGCTCATGAATTTGTGCCTACAAAAGGGGCTAGCTTATGCTATTAATGGAAGAGATGGACCCTGGCCTCTGAAAGTGTTTTTTAGAGAAAATAGCAATGCATGTCACTACCAGCACCACAGTATAAACCTGAGTCTATGATTCTGTGGTCCTGTGACTACTCAAGTGATGTACACCTAAGACCTTAATTAGAGTGGAGAAGAAGTTCCACTTATCATGACTGAAAGGAGAAGGATTCAACTCCTTGGATTTAATTTCTTTGAAGTAGTAACTACAGTGTCTTCTGAGCTTTGTACAACCATGACTACACCTTTGACTCCTTCAGGATGGCACAACTATTAATTTTGGACGTTGTTGTGAGTGGATGATTTGGCTTTGTGTAGTGTTGCCAGTTCCAGGTTTGCGAACCCAGCAGTGCAAATGGAGGTTGATACTGTTAACAGAGTAGCATTACAAAGCAAAAAATTTTGACATGGGTACCAGTGGAGTGATTTAGATCAAAGCACCCTCTATCCAGTAGCTCATCTCTGACAGTAACCAGTAACATGAAGCCAAGGGGAAGAATTTTGAAGGAGGTGAGGTGTTGACAAGGTTCTTCTGTAGTACACCTTGTCTGTTTGCGTTCTGTAAATGGACTTTCTGAGCCAGGCTTTGTGTTTGAACCAGTGAATTCATCCAATGTCTGATTGGCTGGAAGAACTAGTAATGTATTTTTGTGTACTGCTTGTACCTTAGGATAGTATCACCATGTCAATCAAGGGTTGAAAAGTAATTAAGGTATTTTAGGTGATTGTTAGAACTAGGTACTCCTTCATAGCAGAACTGCAAAAGAGAGAATTGTAATCCAAATTTCAAGAGAAGCACATCTACTAAAGAGGAAGCAGCAATTTACAGGTGCGTGTAGGATTCTGTTAGATATTGATTAATGAGTGTTGTCATATGGGGCAATATTTTCTTTTTTCATGCTTTTCTTCATGCAAAACCAAAATATATGGAGTTTGAAAACTTCACACTCTTAAAAATGTTTATAAACATATATATAGTGCGTATATATACACACACACACACACACACATATATATATAGCACATTTGTTTGATTTAATATAAATCTCTGAGTGTAAATAAGCAAAGGATAAAAATGCTTACCAGGAAAATGTGTAGTGTTAAATTAATTTTTCCCTAGAGCTTTCAGGGTGAATGTTTGATATCAGTATGATTGCAAAGGCTATCCCAGGTTTTCTTGTCCTTTCTTTGCTCTCTATGGAGACTTGGATGGATTCAGTCCACTCAAAACAAATTTGTTCCTCCACCCATCAGAGATAACTTTTGTAGTTGTACCAACATCAGAGTGTAAATCCTGTTCTGATAAATTTGAAATGTCAATTCTGTGAATGAAGCTTCACAATATGTTCTTTTGAGCAGTTATAAACAAGATATGAATATTGTATCTGACATAAGAAAATCTGTACCTCATTCACAGCTTTCACAAGGAAAATAAAACCTTCACATCATTACACAGGGGACTTCTTGGAATTGCAGTTGGCGATGATGATTATGCGGAAACTGAGACTTATAAATGCTTTATTGTTTTGATGGAAATCAGCCAAGAAGGCAGATAAAAGACTTAAGAAGAGCTAGCTAGGAAACAAATCAGAGACCTAAGTGACCCTACTGGAAAAATAAATTCTGGAACTTAACATCTGGTTCTTGCAGTTGTCAAGTCACTCAGCAAATGGTCAGACCGATTAGCTGCTTGCATACAGAACTTGGGGACAGGAGCAAAGACCACATCCTATCAGCAGTAGCAGGCAGCGCAAAATGAGCGCTCATAATCTGCAGTGATACTGACATAGGTAGCAGATAGCAATGTCCAGATAAATGAAGTTTGTGTTTGTGCTTTAGTACCTCTTCACTGGTACAACCATGCAAACAATAAATAGTGATTAGTTGGTTGTTAAGGAAGAGGATATGGAATCTTAAGCCTCACACGAAACATTTGGTAGCATACTACCTTGGACTTTGTTGGAAACTTTTAATTGAGGCCAGGATTACTCAGGTCAGGAACCATACTTCCACAAGTTTCAAGTCAGCTTGGACTGGTTTGCAGTCAGTGATTTACTGACTTAGCTCAAAACAGCATTTTGATGCAAAACCACAACCATGTCAATGAGCTTGAAGAAGACTTTTCCTTGAAAAAAGACCTAAAAATTAAGGATGTGGGAAGCGTCTTGGAAGAGAAATGCCTTCTGCTGAATGCTGCAAACCATTCTACCTAGGCTGTACTTACACCACATAGCAAAAAGGAGGTTTAGGAAATTACTATGTATTTGGAACCTGAGACAAAAAACCCTTTCAGTGAAGCTTAACACAGTGCAAATCCAGGCGTATCAATCAGCTTGGTTCTTGTCAATCCTTGCAAGGTATGAAGCAGGTGTCACAGGGCCACATTGTTTGCCTGCTTCCAGATGCCAGCTGTCCTTCCCCCAAATCAGTGTAGGTGCCTGTTGTGGCCCAGAGGGTTATGGGGGTCAGAGGCACAAAACTTCCCTCTGAGCCGTGAGTTACATGTGCCATTAGTAGTGGTGACACAGCAATTGGTCTTTTACTTTTACTCAGCATTGGTCTTTTATTCAGTGCTAATCAAACAGAGTACAAAAGCATTTTTATATTGTTTGAGGGAGAGTAATGGAATGCAAATGTGTTTGCTTTGCTACATAAAGTACAGCAATGTGTTTGAAGCTTCCCTCTAGTCTGGCCTTTGTCTGGGATGGCAAATCCAGCAGCAAACGCTGGGAGATACCATTCCCCAAAATCTGATGGAATTGCAGTCTTCTTTCATGATTAATTATTCTCACATTTAAGCATTTCAGCATAATTTGCTGAAATAAGTGCCATTGTGGAAACAGGGCACTGGTGGAGATCTTTCGTAACTGCTCCCTTTGTGAAAATTAGTCTTTTTGCCTAAATAGTCAGCAGCAAATAAAAGACCACTTTTTGATGATGCAGTGATTAATGTGAACAGAGACAGAGTGCTGAACACAAAACCTCACATTTCTCCCACTCCCCAACCCCCCAGAAAACACAGAAATTTGACTGTTATTCTGTCAACTTTCTTGGTAGTGAACCATCCTGAAAGGCTACTGGTGTATCTCTGGACAGCCCCCATTATAGCCTGGGGATCCAAGACTAGAAATGCAATCTTGCCTTAGGACAGCAGTAATAGAGGACTCTTTCTGCCCTGCTTACTTCCTGTGAAACATGCTGAGTGCCACTCAGGTGTTTTCATGGGAGCTGCACTTATTTCCAGCAGGTCTGAATGTGGTGGTATACTTAAAGAGCTAATTTATTTGTAACATTTTACAAACACAGCTATATTTCATTCCTTGCATTTTTAATTTTTTTTTCATGTGGTCCACAATAGTTTCATCAGCTCAAGGTGCCTACATATAAAGTCGACAGGCTAAATCTTGATTTATACAATCCAGTAGAATTTTATTGTCTAGCTAGGGTGTAATATGGCTCCAAAGTTTTTTTTAGAAGCTCAGAGATTCATTATCTTGTCACTTCTACAATCCCTAAAATAAACCTCCTTTCCTCAATAGAAAAATCTGCTGCTGCCCTTTTTAATCATCCAAGTGACTGGACCATGCTCAGAAACCCAATATTTATAGATTCTGGGTTACAGAAGTAGCAGTTACTGGAATTTAGGTGCTTGCATTTTTAAGGCCAGCACCAAGCCCATTAAAGAGCATTTCAGTATATTCAAGCTTAAGTATCAAGTTTTCAAACACAACTCTACTTAGCTCTGGTGAGGCTGCATCCTCTGTTCAGGTTTAGGCCCCTCACTATGAGAAAGGCATTGAGGTGCTGGAGCGAGTCCAGGGAAGGGCAACGGAGCTGGGGAAGGGTCTTGAGCACAAGTGTGATCAGGAGCAGCTGAGGGAGCTGGGAGTGTTTATCCTGGAGAAAAGGAGGCTCAGTGGGGACCTTATCACTCTCTATAACTTGATAGGAGGGTATAGTCAGGTGGGGATCAGTCTCTCCTCTCAAGCAACAAGTGACAGGACAAGAGAAACAGCCACGGACTGTGCCAGGAGAGGTTTACGTTGGATATTTGAAAAAACTTCTTCACTGAAATGGTGGTCAGATATTGGAACAGGCTGCCCATGGAAGTGGTGGAGTCACCATTGCTGGAGGTTTTTAAAGGGCATGTGCATCTGGCAATCATGGATGTGGTTGAGTGATGGGCTTGGCAGTGCTGAGTTAGTTGGTTGGACTCGGTGAAGCAAAAGGTCTTTGCCAACCTTTCTATGATTCTATGACTTCGTGTCCATTCATTGTGATTATTTAATTGATAAATCTTTGATTTGGACAGAACACATGAAACCTTTACATTTTATTGGTCTATATCACAGCTTGAGCTGGGCAGTGGAAATGCAAANTGAGCACAAGTGTGATCAGGAGCAGCTGAGGGAGCTGGGAGTGTTTATCCTGGAGAAAAGGAGGCTCAGTGGGGACCTTATCACTCTCTATAACTTGATAGGAGGGTATAGTCAGGTGGGGATCAGTCTCTCCTCTCAAGCAACAAGTGACAGGACAAGAGAAACAGCCACGGACTGTGCCAGGAGAGGTTTACGTTGGATATTTGAAAAAACTTCTTCACTGAAATGGTGGTCAGATATTGGAACAGGCTGCCCATGGAAGTGGTGGAGTCACCATTGCTGGAGGTTTTTAAAGGGCATGTGCATCTGGCAATCATGGATGTGGTTGAGTGATGGGCTTGGCAGTGCTGAGTTAGTTGGTTGGACTCGGTGAAGCAAAAGGTCTTTGCCAACCTTTCTATGATTCTATGACTTCGTGTCCATTCATTGTGATTATTTAATTGATAAATCTTTGATTTGGACAGAACACATGAAACCTTTACATTTTATTGGTCTATATCACAGCTTGAGCTGGGCAGTGGAAATGCAAAAAAAAAGTTGATTTAATGAAACACAGTCATGTTTCAGGGTCTTGCACTCTCCTCATTAAAATTCTTTTGTAAAACAAAAGCATGCAATTTCATTTAAAAAATAACTACATAGGTTACTCCATACGTTATTTTCTTTCAAGATTGATGCATGTAAAATATCTGTATTGCATTAAATAGGAAGTGAGTGTAAATATGACATATGGAAATCTTCCAGAAGATTGAACTGTAAAAAAATATTTAATGCTACAAAATATTTCCCCTCTCTCTTAGCTAGCAGCATGCATTTCTCCATAAAGACAATACAAAACTTTTCATGTGCTTATTTTAAAGAAGTTTAACCAGCACCTTTAGCAGAAAAAATCTCATCTTATTTCTGTATTGCTGTATTGGGATTTTTACTAAAGTCAGAAGAAAAACAATGACTTTAACATGAGGTCTTTAATATGAGGCTCATTCAATCAGTGCATATCAAAATCAACTGTGTTGAAGTAAGTGAAATTCAATGGCACAGAAGTTACGAGGTTGGGGTCTGTTCCACTGGCTGCAGTACAGTTACCTCTGACCTGCCCCAGTGTGAAATCAAATTCAGCCCAATATGGATAGACTTGCACATTCCATTTAACTCCAGGAACAGACTTGAGACACACAGTTTATCCACATCTCCAATTCCCTAAAGACAGGATGTCGAATACATTCATTTGGGGTTTGACAGTGAGAAACACAGGAGCAAGTTCAGAATACTTGGATTTTAAAATCAAATGTCTGCAAATCAGCACTCTCGCTTATATTGTCAGAACCTAGCTACATGTGTCTGAATTCCTAGTGTATAAAAAACTAGTATTTAAAATAGAGAATATGCTTGAAGTGTGAGCAAAATTATCTGCTGTTGCAGAAGAAATCCAGAACTCTGGACTCAGTTCTTGGCAGATAAATACCTTTTGATTCATCTAAACCTAATGTTGACATTCAAAAAAGTACAAGATGAATAAAACTTGGTTTTCTTACTCTTCTGAGTGTTCTGTATGAAGTAAGATAGCAAATCTGGCTAAAGTGGTGAAAGGATTGGGTGTACAGAGGTTTGAACTGGATGGTAACAGGCAGAAATATTTTTATATTTACTATAATCCTTGAACCTTCCCCATTCCTACAACTACCTCTAAAGTCCACTATTTTTTGAAGTTTAAAACCATTTCAATAAGTCCTTTCCACTTCTCGTTTCTAACTGCATCTAAAGTGCCAAATGTCTCAAGGAAGGCTGCGCTCACAATTTATTCAAGATGTTTGAATAAGTTTTAAATCCATATGGAAACCCAAACTAAGTATAAAGCCTTTGGATATGTCACCTCATTACATCCCTGCAGGTTCCAAAAAATCGGTGCCAACTCACCTACCAAAGTTGTGAACACCTCTACCTCACATTGCATGCTTGTTATGTTAAACCAAGCAGCGAGCTGTTAATAAAGATCACACTGTCAGTAGAGCATTATGGACACCTACTTAAGAGTGGATATTCTTTTGTTCCGTTTCTTATTTTTAAAGCATATCAGTAAAATCAGGAGGGAGCCAAGATTTCCTTGGAGTGTTGGCCTAAACGAGCCTTGCTAGGATCCCATGGAAGGAAAAGGAGAAGAACTAAACATAGCACATGTGCCTTTTTAACCTGACCCAGGAATAGCCAGACACTGAAGTGAATTCAGACCTTTTCCTCTCTTCTCACTCTCATATGGATTGAATTTCCAAACAGAGGAAATGAAGAACAAAGTGAAGATTAGGTGATGGTCTGGTTCATAATCACAAAATCATAGTAAGATAGGATAGGGAAGTCTTGAAGAGGTAGTACACAAACACAGCATTTTCCCTGGAGACACTTCCTTAATGTATTGTAATGGCAGGAAAGTTCTGAAATCCATTAAGAGTTATACTGGTCATTGTTTAAATTCCTGGAAATCCATATAGTTTGAGAGATTAAAGACCTAAATCCAGAGAAAAAAGCTGTCTATAGGTTAGATATTGAGTGATAGACAAGCAACCTATCCTTTAAAAAAACAGTAGTATGATAAGGCTGCTGTTCTGACAAATAGCATGATAAATACAGATGGTAGAGTTTTGTTCAAAGTCTCTACGCCATATTTGATGATGCAAAAAACCATGAGTGTATACAGAAACTATAGACTTTGCTTGGTGTGGTTTTGTAAGTTTGCTTACTTGTGTATTGTAGCAGTAGGATATATAATTTGAAATAAACCAAAGGGTGATTAAGATGTCATATTAGCTTTACGTGGTTGTTGGTTGTTCTTTTTTTTTTTTTAAGATTTCATATAAAAGATTTATGGATGGAACAAATTTAAAAAAGGAAATATTATTCCAACTGAGTTCTTTGGTGAATGTACATTGTTTGCATCTGTTGTGCTGCCTGATACTTCACAGAATGGCAGATCACTGAGAAGATCAAGAGGCAGCAACTGATCCCAACAGGAACTCCAGAAGTGTAATAGAAGGGTCCTCTGAGACTCACCCTGGTGCAATTATCTCCTGTTACTAGACAAATGCCAAAGCGCATTCAAGTCACTATTAAAACAAAATGTCAAGAAAAAGCTGAGATGTTTATTTTCAAAGCTGGAGACTCTGCCCCAGGAAAGCAACCCTCTGAATGACCCTGCTCTTCCTGGCTGCATCAAATGACAGAAGTAGTTGTAGGGTCATGTCATCTGATAGGCACCGGAACAAGGGAGTGACATTTCTCCACCATGAAATAGGATTCACAGAAGTTAACTATTTAAAAACAGTATGTATTTCCTGGCATTCTGATTATACTTATGATTTTAAAAAGGCTCCTGGGAGTTTAAGATCTCCAGTGAATGTGAAACCAATTTAATGGGAAGGTTCCCGAAGAGCCCCATTGCTCATGAGACAGAACCACATCAGTGTGGTCAGTCCATATAGGACAGGACAGACTTTGGAGAGATGGCAGTCAGAAGTTAGGAGCATCATCCCTGCACATCACTGCATGCCCTGCTGGCATCTGTCAGCAACCTGCATCTCAGGAAGGCTTTTCCCTCACCTTGGCCTTTGCTGGGTCTGCTTCTCTTCAGGATCTGCAGGGGGAAAGCTGATTCTCTCTTTGGTCACATGGGTGAGTGACAGGTAACTTCTATTTATTGATCTGTTTTGCTTTGTACAATCAAAATTAGGGCAACAAAATACTGCTTGTCGTGAGAAGGGCTTTGGGCGGGTTTGGGTTTTTTTTAATATATATATAGTTTTATTTTAATGAAATTTAATTGATTTTTGAAGTTTTGTATTATTATGCTAAATTCAGCACAAAACCGAAGAGAGTCCTTGAGAGTTTGAATTACTTTTTCACTTATTGGGACTTTTTAGAAGAATGTCCAGGAAATGATGTTCCAAATGTATTAAAATAGAGGAGAGTAAACAAACAGCATTAGGATGTAGGGAGAGTGTGGGGGGAGCAGTCTGAGTATGTAACCTGCAAAAGCACCAAGGAAAGGAGCCCAGGATCCAGACATGCATTTATTCAGCCTAGGCAGCTGCTGATCAATAGAAATCCATGAAATTTCCAGAGCAAACATACAGAATTGAGAAGCTGGTTAAAAAAATCTAATGTCAGATTTTGGTTTCTCTTTCAAGCACTCAGTTTCAATTGAAAGGAAAAAAAAATCTCCATATTTTCTTGTTTTTCCACTGTGTTTTATATTTCTCAATAAAACAGCTGGAGAAAACTACTTTTCCTAAGATGATGGACTTAGTATTGAGAAATGTAACTGTTTGGCTTTAGATCACTGTGTTAAACTGGGAAGGGCAAAGTCTGTAAAAATTTAGTGACTGTTCCAGGCTGCATATAGAACTAATTAGTAGCTTCAGTTTTATTCTCAGTTCCACAAAGATAAAAAATACCACTACCATGACTTAAGCCTTCTATTGGCAATCCCAAAAGAACAAGATAGGTCAAGCTTGAAAGCAAATGCGTGGGGTGGGGTGGGATGGGGGAAATTCCCTCTCAATCTACAGGTGCACTATCTAAGCCAGTGTTACAGCACATGGAGGAGGCAATAATAGCAGATTTGTGCTGCCAGAACACCAGATGGATCTTCTCTGAGCTTAACCAAAAGACAGAAATTCATGTTGGAATGGCCCAAAGCCTCTTCATTTAAAGATAACAGACCTCCAGCACCTCTCACTGGAATTCTTGAGTCTTCCCAGGCCTCCAGTGGGTCCCAGGAAGTTAAAATAGAGCAAACTGTCAATGGAATAAATCCTGTCCAGCCCCACAGTGAAGCAGAGCACGAGACACAGAGCACCCTCATTGTGTTTGACGAAAGGAACAATTTCAGCACATTTTTATCAGTGCCTGGTTTTTATTTCCTCATTTGTAAAGTTCCTGATATTAAGTTCATCTTAAGGCAAACATTCACTGTGCACTGATAACAAACTGGAGACACTTAGCTTTTGATAGTGATAAAGTAACCTCTTTCTTCCATAAAGTACAAAAACATATTTATTTATCTAAGTTTGCCTAGGAATTTGTCTTATTTGTCTTACAGTGTACGAGGAACAAAACCCTTCAATAAAGTACAGTAAAGAAAATTCTATATAAAATTTTTGTGTGTGACATTGAGAAAACTCTGAATCACTTCCAACACTGCTATCAAGACAGAAAGGCAAATGCTGAGTGTTTTTGTTGTGGAAGGTCCACAACTTTACTCTTTACATCTCAATAAATTGCTATGTCATTTTAAAACAAGTGGTCATTTAATACTTAGAGTAAAATGTTTGAATTTTTATTAGAATGAAGGAGAGAGAACTGCAGTGAACAAATCACTAGCTGAATTTTGTTATTTAATTTTCTATTTTACAGTTTGTTGTTCACAGACTGCTATTTCCAGGAATGCATCCATTGAAAATCATTCCAAAATTGCGAAACTACTCTAATTCAAAAAGTTTTTGTGCCTGGGAGAATTTTTCAATGAGGACAGTATAGTAAGTACTCAATACTAGTATCAAAGTGATCAAAATGCCGATCTTATTTTTAAATAACCGTAATAAATATTTATACACACTTGAAATCTGAGTTTGCTTATATTTAAATGGAACTAGAAAATAACAGTTATGGTCCAATTCTTGATTCAGCACATACAGAAATTAGTTTCCCTTTTTTTTTTGTATTTGCTCTAGGTATTCTTAGTTATTGCTCCTTAAGATATAATTCTTGGAGAGAAGAGTCAGAAGAAAAAAAAAATATATATATATATAATCAGTTCACAATTCAAAGAAAATGCTCATTCTTTTAGAAACAAAAAAAAGAGATAATTTTACCTAATTCTTATTGAAAAGGTCTCTTTTACTGACATATTTTATCTAATCCTACTTATTTAAGAAAATAAAGGCAGCTTTATGGCAGCTCTATTTCCAACTCTATGGCATTAGAGTGTTTGCCAAGTTTTTCTTGGCTAACATTATTGATAATTATTTTTCAACTGTGTGCATTTTAGCACTTCAACCACAATATTTACCTACATAAGAACTATGGAGAGACTAAAATTTTCCTCAAATCAGTGTGGCTGAGTTATTTTTGTGATCAAAAGCCACAGTGATAAGAAACCAATATAAATGATAGCTATTTCAAATGTACAGATATTCAGATCTGCTGGAAGCACAGAGTTATGCTTTCATGTAATTCACACTGATGTTACCAAGCTCAGATCCCAGTGCAGAACATTTCTTTAATTCTTGATGTTTTAACAAGTTGCCAGTAAACCTGATGATTAGTGCTATTAGCAGTCTCTGTGCTGCAGCAGAGTTTGGTTTTGTGCTCTAGAAGAGGCTGATGAGTTCTTCACGGTCCTCTGCATGGCTGCATGTAGTGCTCTTTGCCTAATACAAGCAGCTTCAGTTTCAGAGCCTTTCCCTTTCCATACCTTAATCCTGAAGGATGAAGAAGATGACTGCCCTTAATGACTTTATTTGCCTGCTGGATCCAGGCTATGTATGATTTTCCCACCTCCATGGTATCTAAACATAGAGAGGGAGGGTTGAATATCCAGCTTTTTAAGAAAGAGGCAATGGCTACTTCCCAGCAGCTCACAAAGATTAAGTAGTCTCCCATAGGGAACAAGACTCTTATTTGATGTTTGCATCAGTTGGTTTATTTGAAAAACACTGACACATCTTTTCTATGTTCTAGGAACATGTTCAAGTGGGATTTCAAACATTGGGGTTGTTGTAGTAGAGAGGTGTGCTTGTGTCCCATGTTAGTTACCATCAGTTGCACTGTGGCTTGTGTACAAAAATTGCCAAGGTAACAATCTGTGTGACCCATCAGAAACAGATTCTCATTCCTTTTGAATGTACCCGTTATTTTTCAAAGGATTAACAGGGGCTTTCCTAAACATTTTCTAGAATATTCTCTATAGATCTTTTGTTTTAGTTTCCTGTTTGGTTGTCTGAATCTTGTGTTGGGAAACAGGAAGGAAACTTATCCTGAAAAGAGGGGCAGTACATGGTTACTGTGGCCAGACCTCAGGGCACATCATGTGACTCCTTCCCTACCTCTCATAGGCGAGTAATCCTTAATCTCATAGGCGAGTGTTCCTTGTCCAGACAGCTTCTAAAAACTTCTCTACTTACACAGACCCACTCCAGTTTTGAATCCCAGTAAATCCCAATTCAGTGCTGTGGAACCCAGACAGCCTTGGGTGGCCCAATTATTGCCCATGGTAGATTATAAGAAATAGAGGACAGGAATATTTTGCACAGAGTATTCTTGTTCCCAAACTTGAAGAACAACCTGGAAAGATGAGAGATCAGATTTCTGTCATCATTAATCATTTGTGCTAGAATCCACAACTCCTCTATAATTTATGTGCATTCTCTAAAAGAGGAAATTTGTCCAAGTAATCATGATCATGATCCAATAATGTTGCAATTCCTTACAAGTCGCTCTGCAAACTGAACCTTGATTTTATATTTATGTAGGGATTCACATAATAGGTTTATATCATTTCATTAGCCAGCTAGTTCCTCTCTGTGAAACAGGGTGAACAAACCAAACAAAAATAGCTCAACTTTTATTGCTCTGTTTGCTTTTTGATATGTTGGCAGCTTGCGACAATTTTATACCACAAATAAACACTCCCTAGAGACAGATCTCAGAGTGGTCCAGCCTACAAAAAACTAGGGTAAAGGTCCAGGTTCTGACAGTTGTTTGTTGGTGCTTTTATTTTGCAATATTTGAGAAAGGCAAAATCACAACAGAGCAGTAGAAATCTGTTTACTTCTCAGTTCTCTCATTTGCTTTGGATGTTAAGGCTGGCAGGTCCTTGGAGCTGTGTGGAAAGGTGACCCATTCTTGCAGCAAAAAGGCTCAAGGATACCTCCATGATTTCGCAGGAATTCAGGATAATTTCCTTTAACTGGAGTTCTTATGGCAAAACATTCACAGGGAACAGAAGTTAGAAGTGGCCCATTTTTTTTCCCGAAAGTTCAGTAATGTAAATTTGAAAAAGAAAATATTTTGCACACACATCAGCCTCATACAAAGCTAATGGCTCAACTCCAGGCTTGTTGTCCATTTGGTGGGGTCAGCTGTCCTGATCAGGCTGCCCTGGCACTGTGGTGCCTAAATGGATAAATACTGCCAAAACTGTATGGTTGGGATGGGTGAAGGTTGCATAGCTGCAAAGAGCTCTTCCCATCCATGAAATAAGTGTGTCCAGTCTAATTCATATTGTAATTAATATTAATAACAACTATTAATTGATAGAAATTAAAATTTGGAAAGGTAATAATGTCTCCTGGGGCCAATGGTTTCTCCTTTGGTTTGTTGGTATTATAATGGTGTTGCAAGGGATTTATCCAGGAGACAGTCATTAGACTAGTGTTTGAGCTTCTGGAGATTTCAATCACCACAACATTCTGAAGATAAGAGAAAATATTTCTGACACATCCCTTGCTTTCTCTTCTGAAATGCAGAACAGTAGTCACTGCAGACATAATCTCACGAGGTCTTTCTTCATGAGCATCTCTGCGCAGTCATTCCACCCCTTTTGCTCTTCAATCTTGTGCTTCTGGGCTGCTACCCTGAAGAAAATGTAGCTTGTTGAGTTTGTTAGGACAGCCTAGAGACAAAATATTTTGTGGGCAAGTGTTGAGGTCGAGAACATCGTCTGCACAGTGATTTTTGACATGGCTTTCTTTAGAACACCACTATCCTGAAGAGCTGACAACAAATCGTTGCTCTCGGTGACAAAACCAATCATCCCATGAAAACACACCACAGAATTTCTTATCTAACCTTGATGATCCCAGAGGATTTGTAGTCCTCTTCTCTTTAGTGGGCCTCCCTTGCCTTTCCTTTCAGCTCTGAGCTCTCCACAGTCCCTGCCAGCATGCATTCAGGGAGACATCTGACAATCTGGCTCTTACAGCCACTACTTGGTCCCTTGCTGACTGCTCCCTTCCTCAGCCAGCACCTGCTCCTGCAGGAGCCCGCGGTGCTGAGGTGTGGGAGCAGCTGGAAGCATCAGGCCTATCCATGCGAGGCCATGAGCACAGCTGAAGCCTCGGCAGCAGCAGCCAAGGGAGAGGAGCTGCTGCCCTTGGGGAACAGCAGCCTCGGCAGCCAGTGGAGCTGAGACATCGCCAGCGCTCCTGTCAGCGATACAAAGAAAACCCACCCCAGCCAAACCTGGGCTCTTGGCACCTCTGTGACTGCTGAAGGAGATACACAATTTGAAACAAAAAAGCATTTTTAAGGCTAAGTGGGGAGGAGAAGGCTTTTTCCTACCTAAAACTTGTCATGCGTTGTAGGCACAGGCATTTAAGTTTTAGTGGCAATGGCGATACAACTTTTGTTTTCCAAAGTATGTCCATGTGCTCTAACAAGAGAGAGTTACCGGGAATGGATAACTAGCTGTAAAAATGTGGCCAAGGTAAAACCTTTCAGGTCCATTCATGCCTGTGAATTAATTTAGCTTTCAATTTTATGATCTTAAGTTATGAAATGGTCATGCAAAGCATCACCAGCTAAAGTGATCCAAGAGACAGTCTATTATGCCAAGCACTAATCACTAGACAGTAATTAGGCTGACAGTTACAAAACACAGCATTTGTGATATTTCCAAATGAAGCAACAGCCCATGCCATGTGTCAAAAACAGGGATTGGTTCAAACAGGTAAGAGTCTCTTCCTTAGGCAGTTGCCAGCTTAACTTCTGAGCAAATTAAAACCTTGTGCCATTGTGCCAGTGAGCCTTGGTTGGACAGAAGATCTTACAGAGACATTCTCACTGAAAGCCCACAGACAATGAAAGAAAAATTTCCTAAGAATAGAGATTTTCCCCTGATTTTCAACAAAAAGACAGATAAGTACTCATCTCATTATTTGAGACCTCAGGGAATTCCTTTAACACATGCATGAGCAGAAGTTAAGTATCACAACATACTGAAGAGTTTAGTGCAGCTTGTTTTATGGGTTTTTTGAATGTGAGGTGTGTATTAAGATCCATTTTCAGGGTTAAAATAGTAATTCAATAGTTCACTAAGTTAGGTGCCCAAGTACACTTAGTTGTCCATGTGCCCATACATTTTGCTCCTAGGCTTAAGGCAAACTTTTACTCACATTTACTCACATGAGCCTGCTTGCTGGGACAGGTAGAAAATCAGGATGCACATAAATCATTGCACTCATGAACATTGTTTTACTAGCATAGACATAGATAAAGAAAACATTTTTGTTCAAATGTAGAAACATAACTGATTCTGAGTGTGGGTGACATAAACAGAATCAGGGATATTTTACATTCAAATATGCCACTTGGGTCTCCCTCAGCAGCCTGTGTGTGGCTGAACTATCCAGGCTGACAGCAGGAAAAACATCTCATATCTGCATAACTGACCCTTGCAGCAGGTACTTGACATGGTGATGATGAAACTCCCGGATTTACAGAGTAA
>VXBB01023664.1:0-33123 GCA_013399915.1 Illadopsis cleaveri
ATATATATACACATATATTTAAAAAAAAAATTCTTCTAACCATGGTAAGACCACTGCTAAAATGCTAAAACGCTTCCCCCTAGGAGCATCTACATTTGAGACCTCAGCTTCTTCAAACCTGTAGATTCTATTCTGCTCGAATAGTTAATATTTTAAAGAAGTTTATTCAGTATAAGCCCCACAGTGGCACAGCAGTACAAGTTAGCAGAGGAAGGAGTAGAGGTTCTTTTTTCAAAAAATATTGCTTTTTAATTTCTTCATCCAGAGAGCTTAATATATGTTGATACTGGCACTTGGAGCATTCAGAAAAGATACACTGCTGAAATAACTTCTCAGTCATGGCCACTGAGAAACAGGTGACATTTTATCCAAAATTAGAGCTTATCCTGCTGCAGGAACCATATGTCAGGCTCACACGTCTACAATCCCTACAATTTCTTTCCAATTCCTGACACTTATACAGCCATTTTAACACCATTTACTTTGATTTAACACAATTTGGTGTCTGGCCTTAAATGGTTTTTTTGCCTTTCAGTGAAGCCTCAAGTTCTTCCTGTGCACTGCCTGAACATTACACCTGCTTCAACAGCTCAGGTCTTACCAGACTGATACAGATGTTTAAAGCAACACTGCAGGTGCAGTTGAGTAGGGCTGAGCTCTAATTCCATAAACCACTATTGAATCCACAGTGCTTTGTAAGTGCAGTAGTATTATTCAGCAGTCTGACCACTGGGCAGATTTCCTTTGTAGCTTTTAAATCAGATCATTCCATAGTCTTTGCTCTGGATCTGAAAAGAGAGGCCTCAAAGAGGAAACAAACCACCTTGAGGAAGAGCATTTCTACTGTCTACTTCCAAAACACACATCAAACATGCAAACCTAAAAATTCTAAACACGGTGGCCATTCTTTAACACTGATTTATCAACAAAGTTCATTATTTATACCCTCAAGAAAAATGAAAGAAGTAATAACTACGTAGAGCTTGGCACAAAGCTTAAGAGAAAAAGTATGTGACATTTGAACTAATGTTCTGCTCTATCCTGAAATATGTCAAACAGCAACAGCTCTGAATTACACAGTGCATTGCTGCAACGGCTAGGTCCATCTGTCATTCATGTGCTCTCCATTGGCAATGAGAGGCTTCTACAGATCCCTGAGCATTTTCTTTAAAATGGACTTCAGTGAACATCTCTGCCAATTACAGCTTCAGGGTAGTGATTCTTCTGCTTTGTGCAGAAGGCTGGAGCAAAATGGGTAGCTTGATGTGTCACAGGTCATTTTTATCCCTCAAAATATGAACTGTAAATATTTCTTCTTGAATTCTTTTGTTTGGTTTTTTGTGTGTTTGTTTGTTTGTTTTTTGTTTAATTCAGAGTCAGAATCTGAACTCTTCAACATTGGAACTGGAAACCCCAAAATTATGGTTCTGAATTATCATAAGGCCTTGTGGGAATTGGGATAAGCAAAGTTTTATCTTGCTGGCCATACTAGGCTTACTTTTGATGAAGGAAAAAAAGAAGATCCTAGGTATCCCACAGTCAGAGTGTATTCTGAGAAGCAAGTTTCAGATAGACTCAGCTTTGAAACATCATGTGCCACAACTGTAAGGCACTTCCATAAGGAATTCTGTTGGTATTTCAAAACTAAGACACTACATGGATTTTTAATTCCAAACACCCTCAACCAATGGCAGTGGGGAGAACACTGACATTTTGAAAACGTAGTAAAAGGTTCCATAGAAGCCAGATACAGATTGGAAAGCTGGATTATCTGGGGAAAAGCATCTAGAATTGCACTTGGCTTTGCAGGTGGCTTCTGCTTATGACGTAAGCTTAAATCACAGCACTGGGTACCCTGAGGAGGCTCACCAAGCAAGTGCACTAGAACTGCTGCAGCTGGACACTTACATTTCCTTCTCCTCATGGAGCCTTGATGCCTCCTCCTGAAGCACCTGTAGCTGTTGTTGAGCCAGGCTCAGCTCATGGGATGTTCTCTCCAGGTCTCTCAGCAGCTCCTGGTTAGTCAGCTTCAGCTTGGTGTTCTCTACTTTGGTTTCTTCTTTGCCACTGAGGAGTTGTGTGCACTGATGCTCTAACTGAAGTGGAAAAAAAGAGAACAGAAAGCATTACAACGGATGGAGGCATCTTGGTTTTGTGGCTTTCAATTTGGGTCTTAGAGGTTAGCTGAGCAGGGAGCCATTTCTATCAAAGCCAAAAACTGAATAAAACACATACGGCGCTCTTCCACTGCTCTTTGTACAGACATAATTATGTTATACAAGAACAAAGCCATTCCATCCTATGGCTGAATTCTATCCAGTTCAAAACCACGCCAGTACAAACCATAAAAAAGGTGCTACAGAGCAGATTAGCAGCATTAAGCTGATATTCACAACTGCTATTTTAGACCATTTTCCACAAAGACCAGGCCTACACAGAGCAATTCAGAGTCCTACCTAAAAACTGTTAGATTTAAATCTGACAGCTGATAAACATTCCCATCCCCAGCAATATAAACAAGCAGTGACCTTTTTGCCACCTCAGACAGATCTGCCAAGAAGTGTGAATTAGAGCCTTTTTATTCAGTTTTATATTCCGTCTCCAATGTACATCAAAGGAAAGATGCAACTTCCCTGTAAAACAACTAACAGCAGATGACAGTGGTTTCTGGTACATAAAGAAGTTCTACCTGCCTCTCCCTGGCTCACTGAGCAAATTTAAACAGTGCAAAACTTCATAGTAGGGAAGGCATTACTGATCTTAAAATTTAAAAGTGGGGTTTTTGGTGGGTTTTTTTTCTGTATTCATTTTAAAGGATGTAAAATATACCAGGAGCATTACAGTGATACCATTTCAGTCTTCTGGATCTGAGACATAACAATGTTAGAACTCTCATTTTGCCCATCCCAACAAGCAGAGCTCATCCAACCAAAATCTGTCCTCACCCAGCTCTTCCTGTCAGTTCCTATCCTAGAACACTGCTGTTGTTGTAGTCTTGGTTTTGAATGAGGCCCAGGTTAAAAATAAAAACAGAAAATACTTTCTAGCCTGGACTGGGAGAAGTCAGGAACAAGTGTAGAGTGGAAGCACTTAGCAGCAGCAGCTTAATGTATTCGCTGAACTGTAGCCTCAGCAGGCTCACATTTCACATGGAACATTGGCTGGGCATCAGATTCCTGCTGAACAAGGTTGGCTTACATGGATAGATACCGTCAGTTCCTGAATATTGCTTCCACCCCTCAACAGAATGAAGTTATCCATTCTAAGTAAAAGACTTAGAATTCTAAGTAAATTCTAAGTAAAAGACTTGAAATTCTAAGTAAAATACTTAAAAGCTGCTTCAGGTACTTAAGACAAGAGTCATCCAGAGGAGTGGCTTTGGGAGAAGCAAAAAGTGATCACACGAAGGTGAACTTCCAAAAATCCTAGAAGCAACAAACTGCAGACAGAAACCCCACTTAGAGAATAGTATGGCCATCTGAAAACTTACACAGAGACTGTCCTGGAAATGTAACTGCAATGGTAGCCAACATCAGCTCTCAGTATCATCTATACTGATGTTAGAAATACTTGCTTTAAATCCTGGCCCTCACTCTTGTCAGAAAAATGATAATATAATGCCTAAAACCTAGAACACAACAAGAGGAGAAAGAATTGTTTCACAGCAATACAAAGCTCCCTTCTTCCACTGTACCCATACAATCCTTTGAGAAATGCAAAACACTACCTTTAAAGAATTCATCTGAACAACTGCCAATACAGAGAAATAACTCATTAGGTGAATGCTCAGCTGGTAATAGAATGGCACAGATCCTGTAGCTTCTAGCTGCTTCTTGGAGCTGCAAATTGGCTCCTATGTCCATCTGGTAGACGGAAACTGATGGGGAAAAGGCTCATGGCCCATAGGCCTGTTTAAGAAAATCTAAGTAGCAGAGAGAATTAACCCATTTCTACAGGTCAAGCACAAACACAAACACAGTAGTTGATGAAACGTATTCTCGTTTTTGGACAAAGATGAGAGGAAAACCAAGTTTAAGTTGAATAAAGAACTGGGATTATCCAATGCAAATGAGCTGTTGCTGAAGAGATTTACTGGTGTCCCCAAAAGACACACACATTGAGCACTCTCTGTGCAATCCCTTGTTCTTAGCTCAGCATTCTTTCTGTAGTTTTTTTTATTTTTTCTCCTTATTTATTTCAGTAGCATGTGAAAGATGAAACATTTATACAGTGTCATAAGGCAGTTATAAGCACTTAAGTCCTACTGATCCATGTTTTCATGCATCTCATTCCCAGTTCCAAGATGATGCTCTTCAGCGGCTGTCATCAACACAGAATCTGGCATTTTATTTGAGAGGTCCAGTAACTTCCCTACGTTTCACCTGGTCCACACCTACTTTCTTCCCTTCATAGGACAGTCTGTGCCCTAGAAGTTATGCTGAATATCCTCTGTCCCCAGTGCCTATTCCCGAGATGTTCCAACTCACATCCCTTGAGGAACAATGCCAGCCAGACAACCCTCACAAGGGAGAATCCCTCTGGCTGTGTCAGAGGAAACAACTCTGAACTCATCTGGTTTGAAAGCTCCCTTTCACATTTTTGTTAATGATTTCCAGCACAAAAATAATTACATTGTATTTTAAATTTAAAAAAAAAAAAAAAATAGACTTGTTAATGAAGTTTGGAAAAAACCATTTATGTTGCTCCCAAGATATTCTCTCATACAACCAAGAATAGAAGTCATAATTAAATCAAGCTACCTTTACTGTCTGCAAGAAGGGATTTTATTATCAAAGTATATTTCCATGCCAGAGGAGGAAACAAAAATGAAAGAGATCTCTGGATAAGGAAAACATTAGACACCACACATGGGTACCTCAGCGAATGAAAAGCAATACCAGAAAACGAGTGGGGAGATGGTATTATAAAAACAGATCTGAGTAAAGAGTCACTTTCAGAGAAGATAATTCAAAATCAGAAAAATATATGTAGAAAACAGTGCCTCTAACTACACTGAGTAAAGCACTCACATAAATAGGCTAGGTTGGTATACCAGAAAAAAAACCCACCAAATACTGCATATCAGGTTAACAATGGGCCAATCAGCTGATTGAGTGACAAAAGTTTCGGTTGTCATTAATCATCTGAATGAAATTATGTCACTCACCTTATCATTAGAAATAGTGAATTCCATTTGTCCAGCACAGCTTCCTTTCCATAAAATCAAAATGGGATCTTCATACAACATAAAGAGTTTAATCTTTGTAGTGTATGAAGATCCTGGCTTCAAAAGCACCCTTGTTGTGATTATGCAAATTATCCAAATCATAATGGAGAGGGGAAATGATAAATACTATAAATTACAAATTTAAAAAATCCAAACTGTAATACTATTAATAGTAAGCAAGGTAGTAAATGGAAAACATAAAATCAGATTAAAAATAATACTGATAAAATAGCACACACATTGTTTTTTGCTTTCCGAGATAGGCCATAGAAATGGCAATGGCAACAACAATTGGCCAATGGCAACTGGCAATGTATACAACAATCATAAGATAAGATTTCCTGGTATTGTTGCCTATATTGATTGATTATACCAGGCTTAAAATTGAGTGAAAGCCTTTGAATAGCTTCTGTGGGTTTTTGTACCAAATTTATAAAGCATATACTTGAAAGAAACACAAGCAGAGTTTTTAAAAAAGTACTGGTTGACAACCAAGTTTTAAACAGAGCTTTAAAGCAAACACAACAAACAAAGGAAAATATTAAATATAATAATTAAAAAATTAGAATAAGTAATTTCTTATACTTTTGCAGTTAGTTTCAGACAAAAAATGCCTGATCTGTGTCCCCCCACAGATATCTTCAAAGCATAGATTATTCCACTATAGTGCTGCAATGTGGTAAAGAGCCTGCATTAAACCACAAGGGTAATTAGTAGTTGATTTCAACTGTGGAATAGACTGTTAGCTCAGTCCTGTATCCTTATCAGCTAAACTTCACAGAATCACAGAGTACCAGGTCGGAAGGGGAATTCAAGGTTCATCTGTTCCAACCTTTTTTGGCAAAAACATAGTTTAGCCAAGATGACCCAGCATCCTGCCCAGCTAAATCTTTAGTGTCCAATGTTGGGGTATCCACCACTTCCTTAGGAAGTTTATTGCAATGGTTGATGGTTCTCATTGTGAAAAACTTTCTTCTTTTTGTCCACATATTCATATTCTACAGAGAGAATTGCATTTACAGCATTCCATTTCAGCCCTTTAAATTCCAGTGCTACCTCCTTTCCCTATTGCTAGGCTTTCCTGCAATGACCTTGGAGCCACTTTACAACAAACTCTCTGCTCCCTCAAGCAGGCCATGCGTTTTAGAAGTAAGACACATCAGGTTTTAATATGGGAACTTGACAAGCTGTTACCAATGCAAGGGAAACATGCACTGCTATAAAACTGTTACCACAGAGATATATCAGGAGCAAGTTGTTCAGGAGGGAGCATTTCAAGTTCATAGTGCTGAATCAGTCCAAAACAAGTAAATGAGTGGCTGGTACAGGCTTGGAGGTAGGTGTGCACTAGAAGAGCCAAATCATTGTTCTCTGCTCTTAAACTGTCTGTGTGTTAAGCCAGTTCCTAGAACACTGAAGGCAGTGGAATTATGCTATATTTTCATAAAAACCAACCTAGTACCTGGGAAGAATGTCCAAAGCATTATTTTATTTTCCATTTTACCCCATAAAAGGAAAATTACTTTAGAACGAGAGGGTAACATTTTTCCTAAGCACACGACAGAAAAACAACAGAAGGTCAATTTGGCAGAACCATGTCATACCACCTTGCAGTTTTGGGACCAAAAATAGTACCTAAAGAAAATCATAGGAGCAAATAAGAGCTATCTATTTTTTAACTCCAAAGGATATCAGTCAGTACCCTTTTCTGTTTTTGAACCAACTGTTCCAGTTCTTGTTCTTTTGACAGCAGCTTGCGCTCCAGCTCTTGACTGTGGGACCGAAACCTCTCTGTGTCCTGCAAAATTCCAAGAGAAAACGGATTAACAGAACAGCACAATTGCATCACAGGGGGAGAAATAACAAATCAGGGATGAAGCTTTCCACAGTGAATATAACAAGACACAGCTAGCACTAGTTCAGGGATGGTATTACTCATGAACCTCCAAACTGCTGTAGTCCGGCAGCTTCCATGACTGTGGTTGCTACAGAATGTGCTGATTGCTCATGAGTAAGTATCAAGCCTATCAAGTGGAGGCAGACATCTCAGGCAGCAGGCTGAGGAGCTCAGCCAGTTTAAATCAATGCAGGCAGAATGTATCCTCTCCTTTCCAGCCACAGCAATTCAGGTCGATGTGAAAAGAACAACAATTGCCACGCTTCAAATCCGTCACTAACAACAATTCTCCACAGATGTTCCACTGGTATAAATAAGCAACTGGGGCCTCAAGCTCTGCCTTTCACTTAGCAATTATATTAACCTGTCCACTATCTAAGTATCCTCAGTCACTGGGAACTCCCAGTCACATTTGGCATTACTCCTTCTGACACTCAGCTGAGAAAAATTGTCAGCCCTCTCCTGAGTAAAATCAGGTTCCAGCAGTTTGTATCTGCTGAGAATCTGTCTTGTTTCTCCAAAAACAGGCTTCTACTGTCTAAGATTCCCAGGAAAATGCCTCTAAACAAAAATAAAAATTCCCTCAAGACAGCAGTGGTTCTTACAAGTGTTTTCGCTTAAGCAGTACATGCAATGGGGTAATCAAATGCATGATAAGTGGCTCTTTCTGGGGAGGAATATATATGCAAGTGAAAAAACAGACAAACTGCCCCTTTTGTGTAACATTCAGTCAGCAGGGTATTAAGTATTGTAAATAGCTACAATTTGTACTTATTTGCATCTTACCAATTTCTTTAAATGTATTCTTCAAGAGTTGCTCTTCATTCAAGCCACAATAATTTCCCCTTTATATGGCATCAATGCATCTCTCCAGGCTGTAAAGTCTTTGTAAGACTTTGCATTAGAGAAAGAATTTAACAGTCAGATCTCCCCAAATCTCAAATTAGTCAGGCAAAGAAACAATACTTCATGAGTATCTGGCAGCCCTTAATGTGACTGCTGACTAAACTGTAAATAGCTTGAGTGGGAAGCTTTCATGAAAAAGCCTGAAAGAAATGGCTTAACCTCAAGCATACAACTAATTAGGAGATCCAACAATCATTGCTTATGGAAAAGTCTTTGTTTTTTGGGGGTTTTCAGTACTACTACTTCAGTTGTTGGCTATTAAGAGCACATAAACTATTTTTTCCACAAAACTGCTGTCAGGCAAAATTGCAAATACTTTTTATCCTTCAGCTGACATACAAACTTTGTCTAAAGGTTTCATCTCATCCACCACTAAAAACTGCTCTCAGCTTGGAATGGAAAAAAACTTGAAAATTTGAGTCAGGTTCACTACCCTGTAAGGCAAGCAAAAAAATGATTCCTTAGATAGCTGATAAGGGCACTTTTTTTCCTTTCCCTTTTTTATTTTGGTTGGCAGGAAACAAAAAATACTTAATATATTTGCATCACAAAAGGATGCTTTAGATCTATTTGATTATATTGTTTAGATATATTTATATATACACTTGATTAGAATGAAGGCAATAATCACTATTTTAGCAACTGTTTGTATCACGTATTGCTGAAACCATGTGTTTGGTTCATTTATATGACTGATGCCAAGATAACAAAAAGGATGAGCCAGCAGCTCATGATAGACTCCTCTAGGCCACCCAGAGCAGCTGTGGAACCTTCAATATTTTAATACTCAAAACTTAATTAGCCAAGTTCCTGAGCATCCTGATCTAGTTTGGAAGTAAAGCATCACCTTCCCACCTACATGATTCTAAGATGATTCCTTCCTGGAGCGTGCTGGGAGTTCTGGTTAGTTTCCTTGTTTTGCAAGAAAAAGCAGGACAGAAAAATCCAAAGACTATGGACACACTAGAGGACATTTAAAGACCACTTCCCAAGAAAAGGGAATTAATCTTCAGGTGTTCTGGAAGCACCATGGCAAAAGATTCTGCCCTGTGTTTATTTTGCAAATAACCTGTGGTTGTTCCACAAATTACCATCACTTGATTCATCCCTTGTTGTTATCCCCTCCCAAAAAGCAGAGACTGAAGAAGTCAAAAGCATTGGTGCTGCTCTGAACAACCTCACAGAGTTTTTCGTGACTGACCAGAAGTTGGACCTAGAGTAGCACCAATAATACAACGTTCGTCGTTTAACTGACTTTCAAAACAATGCCAGCTGTGCTGTATGCCAGCCACCCAGCACAGGACATCAGAGCTCCTTCATCCAACACATCACTTAGCTTGAAGCTGCAGAGACTAAAAGTTTGAGGCTGCAGCACAGAAGTAGCTGCAAGGTAAAAGATGTTTTTTCTTCTTCTGTTGTGAAACACATTTTGTGAGCTTTAATTTTACACCCAGAATTTAAAATTAGTTTAAACTCTTTTTGAGTTTAAAATGAGTTTAAAACCACTGAAAGGGGGAGCAAAATCCATGGCCACTATAACAGAGACACTCACTTTCAAGAGAAACTGCTCTTTCTCCTTTTTGATTTGCTGTTCCATTTCCTCATAGAGATGTTGAATTTCTTCATCATAAGCAGCAATTTTCCTAATAAGAGATAAAAATACACTGAGTAGGTCTTTGTAGCATTACTTCAAGTCATGGTCCACATTACCAGCTAAGCTCCACATCTCTGCCTTAACACAAGACTCCAAAGAATGTTCTGGTGTCAAGGAGATAGAAATTTTCATGCAGCAAAGCTCACAGATTATTTTTTTTCTCATGGAAGTAAAGCTTCAATAGCTCAAAAGCTAATATAAAGCTGATGTTTCCATATAAAGCAGCTGTACATTATGCAATTTTAATGACTACTACATCTTAGGTATAAGGAAGAGAGTTTCCTAATGACAATACCAAGATATCAGAGCCTAAATTTGTCAGTTAAAACTATTTTCACGGCAACTTCCTTTTTTTTACTCTTGGACTGCACTGTTGCCCATTCAGGGGTACTGAATGAGGTACTTCTGTCTAAGACACATTAGCTAGAACAGAATTCTTGAAAGACCTTCTTGAAAGCAGCCTTACTGCCTCTCTAACTGCTCTGCTGAAACAAATTTGAAAAGCTCACATAAGGAACAGAAATAAATATGCTTTGCAGAAATGTATGCAACTGTAAGGAAGAAAAAGAACCTACAAAGTTCACTTTTTTCCAGTAGAATATTGCAATTAATATCACTGCAGCTTGATCCATGAAGGATTACATGGAGCAAGTGCTTTAGCTTGGACAGAAAAAAATTAACTGTTGACAGGGAACAAGATATCTGCTTTGTTCTGCTACTATTCTATTCCATGCTCATTAATCCAGACACTGAAAAGCAAAAATCTCTTTGTAACAAACTCAGGGGACAGCCTAGAAAAAAAATTGTTAGAGATTATTAGGCCCTTTATCTGACAGTACTGTATATTCTCCCATATTCTTCCTGCCATAGCTATTCCTTGTGCAATCTGCATAATGCATCTGTTACAAATAAAATACAGAATCTCCAAGGGCATGCACATCAGCAAGAGCAAAACAAGGAACATGGAGTAGAAAAAACCCCCAACATTTATTTTGTATCGACTTTTTTTTTTTTTTACCTAATGCTGTACATATTTTATGTTTTCCCTTATTGAAGGCCTGGTTCTCTTCTCATTTAAAACAAAGCCAATTTTGAAGAAAATTCAAAAACTTTACCTAATCTAAGAAGAGTGAATAAAACCAGAAGCAAGTCTGTCTTTCCCCCCTTTCAACAGCAGAACACCTGACATTGCCAGCTTGCTTTTTCGATCACAGGTAAAAAAATGTGAAACATTTTCCCAGGATTTACAGAAGCAATAAACAACTGTCAAGCTACAAGAATTTAAGGAAAACAATGGCTGTTACTTAGACTTTTGTAAACTCTGACTCGGTGAGAAAACCAGACCCCAAAAGGGCCTCTGCCATGTGACTGCAACCTTTCAAAAAGGGTTTTGCTGCCTTACTACTGTAAAGATGGGTCATGTTCTGATCTCAAATTATTTTCCTGAAACTAAGAAAATGCTAATTTCTTAAATTAGCACTCATCGGTGGAATCAAATTACACAAATTCATAGAGAAATAATAACTACTTAGAAAAAGGCATGGCAGAGATGCTAAAATCATACACCTACTGTATTCATGCTGTATAATGTCACTTTGACCAGTGCTAGACTGACTACTGAACAGCCCTGTAACTTTGCAGAGGCAGAACACATTGCACAGCAGCCAGTGTTTCCATGGGAATCATAAAGATTTTCTGGGCTTCTGTGTGACAGGGAAAATAACTTCAGTCCTGTGTTTTTAGCTTGCTGATTTAGGTATTTCTTTCCTCTTGTGTGGAAAGAAATTAAATTTCTTATATTTCTATCCTCCTCTCTTTGGAAGCCAAGGATATGGTAGCACCATGAAGACTACACCCTGAAGGCCCTATTGAATGTAGGAATCTTTTCAACTGGTCTGGCACATAAGCACATGTCATTTCTGCAGGCTGAATACTCTCCAAGCATTGCATTCATGGAATTCCATTCTTACCTCTGATGAAATTAAACAAAAGGGGAAAATAATATCCTCTCAGAATCAGAAGTCTAACAACTATAAGTAAAATAACTAACAAGCAGGAGAAAAAAAATAATCCAATACATTAGCTGGCAAATATTCACCACATATATTCAGGAGAAAAAAACTGAATAGATAAGGATATATCATTGTTATGTGAAAAATGTGACATGATTTTTTATTCCCTTAGACTACCCCTTCATGTTTTACTTAACACATAATTTCATCATTTCAGCCACATTTGATAATGTAGTCTCCTTTTTCCTTTTTTTAATAACACTGTGGAATAAACAGATGAAGATGAAAGCAGACAAAATACAACGTGAGTTCATTAAGTTCAGATGGTAAATTTAGGATCAATGCACTTAGAAGGGTTTAATTTCTGCCCATTCATGTAGCTGCAATGTGAATTGTTTTGATTTCACAACTGCTGTCCATGCAGTTTTTCATAATGGTTCTTTCTCCTTAAAAAAATACAGTGATTTGTGCACAGTATGAACTAATCTCCTGAGATGCTGATGCTCCTCTTCTTCCACAAAGATGGATTCTGACACTATCCCACGCTAAGCCCAGTGAGAAGTCAGTTCTTCCTTCCCTTCCCCTTTACCCTTTTGTTTATCTTGCCTGTTTAGAACTCTTGCTTGAAACACAGCCTACATTTTTATTAGGTTTGTCCTTCAAATGCAAAGCACAGCACCAGACAGAGCTAATGGCAGTTGAAGATTTTATCTGCTATTAGAAGAAAAAGGTCTTTCTCATCTCTTTTAGGCTTACTTCCTATCAGTCTTAATAAAAGCTCCTTGGTTCTACTGCCAGGGATTTGAAGAATAACAAGGTCTGTCATATTCCACTCCAGCCTTCGCCTCCTCATTCAAAAGACATGACCTTTTAAATATAGCGCTCTCAGAATAGCTGTTCTATTCCTTTAACCACTGAGTTGCCATTCCCTGCACTTTTCCTTATCCCACTACATTCTTCCTGTGTTGCAGAGGCCAGAACTTCCCAGAGTGCACTCAGGACATGGGTGCACTAAGCGTCCATGTAGTGGCAAAAACATGCTCTGCCACGTGCTCAGTACCCTCCTGGTAGTGCCCTGCAGTTTACTGGGCTCTTTTGACTGATTTTGGGAAGCTCCCTGCAATGCCTCCATGGGCTTTCTCTGGAATTGTAATTCCCCATCACATAAGCATGATTTTATTTTCTCTTCCTAATATTCACCTCTGCTTTTTTTGGGTGCTGAATACATCACCTTATTATTTTAAAAATCACTACTGCTATGTTTAAGAAGCAATCTAATTTTAAACTAGCACTCAGAATGAAACACAAATACCAAAAATCAAGATGAACTAACCTACCCTGGCAAATAAATATTGTACCCACAAAATTGTATTTGGTTTAGGTTTAAAATCCCTTTTTTTTTGTTGTTGTTGTTGTTTTTTTCCTCTCTAGTTACATCAGTATTAACATGCACAGTCCCCCATGTGTGCTGTATTTGCATGTTTGTGTATTGAGAATATATGTTCAGCCTCACTGCTGCCTGGATCTACAAACAGGAACAGCAGCAACCTACTGGATCTATTGAACCAGAACAGGAGGAAATTCCTGGATCTCTTAGACCATGGGACTCTGGTTCAAGAATAAAAATATGCATGTGTGAAAGGTCCAGAAGAAAAGACAAAAAAAAAAGGTAGAGAAGAACATCACGGGTGAAGAGCATAGATTTTTATGGCATAAAGATCCCAGCATGCACATGAAGCTTCTCAGGGCATCCCGGACAGAAGAAAAAGGAACAATTGAAGACAAAAGCACAGCCTACACCGAGGAAAGGAGACAAAAGGCTGAGAGTAGAATGCCTTATTGCCTAATGACTCACGGAGGTGAGTCAGGAAGGAAAGATGAAAGTTCAAATTCATATTCAATTTCCAAAGAGTATTATTGTCACCAATCAAGAACAATCCAGTAGATGTTATAAGACCTCAAAATCCAGCATCCCTTCTTTTCTGTGACCCCACAGTAAATCCTGGCCAGTCTCTGCAGATACATGCATCTTAGTGCTAGTAAGGTTCATGGGTATTAAAAAAAATTAATCTTCTCCCCTATATGGTGCTGGCTTGAGCTTTGCTGTTATTCCTACATAGTTTTAAAGAAACAGGTTATTCATCCCCACTGAGACTACCAAAGACAACATTACTATTCTGACTCCTTCCAGCAACTGACTACAAACAAAATAACAATCAACGTGCTGAAATCGTGGTGTTATCAGGAGCAACAAAAAGAAGGAATTAGCTAAAACATGTTTTTACTACAAAGGCATAAAAATCCAACGCACTTTCAAGGTAGAGATTTCACATCAGCCAGAAAAGATAATGCTAATTCACTCTATGTACACGTCTGCATTGATCAGAGCTATTAAACAGACACATTTATTCATTCAGTTCCCAAAAAAACACTCACAAAAAAAAAACTCAAAAAACCCCATAGAACAAACCTCTCACCACACATGGTAGTTAAAAATCTCTAGTCTAAAATAGACAGCAAAACTCTCTGTATGTTGTTTCCAGCTGTCTGAAGACTAAAACCACACACAGAGACTTAGGTGAAAACGCTGCTACCAATATAAACCAATTGTCTTTAGTGATCATACATTTTTAGGTTTTTTCCTCCTTCATAAGCCTTGTCACTATTCTCAGAATAGTCAGGAGTGCTGGACAAATGAAGTAAATTTTCAACAATATATTTGCCTTTATTGCTCAGTCTGTAAAAATCTGAAATTCGGAAGTGACACTTTAAAATAAAAATATGGTCGAACTTCAGCTATGCCCATAATTTTGCATTCTGTTAAGACTTAGCATCATAACTTTTCTCCCTCTAGATAACTACATGTAAAAGAATGATCTATTAATTTTTAGTTCTTATACATATTTTTGTATGTGCATTTTATGTACTTGTCTATATTTACATTTTATATGTTTTATATATAAAACATATATGTTATTTACTATATTTCATAGGTTTGCTTTATATATAATTGTCAGCTTACATTTTCACTAGTATCAGTGCTTTGTGCTGCTCTAACATCTTAAACCTCTTATGTCTCTGGCCAGTTAATCCAGGTTTAGAGCTTTTCTGCATGCAATGCTTGCAAAGCACACAGACAATTTACCAGATTTACTGTTAAATACGACTTTCCTCTGGAATCAAACTGATTAACTAGATTGGAATCACTCAATATTGTCTTAAAACTTCAATGCAATAACAGAAATCTGCAAAAGAATTTCAGTAAATAAAATCTTAACCAGAAGAAAAAAGCTAATTTAATTCACTTCTACCATATGAATAGTTTTACCAGTAGTTGTAATGCCTGATAAAATTTTACATTATGGGAAATTTTACATTATGTGAAGTCTTGTCCTCAGTTCTCCACTGAAATACCTTGTTTATTTCAGAAGTTCCAATAGCAAGTAAAATAGTTGTAAAACTACACAAGCAGTCTAACAAAAAGAAATACTAACTTTTTTAGAGCACATTCCAATTCATTCTTCTCATTATCTGCTTCTTGGAGCTGGGAAAAAATTCTGACCAAGAACTCTTCAAAATTGGAAAGTAAATGAGGTTCTTCTTTTCTTAGCTGCAACCAAAGTTGCTTCACATCAGTCTCGCTGAAAGAAAAGATCATAAAGGACTCATTAAGAGAGAACATTTCCCAGGCTGCAGTAAATGTCCTTAGCACCATTAGTAGATGGAGGCTTCAGGGCACCACTCGTCAGAACACAAAACTTATTAAAAACAACTTAAACTGTGCCAGATTTGAAAAGGATGAGGGGGTGGAAAATGATGGAGATTGAATTTATTCAAAAAAATGCACAGTAACATCTGGCCATTCCTGACTGCAGAATAGCACAGGAACTGCTTGTTTAGTGGGTGCCTTGCCAGACACTCCACCTAAACAGGGACGGGTAAGAAAGGAGACAGATGAGATACAGTATGCTCTGCCATCACTTCTACTAGAAGTAAAGAAGTTCCCACAAATCTAGATAGGAGGGGGCAGTGGAAAAGCTAATAAAAATCCCTTCCTCATAAGAAATGAATGAGATTCAGACTCCTAAATAACGTAGATTTGTTAACAAATTGCATTTGTACCGCATTCTTTCACTTTCGATACATTTTTATTCCATGGTGAGTCTACTACAAAAAGCAGAACAAAACGTCTTGAAATTTTGATTTAAAGATTTACAAAGATAATGCTCTGTTTCCAAATCTGTTCAGCAGACACTGACAGCTCTATTGTGAATGATATGTTTCTAATACTTTGCCAATATTCTCCTGAACCACTTTGCTTCTTCCTGACTCACTCTCTTCCATGAGCATTGCAAGCCTGAACCTAGCCAGGAAAAGGTGCTGTATTTAAAGGACAAAAGGAGGATAAGGATAGAAAAAGTGGGTGATAAATATCTCTTTATAATGAAAGTCTTCCAGGATGACAGAAAATGAATTGTTTCCTGGAACAGGCAGTCAGGGGAAGAGAAGGACTGATGTGCACTGTTATTCCATAGTGAGAATCACCAATGTATTTCTTAAATATTTGTACCACTTGTCCAGATTCTCTCCCATTTTTGCCCAGTGCTTTTTTTTTTGTTGTTGTTCTACAGTATTCGTTGTGATTGATCAATGAATGTGAGGCCAGCACACAAAAAGCTCTTTGAGCAGGTTTTATGCTCCATGTTTCAGAGTGAGCCATCCTGGCCTTGGAAGAAGTAGCATTACCAGAGCAATCACGACATGCAATTATGCATGAAAAGGAGAAAAAACGGAAAAAGTGGAGAAAATTTCCCTACTCATGGTGCACTTTAAAAACAGCCCTTGCCAAAAATAGCAGTTGAATAGCAGTTCAATCATGCATTGATTGAAAATCAGTGAGATCTGTGGATTACATACTTGTAATTATCTATGTTCAGATCCCATAGCACATCACGTGGTACAGATTTCACATGGCAGAAAAACACATTTCACATGCCTGGAGTACAACAGTTTTGATCTTGGAAATTTTGGTCAAATGGCTTTTTATCCTGACAGCAAGAAAATTAGTTTTTTAAGAATCTCTGTGGTTTAGAGCAGCTTTTGTTCTTGCCATTCATCATGGATTCCATTAAAATCAAACCCAGAGGTGAATCATAAAAGGTCATACAACTAACTATTATTATTGCTGTGAGAACTCACTCATCCAAAACCTTTGTAGCTCCAAGCCGATCCATCAGATTTGAGAACTGGAATTCTTCATCCTCATCACCAGTCATGGTCTCTTCATATCTAACTGGGTAGGCTGTTTCACCTTCTGATGGTTGCACCATGTCATTTTTTAAGGTAATCTGCTCCAAAAGAAATTGGCCTAAGAATTAGAAATTACACACATTAGCATTTTCAGAAATTACTATAGGAAGCAATATCATACTAAACATACTAAAGCTCCATTTTTATGGTAAATAAACAACAAAAAGAGGGGCATGCGGAGAGGACCCCTGAGTTTTATGGCTCACTTTGTGCCCAGTTTAATGTCTAATCTTCAGTAAATCATCCATCTCAAAATTCACAAACATAATAAAAAAATTCATATCTCCATGCAAAACCATAAAAGGACATAAATTGCAGTAACAACCCTTCATAAATGTTGTCGTCTTCTTTCTTGATAGGTTTAAATAGAGTAGGAACCTAAAATATCAGTACTGATAAAATGCATATTAAATAAAATTTAACACTCTTTTTGGTGCATGACCAAAGACACACATTCAATTCCTATATAAATTACATAAAGAAAGCTACATTTTATTAACAGTAGTTGTATGGTGAGGATGCAAAAGTGAAATTGCCACATGAATAATCAATACATTTGTGCTCAGTTGCCACAGACCAGATACATTCCATCAAATTCTAAATGTGCCGTCTATTTTATTTGAACATCCACAAGTAAAAAAAATTATTTTTTTTGGTGGGGGGGGAGGGGGTGGTGGATATTGTGAATTTATGCAGAGGGGTTTTTGTTATATTCTAAGTTCCAGTACAGAAATTACTGTAGATCGAAGGAAACAGAAATACTGGTGTGGTTTTATGTTTTTATTAACTCCATCTTGCATTTTTTTTTTCTCAGGGCACCCAACAGAGCACATTGGCAACAGAACAAAGAATGTTGCAAAGAGAGGTTACAGTAAATTTCAGATTTGAGACCATTTAGAAATAGAAACAGGACTGTCCCAAAGTAAGTGGAGCAGCATGAGTTTTATCCAGACACTACTCTGCCTTCTCAAGCAGCTTTTATCTACTATAACTTCTGCTGCTACCAGGAATGCCAACGTCATCACCTAGCCAAATGTAAGACTACCTGACCTGGAAAATACCTGTCAGTGCTGTGTGGCAGGTTAAAATGTACCATGCTTTACACTGTCTATCCTTATCTTTTATGTGGTGTGGTCCATGTCTTTTGCGTGCCTATGTGGGTGTCTTTGGGGTACATGTTCACCTTTACTGAACCAACTGAACCTGCAAAGACAGAAAGCAGTGGCCACATCCACCTTGGCCTCTGGACTGGGCTCCAGTGCCTGAACAGAAGGAATCCCCAGGATCTGGAGTTGCTTGAGATGGCAGCCACTTAAAACTTCCCTTAATAAAGTGTTTTGGTTATGCAAGGACTGCTTATGAAGGTAATCTTAATTTAACTTGTGAAAAGCAAAGCACATATTATTTCATTTTTTAATGATGTCAGTTTTCAGATTAGAGCACACTCTATGAAGACAGATACTTGATCTACCTCTACAACGGGAGAGATGGGATGTGAGAGAATAAGGATTGCAAACTACTGATGATTTGCAAACAAAAATGAAGGTCCTGTTTGATGGACCTGTAGATAGTAACTAAATTGAGATTTACTGCTACAATTCACGCATAGATGAGATTCAGTTTTCTAGAGAAAATCCTTAAACCTTAACCAGCAGAGCTAAAATACAGTACAAAACTGATTCTGTGTAAACAACCACAATCTAAGTAACATCATAATCTTATCTGCAATGTCACAGCTGGGGAGAAAACCACCCTGTGACAAACACAGAGAACACGACAGTAAGAGTGCTGTTGCAAAACAGGCAGTTACAAAGAACTTACCAGATCACATCTTACAGTAGTAATAATTGCCTCATCCTGTTTTGTTTTGAAATAAATTAACACCACTTGAAGAATTAATTCATTGTAGAAAGCATTCCCACAGCTCTAAGGACAGTGGTGTTAATACATTCCTAGCGTTTTCTTACATTAAGATGAGAGATAATTTTAATTATCTCTCATGTCTTATTACCTGATATGAAATAACACACAAGACTATTCAGATGATTACATCATTTTCTCATATTGTGTCATGGCTTGCCATTTTACACAAGAGAGAAAGACCCTGGAGCCCTTTGTCTATTTATTCACGTAATTTGACCACTTCTTCCTCTGCTACATATATCTGCTATATTTAGGGAATAGCCTGGCTCCCTGTGTGCGTTATTAAATGTGCTGTTAAGGCAAAATTCTTCTTGATTGATGTGGAGAGCACAGAATATGAATAAAGCTCAGAAGAGGAGACATGCTTTCCAAGACTCACTGAATCCTGTGATGAATTCCTTTGGGGTAAGTGAGCCATTGCCATCAGCATCCAATGTAACAAAAACTTTTTCAAGTTCTTCCAGGCTAAGAGGTAGCTCAGGATGCAGTCTCTGGAATGACAAAACATGCAGCAACTTTATCCATTACTACAGGTTAAGAGGAAGATTGGGTTCTATAAACCATCCATAATACAACAGGATAGGTCCTTTGCCTCCTCGAGTGAAAATCCAATTACAGACCAAAACCAGACCAACTGAGGGACATTTTCTTTAATGACCTATTTGCCTTTATGAATCCATTATGACGATGCAAGAAGAACAGCCGCTGGGTGCCACAAATTCCAACTGCACAGGGAAGGAAGAGGAACAACTTGAGGTGGAGCCTCAACATCCTGGTGAAATGGCTTGATTTTCTTGGTGAAATGCCTTGGTTATTAGGCTACTGGACAAACTTGGCAGCAGAATTGTACAACTAGTTCCTTCCATGTCATAAAGTCAAGCAAGAGACTCTCTAGACAACTACATTATAGAGGATATACTGTCCTAATTCAAGCTGATTTTAAAAGTGCACATAAATAATTAAGTAAATAAAACAAAGCTAAGAAAGCTGCATGGTCTAAGGACCGAATCTGTTGCTCCCACAGTGAGTTAAATGGAGTTCATGACTGTCTACTTCTGAAATGCAGCATGCTCACACCAAAAAAGACACAGCTTCATAAAGCCAGCACCAGAAATATCACATATTTTCTCCTGATAAAGACAGGCATAAATGAAAAGAATTCTGTAAAATTGATCCTAATGGTTTTACTCTAAATCTTTTAATAGTGTAGACAGACTCCCAGAAACAGGAGGAAACTGGAGTGACAAACAACCCCAATAACCAGCATTGCCACTGGGAGAGAGCACCAGGAAAGTTAAAACCTTTCCTCAGCTTGGAAGCAATATAAATGCACACTGGTTCAGTTCTCTCCCCCGAACTCCTGTTGTATATACAACATATTAAAACTGCAAGCCAGTAGGTGGATAAAGTTCATTAGATTAAAAGTGCTGATCTGTCCCACTGTGAGGGAGGGATTTAAGGCCAAAAAGTGTTTCTCCTGCAATCAAAAACAGCAGAAACCACTATTCAATACACTAAGCCATACAGGCAAGGTAAGAATTGGCTGAGTGCATTAACCAGGAGTACCCTGGTTGCCACAAAGGGTTTAGGGTATGTTTTATGAACTGTATGGATTAAATGGAAGAGTGGTAAAAGGAATTCCAAGGTGGTCCTGGGAAGTCAAAGCAACAGAATTCCTAAAGCACAGAACTATCTGGAATAGTCACAAAGGGATTTCTGAGCAGGATTAGTTGTGTATTGCTGCCTGCTTCCAAAAAAATAACTTAAGAAAACTTGATGTATACCCAGTTTAAATGACTTATTTCATCAGTGATACACCTGTCCAGTTTCTTACTTAAACACACTCATCTTCCCAAAATTTGGATTTCAATCTCTAAGATCTAAAGGGAAACTTTTTAAAATCAGCTTCACCTGTAAAATTCTTACAGCCAACACCACACTGATGAGGGAGAAGGTAATTCAAACAAAATTACTCTTTTTACATTTAGAAAAAACAGGAACTGGACTCTTACCACCAGATCTTTGGGACCTGCTGAAGGAAGGAACACCCATTTGGCCAGACCAAAAACACAGACCCAGCTGCTCTTCCAGTGCAATGGCCTGTGGGTCTTGCTGCAAACCTGACTGACAAATATGGGCTTCTCCAACCACAGCTGCAGAGCCCTGATGCAGTGTCCAAATTCTGATGAGAATTATACTAAATTTACAGTAGAAAACACCACAATTACTTGGGTTTTCTTGGGGGGGGCGGGGAAGGTATGAAAAGAAGAGACTCTGAGGAATGTACCAACATTTTGCTCCATTAAATTCCCTCTGGATAATTTACACACTTTTATGAACTGGGACACACTTACTAAAACTAAGCCAATGTTTTCCCAACCTCTTAAGGTTTTTTTCTTAATTAAAAAAAAATAAAAAATAAAAAAATAAGGTGGTTTGTGGCTAGGAAAGCAAAATGTTATTGGTCTCATAGTTGTGATTTTGTTTATTTGCTCATTTCAAGCTTAATGAAAAAATACATAGGCCCTTTCAATATTAGGCTCCTAAATTTTTAGAAGAAAAGAAAACAAAATAAAACATATTCAGAGATACCACTAGAGCTTCAAAAGAAGCTATCTGCACTGCCACCAAATGTGCTCTGTGGCTGCATGATATCTGAGCTTAATTCTCTCAAAATACCAAGCTTTTACTCAGCTAAATAAAAGGACAGAGGTCAAATAGCTGAGAGCAAGAGCTGAACCCAATCCTCCCATGCACATTAGAACAAAACATTCTACAGAACTAATTTTCATTATTCATTATCACCTCAAGGATCAACAGATGAAACTGTGGTTTCAAGTCTAAGATAGAATTTTCTTGTTGCCATTTCAGAAAACCTCTTGTTGGTTTGAAAGTTGGGTACATTTGGTATTTAGAAATGGAATGAAAAATTTTAAAAACCCCCAGCTATTAACATCTTCTCACAATAAACACCATCATATAATCAAGGAGGTGTAAACCTTTAATGTAGTTACTGTTATAGACACAAGAAAAAACACTGCAAGATTTGCTCCATCAAGATTAATTGAATTTCAGATACTTAGCACTCTCTGTTGAAATCATGCCTTGCATCTCATGACTAAAGATTAAAAAGCTTAGCATTAGCATCCTATATTCGAAGCAAAGCTTCAGGAATGATAAACACTACAGGCCTACCAAACAACTCAATGCAAAAGTGATCTACACTTAGTAACTTTTAAGGAAAAAACTGATTTATTTTATTGATTTATGTCTTTCTTGTGGGGAGCAATCATGAAAAATGCAGGAAATAAAATCAAGTATAACGAAACACTATCTCAAATGTCCTGAGCACCTTTATTTCTGTATTAAAGAACTTACATACAAAGAAGAAGATTCCGGATACAGTAAACAAACACTTATGATTAAATAGAAGACTGAAAGAGAATTTTTTTGTTATTTGCAACCCTTTTTCTACTGCATCTTTTGCAACATCTGTTCTAGAACCTGAAGTATAAATTTAGCAGCACTCTAAGCATAAACCTAGAATCAAACAGAAACAAATAATTTCACATTCCTTGCAAAAACAGGTATTAAAACTTTTTATATATGCATACATACATATAATTATATGGGTTTTCCATTAGGTAAAAATATATGTAATTCAGTTTTTAGAAAGACTGTAAAATTGTAACTCATTAAACTCTCTGTAGCTTTGGATTTACCAAAAACTACCACTGGCAATATATTAGGTTTTTTGCATTCAGTTACTTCAGTGAGATAATGTAGATTGGCAAAGCCTACAGCGGAGCAAGCATCCGCATTCCTCTCTTTTTTCAACTTTGCATCATTAACAGAGGTCATCAGAAAACTCAGCAACACGCAACTGCAAAGAAGGGTCTTGAGAGCTAGCAAACTGAGCAGTTTACTTAGGAGGCTTTTGCTTTCCCAGAATAGGTAGTTAAAGTTGTTCCAACTGTGTTTTCATACACACAGACATCTTGGTTCCTGAGGACAGGGAAAGTTTCTAAATTTTCTGTTAGGTGCTTTCTTTAGTAGTAGATCGTGATGAATTTGTTTTGCTCCTCATCCTCAATTCTGATTCATCCATAAATACTGAAGTAGAAATGGATTAACACAAATTATGCTTTGCATGTCAAGCATGAGTACATTCCTGTTTTCTGCCACATACTGGTTCAAATCATCTTATCACTTCTGCAATGTGCCACAACCACATTTTCAAAAGCTTTTGTTATATATAGTTGCTTTTCCTCATCAGCATATTCAGCAAATCTGATTTTGGGCCCTCAAACAAATTAGACACAATTTCCTAAGATTGCTGCCAACAATGAATAATGCTAAAAATACTGTTCCTCTAAAATACTGTTCCTCTATACTTCCTATATGTGATCCAGCTAAGATTTTACCATTTTCTGACAGTGAAGCCACAGTGAAAGACTTTATTTACACAATTTTGCTGAAAAAAAGGATAAAACTGGCAGACTGAATACACTCCTGACACTGTGGCAAATAGCAAAATAATTAATTTAATGATGTTTCCATGTTTTTGACAAGAATAGAATTGAATTCCTGGGCCATCTTTTTAAACTTAATTCACTTTGATTTTCCACTTTTTTGTTGCTTTGTCTGTGAAAAAATATGCAAGCATTATGTAAGACTTCAAAGATATTATTTTAAATCCCACATATCTCTTTCAAGTCATGAGGAGGTTGTTAACATTTTTAACTCTAAATCAATCAGCCCCACCTCATTAAGGGCTTTAGGAGCTTCTCTCATTGTGTATTTCACATAACCAATTTTGTTTTACCTGCATGTCTTGACGAGTGACGAAGCCTTTGCCTTCCAGATCACAGATCTGAAAGAACTCTTGTGCTTTTCCCAACACAGTTAGTTCTGGGTCTTGCTCTCCAGTCCTGCTCCCCTCTGCATCTCCTGGTTGCACAGGACTGGCAGAGTCTCCTTTTATTCTGTCCATGGTTGCAATCTCAACTCAGGAATATTCTGGGATGCTGCTGTTCCATTTACCCATAAAATCTGATTCTGAAACCTGTGCATGGAAAAAAGTAAGGAAAAAAGCAAATCAGACCCTCTTAATGATGCTTTCTACAATCTCTTAGCAACCATCTCTTTCATTAGGCACCAAAGCTTAGAAGAAGAAAAAGCTTTTTGAAAATGCTGACCCTTGATGGGCTGCACTAAAGACACTGCAAGTGGGAGGATGAGCAAGGAACGGGAGTCTGAAGGAAGGAGAAGACAAGTTCTCCTAAAAAACTAGTTCCAACATGGATGTTCAAAGCAAAATCAGCCAGTTTGACAAGAAATACAGACAATCAATCAACATGAACAAGCAATACAGGTAAAGGCAAGAGTAATTTAAAGTCACTACAACTTGACTTCATATATTCGTCTTGAATGTGCAGTTCTTACCTAAACTGGTCTACCTAAAGTAGATAAAAATTTGTCTGAAAATTTTTAACAGAAGAAAGAGTTTTGTAAGGCATTTGACTAATGTAAGAGAAAATAGCCTGATTCTGGTCCAGTATGACTGGCACAACCTGGAACAACTCCACAGAGGCCAGTGAAAATTGATTAAATATGGAACTTATGTTGTCTTCAGAGCAAAGACCTCAGCACTGCATGGATGTGAAGGTAGAATATGAGGAAACAAGACCATAGGCTTGTCTACGCAGCTTCTAAAGGTGAAAAGGCTCTGATCACACACACAGAGCAACTCAGACTGTTTTGCTCTACGCTTAAGTTCAAACTTGGCACTCTTGGAACTCAGCATCTTCTAAGAACTTCACAGAACTCACACAGCTCCCCATGACAAAGTGATTTCTCCAATAGCCATGGGCCAGGCAGTTGGACTTCCCACATTGCATGGAAGTATAAATCTACTGCAAACAGGCCATTGACTTCAAACTAAGATTTTGGTAAGCAAACACTCAGCCCCTCTGAAATCATGCAAAAAAATCTGTAAACATAGGCAATTTTCCTCTCCCTTCCTCCTCTCTTTTATCACTCCAATCATCCCAGGACTGTTGTTCAAATACATTCCAGAATGAAAATAACTTTGGCTACATGGCCAAAGAACCTGTCAGAATCTTCCCAAGCAGCGCTACAAGCAGGAGAAAGAAAAAAACACTCTGAGAGAAGCCAAGGGATGTCTAAACCCAGGATCATGCCACCTTAGGAAACTCCTCCCTCACAACGGGCCTTGCTTGAATTTTAATGCACAGCTGCCTTATAAACCCCAAGACCTCTCTGCTGGGGCAAGCCACACTCCACACTCCAAGAGGCACCAAAGGAAAATGCAGTCATGCGGAATTCTGGTCACACATAACAAGCAGCTTTTGCCTATTACAGCTGCCTGAACAGTTATAATCTCCTTCTCTTATGAGGAAAATTTCTAGCTCAGAAAGTCTGACCAACATTCAGTAGTTGGAAGATACACAAAGGAAAAGATCACTCCATAATTGCCCTGTTTTTAATCCCTTCCACGACATTGCCAACAACAGTCTTAAAAACAGTATGTGAGCCAGATGAATCTTCGCTCTCACTGTATATAGCCACGCACAAGTGGATCAGATGGAAAGCCACAATCAAACTACACTGGTGTAACAGTCTGGATAAAATTCTCCTTTCACTCTGCCTTTACACCTGAACCTCCGTTACTCCAATACAGCTCACTCCTGGCTGACACTCGTGTATGAGGCAACAAACCAGCCATCAGTTTCAACTTAGCAATGACATTAACTTAAAAGCAGGTTTAAAAACATCAAAAATCAATGGGACAAGCACAGCTTAAAGACAGTCTTGACAAGATCTGACCCAGACTTAAAATGTATGAGTTTGTTCTCTTTGTTTTGTTTATCTTGGTTTGGGGGTTTTTGTGTTTTGTTGGGGTTTTTTGGGGACTTTTTTTGGTTGTTTTGTTGGGGTTTTTTCAACAATTTCTCAGAAGGCCACAACTTCAGGAACAGGCCAAGCTAGTCAAGATAATAAGTGCTGCTAGTGCCTGCCTCTGCACAGTCCATTAGACTTCCTTAGGAAGAAAGAAAAACTACGCAACGAATAGATAGCCCATTGCAAGTGAAAGAACAGAAAAACAAAACCAGATTAAAAATGGTGGAACAAAAAGGAACTTTGATAAAGTTGTTTGCAGTTAGCAAACAGTACAATTCAGCAAACATCACCATGCTTTCTAAATACTTCCATACCACAAAATGAAACTGCATGCATCATGAGAGCCTCACCTTTTTATAAGTTGCCCCACCTTTTACAGACATCATAAAAACTTGCTACACAGCAAGTATCTTCAATACAGCAGAAAATTAAATTAGAGCACCTGCAAAAATTCTTAATCCTTATGGCAGTTTATAAAGCTGATAGAGTTCATCATAATTCCTACAAGTGTCCTGACACTTTGCAAATGCTGATAATAACATGAAAGATTAAAACTGCAATTTGTCCCACATTACTGAATCAGCACTCAGTAATTACCTCAAGGCCAGTTTCAAATAGCATAGGTAGTTCCACTCACTCATCTATCTCCTTTAGAAAATGAATGGCTTACAAAGTCAATTCTATTAAGACCTTTGATTTCCATTCTTTTAGCTACAAACACACTTCACTATGCAAAATAGGTCATATCATGACCTGATGCAAACAAGCATAGCTCCAAATACTAAACAAGGATGGGTGATTTAGGAGGTTTCTGTCCATTAATCATGAGGTAAATTTTGGACGGGTCTGCAAAAGGCAGGTCACTGTTAACATTCCAAAAGGCATTTTCATCATTTCCAGTCAGGTCTATTGCAAATCACCAAACTCTAGAAGTACAGAGCAATGTTGAGCCACAGATTTCACAAGTCATGATGTGTGACAACCCCATTCTCCCCTAACTGTGATAGTTAAAAACCTAGAGAGCTGTTTTGCCTGCCCTCATATCTCTTCAGTTTTTAGGTTTCAGTGAAATATTTGTCTTAGCATGTGTCTACAGATACAAATTTTCTGCAGTACACTTCAAAACACATCATCAGCTGAAAAATATAGTAAGCTTACTTAATACCAAGGTCACCTTGGATTTATCCAAAACACTGTTATGAGAGACCACTTATGTTTTACACTACAAAGTAAAAAATAGATTGCATGCTTTTTCTACAATATTTATTTCCTATAACCAAATTATCTTTGTTAAAATAACCCACAGCTGCAGTGTAGCATGGCTGACGCATGAACAGGGACCTCTCCAGAAATAACTTAGTGTCAGAGTTGGTTATCTTTCAGCATTGTGCTGAAAATCTCCTAAAGCTAAAATGTATCACCACAAGGAAGTCATTCTGTTCGCCATTGCTCTGCCCTGCTTTTGAACAAATATTCCTCCAGTTAGACAGTGAACTGTCTTGTAGAATCCTTTCAATTTAAACTAGAAATTTATAGTTTAATTTAATTAAGGCCAAGTGGTCCATCAAGGAAGACTCAAAAAAAGCAGGACCTACAGAGAATGACAGAGGAATGGGACTGCTAAAACCAAAGAGAACACAATAACCAAGCTCAAGTACATAAAATTTTCTAGGTACAGGATTGGAGAAAAATGCTCCCTGTGTGCATAATACAATCCACAAGAAGCAAACATGTCAGACAAGCTGGACATGAAAACCCACCCAAGGATAAAGAAGGTGGAGCACTGAACTCCTGGCTGCAAGGGCAGTGCAGTTCTGCCATCATGGAAGAACAGACCAAACACAAATCTGCAAATAATGGCAGAGGACATCACTCCTGAGAAAGATTGCCAGATCAGTGGACTTCAATGTTACTTCTAGCCATTTAAAAAAAGATTCTATGACCATCCAACGTAAAAATTTGGGTCCCACACTTAAAACAACTAACAGAGATATAAAGTTGTGTGCTCAAGAAAATACCTGTTTTTTCTCAACTATGACTAAGACAATTAACCTTTAATCTGTCATGGAAGCATTACAAAGCTTGGCCTAACCATATGGACACCTAGACACAACTGGATGAAAAAAAGGAGACACTCATTCCTCCAGTTTTGGCTTTTCAGGTGAAAACATGCAAGTCAGAAAATCTTGTGATGAAATGTATCATCAAAGCCTCTTCCACACAGCCTGAATTCACACCTCTCATGACTCTTCATCTTATGAGATTGTACACCATGGAGTGTGTGGGGGGAGTTTAACTCCGCAGGAAGAGATCTAAGACAAGATGGAGTTCCTATGAGGGATTACAAGAAGATAAGTCTGAAAGAAATGCGTCACAAAAATCATTTCAGGGGAGTAGCAAAGGCAGAGACAACAGCGGAATCCTACATCCACTGGCCTGTAAAAGGAAAAAATAAATTATGTAGAAATTCCTTTCATGCAGGTAGATTTTTGTGGGAGAACCAAATTCCGTTTAGAATCAGTCTTAACAGAAACTCTCCAGCCAGACCTGATTATCTTTTAAAGATTGAGAGAACCATTATGATCACCTGCTTTGCTATCTGCAAGCTTAAAGCTTCATTTATACCACAACAAGGTTTCAAGTTTCCATAAAATTACTTATAATTTATTTCAAGGTAAGGGAGCTCTGCAGAAGTCAAGGAGGAAAAAGACCTGGGAGAAGATATTGTGTGTTCAACATACATCAAAGTCATATAAATGAAATTTCTCCTTTTAAGGAGATTACTGGTTAATGAAAAAAAACCCAAACAAAAAACAAAACAAAACAAAAAAAACCACCATAAAGCTAAAGAAGAAGGATAAAAATCAAGATTATATATCTGAAGCAGTGTCTCCACAATATTAATGGTGAAACAGGAGAAAAACAGAAAATATGCTTGAAGTGATTAAGCATTGAGGATTTCAAAACAGACAGCCAGACTTTGGACAGAGACCACTTACTCCCCACTGGGCATTTGTCCCTAGATGAATTCACAAATACAAACATTGGGGGAAAAAACAATTTCAGTTCCGTGCACTGTGATGAAGAATTTCAACTCTGAATGGTGAACATGTCTTCATTAGACTTTTATTTTTAACATTTGCATCCAAGCAACTAGTTTTCACTGGGCTTGTAAGAAAATTTTCTTCTCCCAAAGGCCAGCTTCCCCAGAGGAAGAGGAAGACAAAAGGTCTCCTGCCTGGCTTCTTGCTGGCCTCTATGGAAGTAGTAAATAAAACTAAACACGTATTAAAATTCAGATGCCCAAAGTAAGCAGGTATATTCATTTATTCCCCATCCTGCTCTTAAATTAGTGAAAATACTAATGAAAAACAACTAACAGGATATTTATGGCCTAAATCTAAGCAGTTTTTAGGGGTCGATACTAAAAAAGCAGGATGAAATTAAAATGGGCCTGCTAAGTGCTGCTAGGATCCTTGAGAAGTAAAGCTACTCTAGGTAATTATTTTAGCAGAAATACATCTTTCCCTCTTGCTTCATTGCTTTGGATGGTTCCTTTTTAATGTATTTAAGAAGTCAAAAGCTAAGAGCTGCCTGGAAATGCAAACTTCTTATAGAGGGACTCAATTTAGGGGCAGCAATCAGCATGGAAATCACTGTTGCAGAATAATCACAAGATCATCACAACTGAGAGCACCCTGCCTGTAGTCTTTGCAGGCTTAAGGACCTGTTGTCTCCTCTCCCTCCTTCTGCTCCTTCTGCCTTATTCAAGAAAACTGATTCCAAGAAGAACTCTTCTCCCTGCCTGTTGTTCATTGCCTGCCTGCTGGTTGCAAGAACCTCACATCTTCAAAAATGTTGACCTACACAATACCTGACCAGGATGGTGGTACGAGTGTGCATGAGTATCTGAGTGGGTGTTTTCCTCACTAAGTCTGTCTTTATCTCTCTAAATTTCCAATAAATCATTACTGCATACAAATACAGCTTGGCCAGTTATTACTTTGGGCTAAAACTCTGACTAACATTTACGGCTGCAGTATGAGGTTTTATAGATGTCTGCATGTAAACTGAACAGACAATGGCACTTACAAAACTTGTACCAGAACTATTACAGAACTACGTAGAACTATTCCACCATTATTTTGACTTACATCTAAAACATATTTTTTTAATTCAGGGATGTAAAAACTATTGTTAGGCAGGACCATCTTACAACATATGCAACACATTCCAAATGTAGCGAAGTCAAAACTGAGCTGAGTCCATCTGACTGCAAAGAATCACAGAGTCATTTATGTTGGAAAATGCCTCTAAGCACGATTTATTATGCTGCATTGTTCCAAGTACTGAAATTAAATGCGATTAACTATATTGATAACAGCATTATATTAGTAATTGGTGTAACATGACGTTCTGGCAGGAGATACTGCCAGTTCACATGGGCTGTTCCATTTGTAGACAAATTATTTGCACTGGAAACCCCCTACCCCTGAAATAAAGATCTGGGGAAGAAAGTTAAATAGTGTATATACCCTTTTTAATTGTCTTATCTTTCAAGTTTTCCTAATGACTCACTGCTAAATGGAGCTACTTTCAGCTGGTGAAATCAGGTTAACAAGAACATCTTTAAGTACACCATTTTCACAAAAAAAACCCTTGAAATATTCTGCCTCCTCCAAAAGTCCTTGCTAAAAATGTAACTTCTGAAAAAAAACAAAACCTTTTATCAGCCTGAAAACTAACAACAATTTGGCTTGAAGTCTAAAATACACTCTCTATTTCTAGTTTTTCAAGGAATGCTACATCTTTAACCTGAATTAAAGGATTTTGAGATGCAAATTAAATATTCTCTTCAAATAGGAATTCATTTTTCATAGAAAAACATTAGTAGAAAATTTCAGTCTACTCCGCCATGGACCTTAGAGGACCTAAGTTAAGGCAGATTCCACTAGAAGACAGAGACATATTCCAAGTGTTTCCTTAGTTTTTTGGCCCTCAGCTTGAAGCCAGGTTGGCATGAATTATTGTCCTCAAAACTTTCAGAACTTCTAAAACTACAAACTTACCCTGGGAAAATACCTTCACCTGAGTCAGTGGAACAGGTTTTATGGGGCAAGAGCACATCAGTGAGGCACAGGAATATTTAATTTGCTAGACCACTGTTTTTCCACTGCAAAAAGTGATGGTAAAACATGAAACTAAAAGAGTCATATTTTCCTATATGCAGAACAAGATAACCTGCATGCTATCTGCTCTGCACAGCTCGCTTCCAAGGCCTTGGAAAACACATATAAACAAATTCACTTATCTATGTTTGATTAGGAGGCTTGGTGTACTCCATCCTGTTCAGTTCTATAAAAAAAGTCTCACTATGCAAACAATTGAAAATGCATCATTACAGATTCTTAATTAGATTTTAATTCACTACTGCTTTTGAATAGAGACATAACTTCCACTTCCTCTGTGAGCCAATTGTTCAGAAAGTTATCTTTACAATTGTGAGGATCCCTGGCTTAATTTATGCTGTTGTTCAATTAATGGAAGTTCCCCGGCAAGACCCTTCACTTTCCTTGACAACCCCTCTGTGAGACTGAGGAATAAGACAGATCCAAAATCTTTAAATTCAGTTTCAATCAGACAAAAACATCCTGGTGCTTCTGCATGGATTAGGTCATGAACAGTGGAATCATTAAGGTTTTTACATCAGGTTTAACTTGAACTGGCTAAATCTGCATTTTTCAACATAAGAAATAAAACCCTATAGATGTGTTACTCGCAACTTACATGTTGGGACTATATGTTCATGTATATTTAGACTGCAAATGAGCAAACAGTGGGGAGGAAATCAGGGCAGAGTACTATACTCTTTACTCCTCCATTTATTCACCATTTACCCACCTAAAAAATCATGATAAAATACCATTTGTCAGTGAACAGAAATGGGAAGAAAAGAGAGACTTGTTAGAAGCAGCACATTCATCCTGTGGTCTGAGGAAACCACAAACAAAGCTTGTAGAGTGATGCTCTTAAGTGCATTTATTTCTGCTACTTGTTTTACTGTTATCTTGTAGCCCACCACAAGATAAGAGGAAAGGATGGTGGGGGCAGAGATAGTTCACAAGGAACCAAACATATCTCATTCATTTCAGCAGCAGTGAACTTAAGTCTCCGAGAGCTGGCAGACCATGAGACTGTAAACTATTACTGCCCTAAATCTCATTTGCTACTTAATCCATTCACAGAAATGTATCTGCCTTTTTGTACCTCAAACTCTGACTTTTGATTTCTTTTCTTGATTCCATGAAAGATGAGAATCTGGTTTAGAGAAGACCAACATTTAATTTTCACTTTTGTACTTTTGGGTGTAATGTTTCCCTTTTGATCTGCACAACTACTGAAGCTCAGATATGGGGACGTAAGAGTTCTTAGAACAACCCACAGAAAACCAGTAAATTTTTACCCATGCATCAGAATAATTCATGTATGCTAAAAAGAAAAGCGAAACTAAGCTGAAAACTACTGTTGAAAACCACGAAGTTGCAATGAAGAAAACAGAAGAGCACATTAAATTAGCTGAAGTGTTCCAGAGGGATTTCACCATTCTCCCAATTGTGACACTACCCACGTTTCACTACATGCAGTCATTCTACTGGCGTATATTAAGAAATCTATTATCCTGGTAGCAGGAGGTTTCTTTTATAACTGTCATTTACAGTCATCATAAGCCTTCAGTATCAAGAAAGACAGAAAATGAAATCAGAGATCACATAAGTGCTACAGCAGAGTAAGAGTGACACCAAACTATTGCAGGGGGACACAGGAATCATTACTGCAACCACCAGGAACAGCAACTGCCTTCTTCAACAAGCACTTGGTGGGCCTCAAGGCAGTCACCAGCCACAAATTGTCTTCTGTATCGGCAGGGAACAGAAAACCAGCGGGGCAGCCCCTGAGGTGGCCAGGCCATGCAGGGATTTCTCTGTGACAGCGTCTGTCAGCCTCGGCACGAACCTGCTACACGAGGCACAGCGGGAGCGCCAGCATGACGACTCGCCGTCACCGACACTTTTGGGCACCACCTTTGGGAAACATTCCGCGTGTGGGAGGAGTCACGAAGCCGCAGCCCCGGCACCGAGCTGTCGCTCCCCACGCCGGCCCCACGGCGGAGTTGGCTTCATCGCCCTGCGGGCGTTCGCGCCGCAGCCGGCGCTGCGGAGGCTGCATCAACCTGCTGGAGCCGCTTCCAGCCACCTTCCCGCCACCTTCC
>VXBB01023726.1:0-23753 GCA_013399915.1 Illadopsis cleaveri
CAAACTCTGTACCACTGATCACAGCCTTCTGGAATCTATTACTCCGCCAGTTCTCAATCCAGCCTAGTGTCCATCCATCCACCTACACTTGAGTTTTCTAATGAGGGTCTTATGAGAGACAGTCTCAAAAGCCTTCCTTCAGTGATTATCTTCATTACCTTCATTTTTTTATCAGTTTAGGAGCTGACATAACTGACTAAGTATTGATATTGATATACTACACATATTTCAGTGTGGGATAACTCCAGAAATTTCTGTGCTGTGTTTTTAAATTTACACCACTGCAAATATGATTAATATCTCATTTTCACTTTCATCAAAATCCTGTGCACCATGCAACAATTTCATCCTAAATTCTGGAGTGAAGGCTGAAGTGAAGACTTTGTGTCCTGGGATTATCTAGTTCTGGGTTTTTCAGTAAATGCAGATGCCATAGTAACTACCAATAAAATAAAATTATGCTTGTCACTAGATTAGATTTGAAATTCACTAATATATTAAGTATATGTACCAAATTTCATATATTGTGACTGCTTGCATAGATCCCTATTATTTTAATTTTAAATTTAAGTCAAATGTGATTTTGAACACCTGAATAATACCCTCTTTTTAGTATATCAAAGATTTTTATTACCCCCTCTTTAGTATACCAAAGGTTGTTATGAATATAAGAAATTAGAATGCCAGAGAGAGATACTGATATATGCACATATAAGTGTGACTTCCAGGTTTTGTCCTGGATGGGAAAAAGAATTCTTTTTAAAATCTCCTTTATGAAGAAATGATGGGGAAAGCATTTGAGGAAAGGGGGAATCAAAATGGTAATTTTTAAATCAACATGAAACTGGATAATAGTTCAACTGAAGGGAGGAGGAGGAGGAGGAGGAAAGATGCAGGCATGCCTCTGCACCTCTGAACAATCTCTGCTTCTTTTATACAAAAAGTGCAATTTTAGGCATGCCTTTTTCATTTCAGCAGGAAATACACAGACTAGTAGGCAGTGCATTTTTTATTGTTTTATATATATAAGTACTTTTGACTTTATGCATTAACATATATAAATGGGTTTGTTCAGGGATAATTAAATGGAGTAAAATTAGACATAATAATGAATGTAAAAACTCAACAACCTCTTGTGAAAAATATTTGCTTGATTATATAAGTGATAGACTTTAGGTAAGTACCAAAAGTGTGTTTTTCTATGTTTGAAGGTCAAGTTGCACTCATTAAGAAGTCAATTTCAATATGGTCCTAGTATTTACCACTGTACCAAGTAATGAATATATCAGCTGAAATGACTGAAAACAAAAACAGTTATGAATGGTCACATATGAGGTGATACCAAATAAGCCTAAAAATTATTACCTATTGAAATGAGGCAGCTCTTGGTCTGGTTTGGGATTATAATGTAAAGCTTCAAATTCAGGTCTTGACGGCAGTAAAAGCAAAGAGATTGGGACTCAGTGCAGACATTACCAGGGATGACTAGATAATTCATGAGGTGTTAATCTATGTATCTATTTATTCAGTTCCCAAAAATCTTTCCAAAGTCTATACCAAGTTTCATACTATACCTATCAATAACTAAGGAGATTAAAATATTCAGTGACTGAAGATAATGCAAAGTAGATGCTTCCTGTCTATACCTAGGCTGGAGGAAAAGCTACTCTGGTAGCTTGACTTGTTTCCTCTTTTTGAAAACTGCTTGTTTGATACCTAGGTTTTTGTCATTGAAAAAAAAAAAAAAAAAAAGAAAAAAAGAAGAAAGAAAGAAAAACAAAAAAAACAAAACAAAATCAAAACAAAACAAAACAAAAAAAGTAGGCTTCACTAAAGAATGACAGCATAGACATGTCTTCAGATACGTCCTCTCATTAGGAAACAACGAGATTCCAGTTATTGTGGCAGTAACTTTCTCTGATAATTATCTGGAAAGGACCACTGGTGTTAGGAAAATTGAAATGAAAGAACTTAAGATTCAAGGGTATGAGGTCAGGTATGTGCTTGCTTGGATTTAATAGCTGATTTGGAATGACTAGAGTTTCCTGCATGAAAGAGTGCACTTTTGTTTGACAAATGCCTGGTTATATGCACACATAAAGAACTTATCTGTATTCATTAAGATATACCTTGAAGTTGCCTTTAAAGCATAGGGAACCTTTCTTTTCACTGACATTTTAGGACTTAATTGCATTTTGAGAACAACAATAATCTGATAATCTGCAAATAATTTTAATGAAAAATGTTTTGGCCTTAAATGAAGTCTGGGATTTGGAAAAGTTCATATTGCACCTATTTTCATGTCATAAACCACTGCATTTGTTTGCAGAGTTGACTCTTTATCGAGTGCTAAATTCAGTTTCTCATTGACCTGCATTTTTATAGGTGAAAATAACAGTGGAAAATTCAAAAGAGCTTATCTGTGGGTTAGTACTGTTTAACAAATGCTTCCGTCTGCTTGTCTAATAAGTATATATTTTATTGTGATACAATATCACTCAGCCATCTCCAAATCAGAAATAGACTGGTTTTCCTGCTGTTGCTGACCAACATTTTTTTGGCCATTTTATGTACTTTTCTGCATTTTATCCTGTTAACAGCAAGGAAATTATGACAAAGAATAGAAACTGTTTTTTTTTTTTTTTTTTTTTGAAACCGAGCTCATGTACCAAGGTTGATTCCGTGAAATGTTAAAGCCACCTCATCTTGAGTTTATAGGCCAAAGCAATAGCAAGAAATCTGCTAAAGCATACAGTATCAGACAAGCCAATGAGAAAAAGTAAGTAAACATTATGGGAAAGAATATTTTTCATCCATTTAATCCAATATGAAACAATACAAGTGTTATTATACCAATTATGTAGCACATTTGCTTTGTTGTAGTAACTTTAAGATACTTTAAATCTCAAAACACATATATGTCTTATATAACAGTAGGATCCTATTTTCTGACATTTTCACAAATATATTAATTGACATTTCCAAGGTGTTTTACAATTCAAGTTCACTTCCATAAGATTATTAATTATCAGAATTAATTATTAAATATTCAGCATTACAAACATCTTTACATGTTCATGCTTACAAACAATAAATGAACTCTAAGAATTATCTACCAATAATAATATAAGATTATGAAAGACAGCAGATAGTATTTACATACAATGTATTAATTATTTTTAAAATTTTGATTTATCATTATATATTCAGAATCTTAATTTGCACACAAATGCCCTCAATATTAAATGGGGATATTATACTATCACTATTATAGTTATTAAATATGACACAACAAAAGCAGTCACACTGTCTATTTATAATGGATCACTAGTGCCCCCTTCTGATACAAAGTAAGAGGAAATACCAAAGTTTTGCAGAGTACACTTCATGTTATGCTGTAATACCTAGAGATTTCTTCCACTTATGTGTTATTTTTAATGCAGGAAACCTATTAAGACACTAGTTATAAACTGACCAGCCTTGCATTCACAATGCTAAGCACTTTCACATTACTAAACTATATCGTAAAAGGGAGAAAAAAGATAATATGAAAAATTAAGTAATGCACCACTAAAAATATATTAATAACATTGTATTTTTGAGTCTGTCATTCTATAGTATAACTTTTGGAATAAGTCTCAATTTATATTGGGTTTGGGGTTTTTTTAAAATAATAAAGCACTTTATGTGTATGGCAAAAAAGAAACTAGAGCTACAATCTAGAATTAATCACGTTGAATGTCATATTGCCAGGTTTGTGCAGAACCGGTGCTGAGGAGAATAAAGACACGCTCATTCATTATAGTCCCTTTTCTTTGACTTAATATAAAGGCCAGAAGGCAGGATGACAGCTTTAAAAGATATTGTCTGAAGCATTGATTGCACTACATCGATACATTTTTTGTAACTGCATCCTGATGCTGTTTTGTGTGCAAGCTGTATGTTCTTTCCTTGCATTATTTGATAATATTTATTTCTTCTTTTGGATTATGATTATTTCTTAGCAATTACCAAACTGAGGTCTTAATTGATATGTTACAATAGTGAGGAAATCATGTCCTGGAAAAAAAATTTCTTCCTAATTTTAAAAACCATTTATTTTCTCATGAAGACATTAAAAAAGAATTTTTAAAATTATCCAGTATCTTGATCTGGTCTCTTTTTTGTTTGTTTAATATTTATATATACTTATACATTATAATAAAACTCTAGGACCTTCTGTAAAAATACCACAAACAAATTAACAACAGATTTCAGAGATACGAGGAGGATCCTGGTGCTTGTTTAGGAGCTGTTTATGTAAAGCTAGTCCACAGTCCTTGAGATTACACCAGGAACAAATTACTGCTGTAATCAGAAGTGTCGACTTAAAACAGGATCTTAATAAGCTTGAAAGCTAGTATTTATTGAGGCTAAGCATATGTTTTGGCTGTGAAGTGCCTCTCTCAAATATTTTCATAGTAATTCTTTGGAGAAATAATGCTCTCTTTTAATTTGATGTTTCCTCTTTCTGCATCTGGGTCTGAACATATTCCCTCTCACCATAATCACTTCACACACAAATATCAAGAGATTCAGTTTTCTGACATAGCACACTAGCTTCTGCTAACTCTTGCACTATATATATTTGGATCTGTGCTTCGTGTCACAAATTTTAAGAGGCTGATTTCATGAAATATAGCAAAAGCAGAAGCTATAGATTTCACCAGCAACTGCAGATAAAAATTTGTGGGGTTTTTTTGACAGAAATCAGAAATGTGTTAGTTATTTATCAAAATCTTGCCGCCTTCAATCAGAAATTTTAGCATTCCTGTACTCTAAAGCATATAAGTTCTCTGTCAAATCACATTTTTTCAGGCAAATCAAAAATATGAAATACATATGTTGTACATGCACTCATCAAATTCACCATTTTCATTTATTGGCTGTGTCTCCTTACTTGTCATTACATTGCAATTACAGAAAATGCAAAAGATGAAAAAAAGAGGTATTTTAAATTAAAAATCCCAGTTTGGAAATTTTCTCTGCAAAAAACAATTACATTCAGAAACTGCCTTGCTTCATCTTCTCCATGAGCATTCCCACTTACATTTCCAAATCAACTCTAGCATTTTTAAGACTACATGACTGACACATTTTGGAGCTTCGATATTTTTGTACTTAGCTAAGTGCATCACTTCCATTACTCCAGAATGGTGATGCTGGTGAGGAGATACCATTTCAAGACAGAAAATATCATATTAACAGCCAACAGGTGACCAAGCTGTCTGAGCTTGTCAGCTGAGCCTGACCTTTGAATTGTCATGAAGTATGAACACTAAAGGGAATCATTTTTTTACAGTTAAAAGATGCAGAGGGAGCAATGCAGTGAGGAGTGTACCAATATATTGTGAGTTTTCTGTTTCAGTGACATACTGTCCTTCCAGTCTTGCATGAGGCACAAGGCTGTAAATCAGATATATGTCTGTCATTCACCTAACAAACAGTTATACTGGAAAAATGCTGTGGCTTAGTAAAATAAGTATTTTTTAAAAAATTAATAGTCTAGGTTGAATTCAAGAAAACAGTTTAGATGAAATTGCGCCTAAGCCATTCTTCCAAAGCAGGTTTTTGGTAGCTGTATACAATTACAGAAAAATACTCAAAATGTTCATATTTCTTAAAAATATCACTTTGTATTCTCTCTCTTGGCTGAACTTCCTAGTCTGTAGCACTGCAATTTTTAAGGCTAAATTTAAAACTGACTGAAAAAAAACCTCTAACAGTGATTGTAGCAATTTGCCAAGAGTAAATGAAAATACAGTGGATGAAACTAGATGATGACACATTATTGCAAGGATCAGTGATCAGCATAGACTATTGTGAGAGACCACATGATAACCAATTAATCTATTTTTTTCATTGAAACAATAGCATGACAAACTTAAATAACCTAAGCATTTCTATTTATAAACATCATTAATTTTGTTTCCCCTGCCAAAAAAAAAAAAAAAACAAGAGGTCAAGCAATAATATCTTCATGGAAAAAAAATACAGAATCATAAACCAAACAGAAAAATCATTCAGAAATGGCTCTTCACAAACTCATCAAAAGGGCTTTGAGGTACAAGACATTAAATGACTTTTTATGTAGGAATAAGACTGCAGCAGGAAAAAAAAAAGATGCCACAGAGCAGAGTGCCATATTGGCATGTGGGTCACACACTTGGACCACAGCACATCTGATAGCGATCGGCACTCACATACAACATAAATTTCTGCTTTGTAATTCATAGCTACTTGTCTGCTGGGGAGCTTGGTGTCCATGGATAACATGGGTGTTCAGCAGATGCCAGGCTCACTTCTAGTTTTACATGGTCACCATCACTGCTTTGGCTTCCCAGTGTCTATGCTGCAAGCAGAAATTAAGATCATAATCACCACATGCTTAAAATTTGATTTGCACCTTATGTTCAGCAAGAATATTTTTAGTGAATCTTGCCTGATCAACTTTCTGTAGAAAATGCTTACAGGTAAAGATTCATGCAATGTGTGGTTCATGTTGGTGAAAGACAAAGGTGAAAAGAAAGAAAGGAAGATTTCTTGCAGAGTCTCAGAAAAACAAGTAGCAGGACTTTCTCTACCATCTAAACCTTATATCCAGGCCCTTCCATTCTACTTCATCCTCTCCATAAATAACAGTTGCAGCAGCAGATCACCTGAGGCAACAGAGTTTTATCCACCAGTATTTATCCAGCTGGAGGAAGTTGGTCCCAAAATGAGAGAAAGGTAAGGCCAAAAATTCCCCAGAATTTATAGGTCAGGGAAGCTAATGCAAATGAATATGAGTTTATATTATTCTGTCCTTATTGTGCTGTCCCTGGTACAGTCTACACCGTGGCAATTAGTCCATGTGCAATGCCTCTAAGTGGGAATACAGATTTGCTTTGGCTGACATCAGTGGAGTATTCAGAGGAGTCAGAATTTGGTTATTTCTGCTTATCAGCCAAGCTCTGACAACATGGCTCCATCCTCTTCTACCATCTTTGTTGAAAGTTTAATAGTTTTTCGGATTTTTTTCACACAATGGCCTCAGCTTTCTCATACCTTCCTGTGTAAAGTGTTGTGTGCCTGAAAAGAAATTGAGAAAGGATGAAAAGGCTGGATTAGCAAACCAGGAAATGAATCAGTAACATAAAGAGAGAAAAGGAACAACTAATTTTTTATGAGGGAACGACCCCCTTGCGTTGCCTTGAGGAAGCTTCAAGCTCAAATTCTTCTAGCTCTGAACCATATACTTTCTGCAAATAGATCTCCTTCACAGAAGATACCAGATGCCTGGGGACAGCGACACACATACCAATACTTTGAGAATTTTGCAAATTATAATTGCAGTAGTTCACATGAAAATGGTATTCACTGGCCTGATTTTGGTAGCTGTAATTCCATCTATTTAGTTTTGACTGCACTGTCAAGGTCAGTGGTTGTAGGAAGATGCTGTAACTGTCTATGACTCTTTTCAGGTGGAGTTTTAGATTTTTAAAAGGGAAAACTAAGACCCAGATTCCTCTTTGGCTCTGTAGAAGTTAAGTGTGCATTACTAGAGTTTGTCCCCCTTCTTACAGTCTTCAAATTTCCTCGCCTTTATGACAGATCACAAGCAGAAGCAAAAGCTCAGTGTAGGTTTTGAAGTTGGCACTCTGTGCCTAGCAAACAGGAAAAACGAACAGCACTCAAGCTGCTGCACTGAAGGTAATCACTCTTCATTATTCCAAACAAATTTTAGCAACACTGTTCCCAAAACAAAAGAGAGTGCTGCCTGAAAAGGTATTGGGATCTTAAAATCTTTCGCTTGAAGAACTGTTGCAGATTGTGTATTGTTTTGCGGTTGGAAATGTGCAACTGACAGTAGAAATTTGTATGTGTCTATGTATGTCTGCTGTGTGCAAAGTCTAGAGGGATTATTCCATGTTAATGAGAGCCAAGGAATTCCTCTAGCAACATCTTGTCTAAGTGCAAATCACATAATTTAAAGCTGGCCAGTGGCAGTTTTAACTTACATGCCATTTTCAAATTTGTCTATTTTTTTTCTACCTTTTGAGGAAAGAAAAGCTATAACTATACTCAGTTTTGATAGCCCTTTTTATTTTGCATGTCCACTAACCATTCTACAAAACAGAGTTGAACTCTTAAATCCTGTAAGTGGAGTACTTGCTACTTCCTTAATGAAAAAATACTGATTTTACGGAAGGAAACTGTTAATACTACTCAATGGTTCCCTCAAGTCTATTAAATGAAACTCCTGGCTATATGGTCTGTAAATCGCAGCAGATTATGGTCCTAGAGTCTATATTCTTCCTCTTCTCTGATTCCCTTCTGGTTTTTTCTGTAAAGCAGTGTGGAGAGGGGCATTTTTCAATAACAAGCAGTTGTTCTTTTCATTAATTTATTTGTTTTAGCATCCCTAACACTGGAAAATGTGATAAGTCTCCCAGTTTATTTTCTAAAATCTGTAAATAAATATAGACTAAAATAAGGCCTTTCTCTCTGCAGCCACTCAAATCTGTAAGAATTTCTTTCTCTCACCATGCAGTAAATTAAATTATATAATCCATAACACTTTATAGTAACTTAATGCACAATTTCTGCCATTTTACAAAGCAATTACTTAACAGTAACTCATCAAGTGTCCAAAACTGAAGCTGCAGAAGAGCTAGCTCTGATTTGTTGAGTAACTCTGGATAAAGCTCTTGTTCTAGGTGAATTTTTTCAGCTGCAGTCTTTACACAGTAAAATGTATCACTGAGAACATCTGTATAAGAAAACATAAACTGCAAGGCAAAACTCAAGATATTTTTTGCTACAGTTTTTATTGAATTTAAAATATTTTTCACTACACCAATACAAATTAGTCCACCTTACAGTGTTGCTGTTAGGAGAAGTGTGGTATTAATTATACAGATTGGCTATTCACAATCTTTCAATCCCTAAACTTCTTGCCATCCCAAACACTGAAAAGAAAAGGTATAGAAAACTGCCTTAATGTCTCTGTTCAGCAGGTAATTAACAGGAAGCAGGTAATTAACAAGAAGATGGAGCCACCACAGAATTCCAGGAAAGCTACCCAATAACGAAAAGTAAGATTCTATGCAGATAAAGGCTTCTTTCTTTATTTGACCCTTGATGAAAACATGTACATATCCATAACTGTTGTGGCTTACTAAAGAACTGAGGAAAGGTAAAAAATATTTCCTGCAAAGATTTTAAGGTAGCATGAGGCAAGACTCTTTTTAAAATAGTACCATTAAAGGTTGGCTAGAGATTGCAGTAGCCGAGATCCAAAAAAGCCCATCCAAGACAGTATTTTGTTTAAAATTATAAAATCTCTATAGAATTATTCAGAAGTAGTGAGGTTTTTTTGTTTTTTTTTTTAGTTCCTGTACCATATTTAAATATGAAGCAAACTCTCAACATTTCATACTAAGTACCATTTCTTTTATTCTCAAAGTAATGTTAGTAGGTGGAGGGAGGGAGGGAGAAGAAAACCTTTTAAGCATTCTCTAGCTTGATGTGGGGGTGGAAAAAGAAGCTTGTAGAATCTGATAGTGACTGCCCCTCGAAAACAATAATTAGCTTGAGAAAAGCACAGCAGTTTCAGCTGTCAAAAGGCACGAAATCCCAGTGTCACTAGTTTGATCAGCTCATTGATAGGACATGCAAAGACCTGCTCAGAAATGAAGGAGCAACAGTGATAGGGATCAGCATGTTTGTACTATGTCAGTTTTTCAGGCAGTGAAATAATATGATGATTGTCAAATTTGAAAAAGTAAAATTATATCTCAGAACATAAACCGTATGAGTTACAGTTCTAAGGATGATGTCTTAGCTGAGCCTTGCCTTTCACTTTTCTGAAAGAATAAACAAAATACAGGCTAAAAACAATTCATGAGCGAAAGAAAAGGAGAAAAAGCAGGACAAAAATTTTTGTTAACTGATCTCACTTGCCCTTTGGACATAAAAAAAATAGTAACTATGCAAAAGAAATTTTCCTTTAAGTTAATGATAGAATAAGGAAAAAAAAATGCATATTCCAACACCTCGTTTTATTATTTTTATTAACTGGCAGACTTTTCTGATGCTTTACAAATCAAGAAAGTCACAGTTTCTGCCACTGCAAGTTTGTCACCTTTGCTAAAATATACCCTGTAGAGAGACCGCATATTCACTCAGGTTGAAGGTCAAAACTTCAGGTTTTGTTTGTGTCTTTTGCAGAAAAGCACATTTCTCCTAGTCAGCCAGTTTCCATTGGAATCCGTGCATTTGTAAAATGGTTGGCTAAAGACTAGAAGCTCTTTGTGCAGGGTTCATCGTTTACTGTATTTTTATAGCATGCTCAGCACGCCAGAGACCTGGCCTCTTGGGCTATGGCTAACCACAGACAGTGCAATACAAGAAATATTTGGAAAATAAAAACAGGGTGGGAACATGCTAAGGAGATTTCAGAAAATAACTCTCCTGCTATCTTCCTACAGCCTCTGTGCATCCACAAATGCACAGACATCCAGAAATAAAATCTGATGTATAAATCAGTGTATCCCCAGCTGTTGGAAAACCATCATCAATATTCTTACTTGGGGAAATGAAACCTCCAAGAGCAACCTGTACCAGGAGTGCCTACCAGCCTGTTATTTCTGCAGTTTAGGGGGAAGAAAAAAACTTTATTGTAGCATTGGAGGAAGAAAAGGGGGTTCTTGGCTTTCTTTGCATGGGTGTGAATGAACGGGAACAATCATAATAATAGCAATAACCCTCCAACTGCAGCTGACTGTCTTACTTTAATCTGCTTTATGTACAGCCCTCACGATGGTGTACTGACTTTAAAAGGCCACAAGCCCAGCTATGCACAGAAACCCATGCACACAGGGTGTTGCTTTGATTATATCCAAACGGCACTTTAGGAATGCTTAAAAACTTTATTTCTACAGAGCTGAAACCAGAACTCTCTTTTCTGAGAATCAGAACCATTTGCCATTTCTGTTTTCATATAAAAAAGAAATACAAATGCAACACAGATAATAAAAGCTGATCAAATTGTACTTTTTGATCAAAAAGGAACATAAATTAATTCAAGAACCATGTCATTTAGGAGACCTGATACCTCCTGCATTGAATCAGGTCAAACAGTTGAACTACTGCTTTCCTGACACAAACGAAATTTTAAAATGTCAAGAAACCACACTGGATATTTTCTAGTAGTTTTCCATGTATGTCTGGGAAGCACAACACACATATAATTTTCTTACCACAATTTAAAAATAGGCTTAAAACTTTGCTTCCCAATATAAATATTGCAGACAGTGACTGAATTTAAGAAAAAAATGCTCTTTCTTAGAAAACTAAATATATTTTTTTGTGAAAAATAGCCACAACCCTGACCTTTTCTCAGTCAGTTGGATTTTTGCCAAAATACAAGTAGATTAAAACACAAGATTAAAAGATATTCCAAGATATTTTTACAATAACTCACCTACATGTGAATTTTCCTTTCCACCTCTAGTACCAAAGACAAAACCTATGAACAATTAAATAGGTAAAACAGTTTGAAACCATTTTTATTCCCTTAAGTGAAAAACAAATACTGATTTAGACTATTTCAATTGCAGAACTTCTTGCACTGCAAGTCCGGTGCATTAAGTGAAATGTTATTCAGTTAAATCACAGAGTCTCTGGAAAGGCATGAAATCCTTCCAGTGGAAATCTTAATTATTAAGAAAACCCAGACTGTAATTTTTTTTAGCTAATTGGAGAAGAAAATATTTTTTAAACCTCCATATTTGAGATCGTGCATCTATAATATTCCTGCAATGTCTCTTGGTTTTGAAATGTGGCATATTATTCAGCCCTAGTCCTTTGATGTGTGTTTTTCCCTCAATCCATGCTCCAACAATTCTGTCATACAGAGAACTGAAAATTAAGTTATTCTCACCAGCAATACTCCCCCACAAAGAATCTATCAAACCACAGATATAAACCTCAGAACAATCCCTGCCAGGTTTCTCATGCAAATGATGCAGAAAAACTTACAAGAGCACTTTAAGATATTGAGAACCCTTCAATACAACCCAGTATAATAACTTTTACTTGCTAATTTCTATGGGTCAGTTGCAAAGGAATAGACCTGTCAATCTTTTTCAGATGTAGCAGAATCTGTCTGTCTGCAAACAGGGATGCTTTGTTGTTGCCATAGATACTAATCCTCCACTTTCCTTCTGTTGACACAGCTAGTCACACTCTAAACTACCTGATCACACTTTTAATAGGCAGCTGACTCCAGTACCATAAAATGCTCAAATCAAGTTCATAACACTTGATGCATCCACTGTTGCATTAAAAAACAAAAAAAAAAAACAAAAAAAACAACAAAACCCAAAAATTATACTAAATTGTTGTTTAAGGATAATTCTATTACTCTTGTAAAAAAAAGAAAATAAAAGTTGATTGTATAGAAATAGTGCCGAACAATGTCTTTGCCCGAGTTTCAACTTAATTATGTTACTCTAAGTGAATAAATTGTTGTAACAGAGAAAACATTATTTTGAAACTGTTTTTTTTTTATATCTCAGATACCTGTTTCCTTTAAGCACTAACTGATTAAACATGCAAAATAGTATAACAGTTACACAGGAAGTAATTTTTGCTTCTTTTTGCAGAATTCAGTACATTATATATCATTTTCAAAGTTAAAACNAAATAATTTTACAAGTTTTTCTTTCATTATTCTTTGCTTAAATAAAAGTTGAAAGAGATAAAAACAACAAAATGAAAGTACATTAAAATGAACTATTTAAGTTAAATGAACTTTTTGCTTCTAAAATGATAGAAAATATTAATTAAATTCTTCACAATGGCATTATTGTGATGCTTATGATATATAAGTTCTTTTTTCACATCGACAGTAAAATGTCTCTACTTCCATTCTTAAGCCGTCTTCAGCTGTCCTCGGTCCTAAACTGCTAATTCCTTTCCAGGTTCCTTCTAATACAGAATAAAAATTCTAAAGGTAGTTTTCCAAAGCTATTTTGCCCTCCTTTAACATATATTATAAAAAGTTTGTTGTGATTCCTTCAATTAACAAGAAAAATTTATGTGTATCATTAATTACATCAGTAGAAATCATAAATCATCAGTGAATGGTGCAATTAATTATTTTAAAGTCATGTGAAGAAAAATGACAGGCAGATAAATCCACAGACCCTTCAGATCAGAGTGAAATGGCAGAGAAAATGGAGAGGAAAGGATGCAACAAAATCAGCAACAGTTTATGAATTAGTATACTTGAACTGTTTTCCTATTTTAACAAAGTTTATAAAGAGACTATGACAAAACTACCACAATAATAGAAGTCAAGAGTGTGTCCTCTCAAGCCTAAATGTTCAAGATTGCATATTTTTTGTTTTCAGTATTCATAAACAGACTAAAAAATATTCCCTTACACTGTATTTGCTTTGTGTTATTCTTTGTTTTGGAGAAGGGTAGCTAAAGTGCCAGAAAGATCAAGCACCATTTTTTAAAGTATGTTGCCATCTTTGTTGTTACAATGGCTGTGAATGATATGATGTTTTAACCAACTTTTCTTCTGTTGAAGAAATTGATAGTGTGAATACAAAGTAGTAATTTTCTGTATGTATATTAGTCATATATGAATGATGCAACCTACTAATTTAACTCTATTTATCTTTTTCTCAAATATTTACACTAAGAAAGATGGCTCAGAACATCCAGGGATGTATAGACGAACAACATAAATACTACATAATCCAAAATACAGGCTTTTCCTGAAAACTGTGCCAGAGAGATGAGCTTAAAAATATTATGAATTTTAACGAAAGTTATCATTTTTGCAAACCAAGTGTACAGTGTTGCTACATACACAGATATACAGAGGTGCACAAATATGGCCTAATAGTCCCACAAATAATGGACGGAAGGAATGAAGGAAGGAAGGAAGGAAGGACGGACCTTGGAATTTATTTTGTGGGATAAGAAATTTCCAGAAATGAGGATTTAAAATCTTTGCCAACACTCTCCATATGGATATTCACAAATAAAATTCTAGATACCAATTCTGTATGTACCCATACATACTTACATGTCTCTAGCAGCTCACAGAGTTCTAACTTTCTTTCTTAGCTCTAGTCAGAGGGTTGGGACAGAGCCACCAATAGCTACATTATAAAATTTTTCAAGTTCAGAATTTAAACACAGTTTTTCCAGTTAATTAAATAGACATATAGTTTAAGGGTTTCCAAATAATTTACAAAATACTGAGGTATCCACTGTTTTCACATTCACTGGGTGATACTTAACCTTTTGCCAATTTTCTTCCATCCACAGGGTGTACACAGCGAATGCTAGAGTGAACATGTGTATGTACACGTAACACAGCTCACATCCTCATTGAATTACCACCTATGAAACTGGGAAAAGCTCTAATAGGGTACCAGCAACTGTACTTTGTAGAGGAGATGAACACACCGCACAATCAAAACTTGTGCTTTTCACCTTAATACTTTAAGGGCATGTAGGCTTTCAGACTGCAGAGTTGATTTACAGCTGTGGAGAAGTAATATCTGTTTTAAATCACTACACAGGACAACATGCAAAGAGGGAGTCTGCAAAGAGAGAGAAAGTGAGTTCTGGGACTTTTAGCTGTTCTAATCTCACAGGCACATGAATTTTACAAATTTTTCTTTAGGTAGGCCAGCTAGTAAAAGAAAACCATGTCTGTTAACATTGCCCATCTTTTATATGCACAATTAAGGCCAGTGATTTAAAAATCCTTATTTGTTCTAAAATTCAGTTGTGGAACTGAATTTTGATTGTCACTATCAAAATGTCAGCAGCCATTTAAATTTTTTTCAAAAAAATGTTTCTACTTCAGTTATCAGTAACAGACCTAAGAATGAACAAGAAAGTGAGCCATTTTCTAAAGAGTCCTTGCAAAAAGCAAGGTTTTCTGTTTAAGTCTCACATCAGTGAGAGCACTCAGCATTAATTCTTGGCAACATCAACAACATTCTGATTTTGTATAGTATTGAACTTAGCATTGTACACAGAGACACAAAACTTTTACCTTCAGATGAAGATGAAGCAGCATTTTTCATTAGATTTTCCAAATATATAGGGAGTCAGCATTTCCCTTGACCTAAATAAAGCCCATCATTTACAGCACTACTCTTCTTTTTCTGGAGAGTAAGTTGGTTTTACTATCCATGTGATATGTGGTACACATTAAACTAAATCATAAACAGACCAATTAGGGTCAGTCATGAATTTTGGGTGCCAGGTACAAATTACCATTTTTTACATTCAGCTGTACCTGACTACTCCATTCCTTGAATAATTCCAAGATAAAATGAATAGGCTTACCCACTGAATAATCTATATGTTAAACACAAAGTTAAACAGTGGGAAATTTGCTTCATATTTGAGGCGGAAGTCATGTCTCCATTATGTTCTTTTCCCATATAACCTTGTTTGTTGTAGTATACATACTTTCCTTCACTGAAGCAGCAAAGGAAAATGAAGATGTGAGATTGTCTGTAAAGCCAATTTTGCCCATGAAGGTCAAGTGCAACTCCAAATAGTCTAACATAACCCCCAGCAGTCTAGTGTGTGAACAAGTATTAGGATATTAATTCCTAAACTCTCGAACTAGGAGACTAGTCAACCGTAGAGCGTACTTTAAGAAGATGGCTTCTTCCTACTTGGATGTTTTATTTGGCCACTCTTCTAGGAATTACCATTTCTCAAGCAATGTAGGCAACACTAGATATACCTGCAAAAACTATCATTTTACTCAAACCTTTGGGCAAATTGAAAAAATAGCATAATTTTTCTGTTACAGGGGATTGATACAAAATTCAGTCAATTAAGAAAGTCTAATTTAAAAAAAGAAAAAAACACAAGGAAAAATAATAAAAATACTTTAAATTATCAGAATATTTTTTACAATGCCCATTGGAACCATTTCCCCAAACATAATACATTACTGGAATATACCTTGCTTTCTTTTTCCTCACTTCTGTTTCACTGGTAAAGATGACCTATCACAGCTCAATTTCCCACTTTTTCCAACATTTTTTCATCCAGGTTTCACATTGCAACTTTCCAGTTTCAACAAAAGAAAGGATTTAGAGATAAGAAATATTGATTTTATTTGAAAGTCAATGCCATATATCCTAAGTGTGCATGAAACAACAGAAGTTAATTTACAGTCATGCACATAAGACAATTAAGGACAAACCCTTCTGTCAGAACTGCTGTTCAGAAACAGAAAATAGGCCAAATAGGCCAAAACCAACTTAACAAGACAGTCAGATTAACTATTGATGAAAAATGGAAAAGATGATCCATCAAAATTTAATATAAACACGACAGTCACTTTCCTCCACTTTATTTCCATTCACTGTTTCCCCTATCAATTTTTGTCAAAGGCATCTTACTGCAGCACAAAACCTATTTTCCTAAGTTCTGCATGCTTTTCTTGGTTGTAAAATAATTACCATGAACAATTCTAATTGTCATAGAGACTCTAAAGTCTTTATAAATCTTTATAAATTTAATTAAATTCTAGAAGGGCTTGTGAGGTAACATTCTAAAACAAAATTCATTGCACTCTTCATGTTTCTTCAGTGACACTTTGCGTATCACAGTGGCCCTCAATCATGGTATGGATTTTTCAGTCATATATTGCAGATTTATTTACATTTATTTCTGTTCTGATGTAAAAATTGTTCAAGTTATGTTGCTTCTGTAAAAATGCAACAGCAGCAGCAGCAGTAGTAGAAGTAGTGGTAGTAGTAGTGGTAGTAGTAGTAGTAGTAGTAGTGGTAGTTGTAGTAGCCAGTATTTTTTTTTCCAGAAAAATGGAGATGCTCCACTAACGTAAGGAAAACTCCTTGCTCCTGGGTAGAGAAAGAGAGTTTGAAGGGGGAAAGAGTGCATGAGGGAGTTTTCATTGTTCTTTTGGTTCTTTGTACTTTCAAAAAATACAGGTTTTGTTACCAAAAAGATTACAGAATTATACTGTGCTGCTAATAAATAATAGGATGCATTTTATGTATTGTCCAAAGAACCTGCTTTCGTCACTCTTAGTCCTCCTGAGCAATATTTTATTTCAAAATTAGACCAGTATTTTCTCTGCTTTAATAAATGGAAGATCAGAATTTATTTCAATTTATTAACTGCATTTAGAAGTCCGTTCTTCTAAAATGTATTTTTAAATGTGGAATTTTTCAGCTTTGGCCACAATCCTCTTCCATTCAAAAATAAATCAAAATGGTTAATATATAAAAGTTCAAGATAGATGAGATTTCAAAGACTAATCCCTGGGAAAAATAAAACAGAATATCAAACAACCATTTACCCAATTCTACTAGGTTTTGGAGTGGGAAGAGCAGTACAAATAATGAGTGTGAGGGTGAAGTCTGGCAAGTTACTTAAATGCTTTTCAAACCTACTTTAGACCTGGCTATGAATATGCTATGAATCCATTGTTCAAGAAAGATATTCTTCCTGACAAAATAAGTGAAATCTGTCTTGATTGACAGCTATGACAAAAAGTTCTACTTGGCATCTGTGGGACCAGGATTTTTCTATAGCGATCTGCCCTGCTTCTTATTTCCTATCAGTTCAAGAAAGAATTGGCCTTGTAGCTAGTTGCTTTGGCATGAAATGGAGTGGTATTTACCCCCAGAAAGGATCTGCATTAATCATATTCAGCAGGATGTGAAGAAGACATTCACCTACACTACAAACACTTTCATGTGAGATAGTGAAAGACTTTTGTACCCCCAGATCACTATATGTCCCTGGCCATGAGACAACTTGCCAAAACAATTTTGATGAAATATCATGAGCATGAATTAGCGACTTTTCATTAATATCATAAAATGCAGGTGTTTTCTGTTACATGGGTAATAGTGAGACAGAAGTTTAAGCTAGTAGAGTAACTGAATATGAAGATCAGAGGAGAACAATAATGATGAATTAAAGATTTTAGATATAAGAGGTGTGCTTTCACACTGTAAAACATTTTGCACTGATTACTATATAACATAAAATTGTTATGCCTGTGGAGATGCATGTTACTGAAGTTGTTTATATGTGTGACATATTTCACATTTGCAGCACACTTGACCTAATAAGGTGGACATTTGTATTAGTGTTGTCCTTTCTGTGCCTGCCTGAGGACGCCTAGATCACAACAGTAGTGTCTGGCTACAATAAAGAACGAACAGATTCATTTACAGCACATAGCATTAGAAAAGGTAAACGCCTATATGGATGTTTTTGTAAGAAAGCTATTCCCTCTATTTCATTGGGGTTGGCTAAATAGCCTCAAAATTTAATATTAGTTTTCTGTGTGAGTAGACAGCATTCCTGATTATCGGTTTAACCTCTGATGATATACCACAATCACACCTCCCGCTGACAAATATAATGTCTGAAAAGCAAAGATAGTTTTATTTTCCAGGAAAAAAGACTGAGTCAGTACTTTTAAAGGGTTATTTTTTGCATCTGGTGAATTAATTAATTCTTTTACTGCTGTATTTGTAGATTTATATTAATTTGGATATAAAAAGTAGAGCTCTGATTGGTATGCAGACAATCTTTAACTGTATTTCTCCTGACTGTAGTAAACTTCCAGATTACTTTATCTGCCTTTAATACTTGTTACTCTGTAGAAATATGCATGTATGTACAAACATTAACATCTTTAGAGTGAAGCACGGATTAAAGAGGCTTTATCCTTTTATCTTTTTCCTCATTATCAGCCGCATGGTATGAGCTCCTGTATTACATGAAAAAGAACATCCCCTGCATTTAGATTATAGTAGTGTACTCTTGTTATGTGTACCTAGAGATATATTAAATAAACATAGTCCTTCTGTTTATTAGTTCTTTATGTATGATTAATACTGTAACTGGAAAAAAAATTAAAAAGCTGTTTTAGAAAGTTTGGCTGACAGTACATCCATACAGTTACATGCAAAATATTTTCTGTATAGCTGGCAATCACCTCAGATGAGGAATAACTTTTCCACACAATCTTAATAAACAGACAGGTCAAGAAAGGTATGAAAACAATGTCCACACTATGAAACTCCCTTTGGGTACAAAAAGAAGAGCATTGTATAGTCTGGAGAGACACCACGTCAAGGGTCAGAGTTAGGTTAAATTAGCTGAAGGCCACTAAATAGCTTTGGGCATATTTTTTACATTATTTTTCACCACTTGCATGAGGATAAAATGATCTTAGAAAAAGGAATAAGTTGGACTCAGGTTTTTTTTGTTTTCAAATGCGATTTGGGCCAATAAGAAAAGAAACCTACAAGACAAACAATAACAGAGACCCAAAACAAAATTAAAAGTTTGTGCTGCAGTTCCACAGATGAGCTGAAGTCCTTTCTGCTGGTGGGAAAAAACTTTTGCACAGTTGCACAGTTGCACAATAAATCTATGTTATACAAGATCTCTGTGAACTTCTAAGTAGCACACTGCTGGGTTAGAATTGATGGGCACTCTTCTCCAGAAATTTTCTATCCTTTCTGCTCCTAAAGCTTCTCATAAGTTTCCATAACAAATTTTATTGCTGTTGTTGCTGTTATTATTATTACTACTAGTATTATTATTATTGCTACATTTCAATATCTCTGTTTTATGAGAAATAAATTTATATTTTCCAATGGGTTAAACCAGACTGATTTTCCTTTTTGATTTTTTTTTTTTTTTTTTTTTTTTTTTTTTTTTTTTTTTTTTTCAGTTCTGGGGAGATTTCATGATACTATGGACTATTTTTGTTAGTTTTTCAATATAATTTTTTAAAAAACTTATTCATATGCATGGAGTCTTACGCATCTAAAGTACACTCTGCAGAGAGAATGCTGATATCCAGACAAAAAGCTACATGTGTTACAGTCACAATTTACACAGTTAAGAATTTGTAGGCAGAACAAGGCAGAACACAAACTCATGAAGATGAAAACAATTGTGAGAAGTGATGCAATTCCACTGGCTTTTAATACTACAAAATCTTTTGAAGTGGAAAAAGTTAGAACCCTAAACCAGCTCTGTAAACCCTTATTTGTGGTGAGCTTTCTCAAAGCGGTTTTGTAAATCCTACTTTACAAACTTGTAATTACGGAGGTAAAGTCAGACCTTGTCCGGTTTCAAAAATGAATTAAATTCAGACAACTTTTTGGAAAGTAGTTTCAAGCAGGAATGGTCACCTGCTTGTCGACGACAGTGATGTTGCTGCATTCTATTCATTATACTGTATTTCATGTTTTCTTTACTGTCAACCTTGTATGCACTGAATCAACAGTGTTAGGGAAGGACTTATGCGCTGCAGAAACACATTTCTGAGCTGCTCTGAGCTTACAGGCTACACACAAAAGAGCAGAATCTGTCCTGATGAAGCACTGCAGAATTTACTGAAAGAATTCTTCTTTTTATCTTTCTCCTGATTTCATTTCTTCCATTTCCTCACTTATCAAATGAAGCAATAGGTTTCTTCCATAGCTTGGGTGGAGTTAATTCCCAGGATTCCCATTCCGTTACTTCCAAGTTCCTGGGAACTCGCATTCCTGCCAAGAGCAAAACCATTTAGTAAATCTCTAAGAGCTTTTTTAAATAGGATGCCACACAGCAGATTAATCAGACATTCAAAGCAAATAGCTGAGAGGTTTGGTAAACAAGATGTATAATAAAGCAGACTGTTTATACACACATACACACATATATATATATATATATATATGTATATATAAAAGCACTTGCATTACAGCCAGGAAACTATTCATGCCTGGAACGACTGCATTATTACTCACAGCACTGTGACCTTTCACCCTAAGTGATAAAGTACACAAGTCAGAATTGACAATACATACTCATGGCTGATCATGGCTGCCAGTTATTGATCCAAAGGGAGGAAAAAAAGAAAACTTTTCAGGAAAAAACATTGCTCTGAATTACAAACATGCATTCTCCTGAGACTCAGCAACTCTCAGGGTTTTTCCCACTGGAGCTGGAAAGCAAAAAGTGAGTTCAGCCAGTATTTAATATCAAGTGAATGTGGTGTTTAATCAATACTATTCTGCTTTTGTTCCACGATGTGGAAAGCAGTGTCTATTCATTCAGTAAAGGTTAATGCCAAGGGTCAAGTGATTTCACACTCTCTGTAGGATCCACAACATTTCAGTAGTTCAGATGCCTTGGACAATGATGACTCAGTTGGACTGATTTATTGCCACTCTAAGGTCCTGCTTAATACTAAAGTGCTATCTTATGATAATACCTCAGAAAATAGCACTGATAAAAAAAGAGGCTATAATTACCTACATTTTGAAGTAATGTCTTCATCTCTAACATCCTATAAAGATGTAAGGTCCATTTAAAATGATCTGCTCCTTGTATTAGCAAGTCAGTTAAATCAGCTATTATCAGTGTTCTCTGGTTTATGAAATGCTATCTATGCAAAAGGAATCTGACTGATGTATTATGAAAAATGCAAATTGCAAGCAAATGTAATACTGTACCTCATTTAACATATATTTTAATGTATGTTAAATGTCTACCTGCCCGAATAAAAAAATACTCTTCTAAGAAGACTGAGTAATAAGACAAAAAAGGGGGGAAATTTTAAGACAAGGTAGAATAAAAATATAACAAACACAGATATTCTAAATGGCCTTTAGTATGTGAGATCACACAACCAATAGTATGCAAAATCCCTTCTATTTTTTTTCCTCTAAAATTTCTAACTTAAGAGTAGATAGGCAAAAAGGGGAAGGCTATAAACTCCCCCTCAATATGATACACTGAAAATGACATTAGGTGAGGTCATTGTCTAAATGAGAATGCATTTGACTTTGTCAGGGGTTCTAATTTTGAACATGTTAGGATCCCTGCTTATTATTCAGCAATGTCTTATTCAAGATGTGTTTTATATAATGAAAGAAGTTCAGATGTCACTAGGAAAATAGTGTGAGAAGAATTAATTGGAAGGCTTAGCAGACAAAAGTAATTTAGCATCCAACTCTATCTAATATATCATTGAATGATGAATATACCAATCAATTAGCAAAATAAAATAAATTCTGCAAATTTGACTGAAGACATCCTATTATTATAAGTGGGAGGATATTTGGAACAGTTAATTACTCCTTATTTTAGGTTCTAAGTATGCAAAAATCCTTTATGTGAATTTTCAACATCCTTCTCTCCCCCCAATTACAGATATTTAGAAATTTCTTCTGACTTGTTTTAAATAATGATGTCATGTTTTCAATAACACTATGGCAGATATAGAAGAAAGACATTTTAATGTGAATTAAAGGGAAAAAATCTGCATTCTTACATCTGTGGGATACTGTGTCATCTTACAAAAAAGATTCATCAGTGCAAAAAAAGACAAAATGTTTATTGTTATATTTATTGAAAATGGGATAGCTTTTACAAAAAAAATTTACATTACATGGCAACTAGTTTACTCTCTTTGATGGAATAAATTATTACTGATAATATTAAATGTTTAGTCAGTAAATTTCTTTCCACTCTTTGACTGCTCTGAATAGAAAATATCAAAAATATAGAGGGCTAAGAACGACAATGAAATAACAACCTTAAAGACCAAAACAGTCCCTCTCCCCACCAGACCCTGTGCTTTATTTTATAGATTTAAAAAACTCTAAATAGTTCACAGTTCCAGTCAACAGATTTATAATATCAGACATCTGGTGATTTTTCCTGTTGCAATGAGGTTTCAAAGTCACAGTCCAAAATAAAACCCCTACCACCTTTCTAGTTAAAAATTTCATAGAGAAGTTTCAATGGCAGTAGCTATCACTCTTCAGAGATATCAAAAAACAATTCCAAAGATGTCTAGAACAACAACAACAAAAAAAGTTTTAAAAATAACAGAAATTTAAAAATAAGATCCTTTGTGTTAGAAGGTTTGTCTTTTCATTGTACAAGAAGCTTTCTTTAATTTATTTAAAATAAGAATGCCTTGGATTATCTCAGTTGTGATAACAAAGACTTTGTCACACTAAATCAGACCACTGCACCGTTAAGTTCAGAATCTTGCCCGCAGGCCCAGTGGGTGCCCAGTCTATCAGACAACAGGAGCATCTATGGAAAAACATATATTCTTGCTGACCCTGCTGACTGTGAATCTCCACATTGAAGAAGGAACTTTACTAATATTATTTTTATTTCTGCACAAATCAGTATATTTTTTGCTGGTAGAGCTTTACAAGTTAACATTCAGCAAATTTATATACAGAAGTGTACAAAACACTATCTGTCTTAATCCTAAATAATTTTATCATAACTGCATACAGGCCCTGATCACATATAATATAGAGCTTTTCTCTTACCAGGAATGTTTTTATATATCTGCAATATCCCAAAATCATAATAAAGAACCAGATTTTTTGCACCACTTAGTGAAATAAATAAGTTGAGAAATATGAAGATGGAAAAATTGGGCCAAAAATTGTTGCTAGAAAATTTATCATAACTGTATAATCTAATGATTCAAATATTTCAGCTTAAATCCAACAATAGGATGCATTTTCTTTCTCCTTTGGACACTGCAGTGGAATTCTAGTATGGCAGGCATTTTTTAAAATTAAGTTATTAAAAAGAGTCAGTCGGAGAGAGAAAATGGCCATTCAGACCAAGATCGCTGTAATACCTACTAGGAT
>VXBB01023726.1:23794-35254 GCA_013399915.1 Illadopsis cleaveri
AAAGAAAAAAAAAAAAAAAAAAAAAAAAAAAAAAAAAAAAAAAAAAAAAAAAAAAAAAAAAAAAAAAAAGCATGCCTAAAATTAGACTTCTGAATCCATATTTAGGCAATTAAGTAAAAGGTCTAATTATGAAGACTGCTAAGCAGCCAGGAGCACCTGTTTTACTTGGTGTCATCCTATTGCAGTGAGGATAGTGAACTAGCTGGCTCCTGAAAAATGTAGCTGAGTTTCTAGGCTAATTATGCAAAATACTTGCTTTGTAACAGAGTGCAACATCAGTGAGATTTACACAAGCAGATTTAGCTGCCTTTTATGTACTGAGTGGTACAGAATGATTTTGGATCTCCATTCATGTGCAAGCTATATGTGATATGAATGAACACACGAATCAATCATGAATAAAGTGTTTATTACAACTCCGTTTCTAGCTCTGATTTGTGCTCTTCTATTCTGTTTTCTTCCATTTTTATAACTTTTTTTTGTTTAATCTTCAGCTGCACATTACTTTGGAGTTTGGCAGGCACTTGAAGATTAGTCATGTAACATTATCAGAGCACAAGAAGTAAATTAAAATATTACAAATTAATTTTTGTCCAAATATTGCAAATTATTAAAATCATTATTTAAGAGCTTAAACATTAGAAAGCACAAGTACTGATTTCATATTACTATGCATCTGAAAAAGACAGTCAAAATAATGGAAAAGTAAATCTCACTTATCTTTATGAAAAAGTAGCACATTATTATAGATGATTCTGTTTCAGAAATGGTACTAAATACATCCATAAGTAAAACAAACAACAACAACAAAAAAATCCCCAAAACAAACCCACACCAAACAAAAGTAATCTGAAATCTGCTCCAACAGCTAGTGTTTCTCTGCAGCTGTAAAGTACAAGACAGTAAAAGAACCCTGTCGAGGCTTAGAGTTCTTATGGGACAGGTTTCCCTGTAGGACTGAAATGTTGATTTGTAGGAAATTTAAACAAAATTATCTTCTCTAAATGAGGCTATCACCAAACCTCGATGTGCAATCTTTCCTTCTAGAATTGTTCCTGTGTTCTCACTGAAGTGTGCAATGGATTTCATGTACTCAGGTGCAACCTGTTGAGAGTGCATATGTGCATCTCTAATCTCTCAAAATTTTCAATTTGAAGTCTCTAACTGCTTAAGGTTGACTTCTAGTGACCTAGAAGATTCAACAGCTAATGCCAGCATATTGAACAAGATTGGTATCCTAACTGAACCCATTGACGGACTTTGGAAAGACAAGACAGTTTATGCTTCCAGCTGCACAAGAGTAGAGCAAATGAGGCTTTTCATATAACTATGGGTAGCAATGGACACCACAGCAGGCTGAATGAAATAAGCAAACTCTCAGAAATTACTGAGGTGATATCATGCTGTAGCTCATTCAGTCAGAACTGAAACCAAGACAGATTGCCAAAACCTAACTAAAAAGATACTAAAGAGTATATATTACTTACTTTCTTATTTTCTTTCTTTCAATAATTTCTGCAAGCATTTATTTATTCAGAAAGTGCTGATCACCATGAAGGACACTGTAGAAAATAGTAATTTCCCGTTATTTTCAATTCTAATGAAAACTCCCATCTAATTTCAAAACTCTCAAACCATTTTTAAAGTGCCATTATTCTCTACACTGTGTTCACTATCCACAATGTCTGAAACAGGAACTGGTGAACTGGTAAGCCAAATCCCTTCCTTTACTCATAATTTTAATATTACGTCTCTCAAGAATATACCCAGGACTAGCTACACTGTGTACTTCCAGACAGCACAATTTCTGCTCAGTTCCCTATAATTATACTTACTATGCTCTTTCCATCCTGCTGGCCTTGGCAAAGCATCCCTCAAAGGTCTGGCACCTGTGACTGCCCCCTCTTTTTGTACATAACAGGGCCCACTGGAGAGTGCAGCATCCTAAATCCTTAACTCAGGTATATTCAACAACCCTTCAGATTTTCCTTACCTGTGAAGTAGAGGGGGAAAAATATCTCACATACTGCTGTTTTACCATGCAGCCTTAATCTGGTTTTAATATCTCCAGGTTTTGAATTGAAATGTTATACAAATATGTCATTCTTTATGACAAGAGCCAAATAAATGCAAATACTATCATTAAACAGAGACTTGAGTCTGGGGCGTAATGGAGAGATCAAATGACAGAGGCAGTAGCTTTTGCTCAAGAAAAACAAATGTTAGCGCTCTTCCTCTTAAAAGAGTAATGCAACTGCAGCACACCAGTTGGGTTACACTGATCTGGGTGCTACATAGCATAAATATTCCAAACCAGGTCTCCAGAAAATATCATTAAACACAAAAACAGTGATTTATCCCCAGACTGAAACAGTACACTATCTAGCTGCTGTGATAAATATCTTATTTCTGCTAAAGCCTGGGCTTGCCTAACCACATTCTGCAAAAAAGCCTCTAACTGCCCCTCAGAGATGAGACACATGCACACGGTCTCTTTGGTACAAAATACATAGTTTTTAAATATCATTTTTACCTATAACATACATGCATGTTCTATGAGTGAGGCCTCACAACTTCTTTCTTGACTGTGATTATCAAATAACACACACTTAAACTGGATGACAAGAGGAACCATAACTCTCTCTGAGTCAATCAAAGACAGTATGGTTTGCCTAGCCTGGATAAAGAAGCCTTTAATCTTTACATGCACATTATTTCTACCATTGCACAGTGGCCACCATGGTGAGACCCTCATCTAGAGCTAGAGCAAACAGACAGTATAAAATAGAGAAGCTCTTACTTCCTTTCATAACTGATGATTTATCATCTTCTCAGGCATCTAAATACTGTGCTTACTCATAATGCTGACTGAAGATCAAACGAACGTGTAGACAGCCTCCCCCGACAACCTCCCATCCCTCTCCCCACACAGCTGTTCACATCACATTTGAGGTCAGTCCAGTCAAAGCTACCTCAGCTTTGCTACAATTTCTGACAATACTGTAGCTTTTGGATGCCAGTGCAAACAAGCTGCCACCACATCCCCAGGATTAGAAAAGATTTTAAATTTCAGTCAACTTGGCCTTAGTTGTTTGCCTTAGCTAAGATGAGGAGATGTCAAACTACACAATTTCCATAGCTGTCAAGGATGTTTTTGAACATGCAAATCTGCAGTACATTTTATCGCAAACATTGCAAAAAGCTTTAAAACCAGGACATATGAAATATGTATACTTTTTGGTTAAAAGTCTCTAACTCAGCATATAGGCCTTCACCCTGTATATCAATGTATTGCTGTCTCTTTTGTTTTGTAGCCAAATGGAAACAATAAAGCATCAACAACATTGTCAGCTCCTTCGATTTATCTTGTTTCAGCCTTTCATTATACACAGGCATGAAGAATGTTATTCTTATTCAGTTTTTATTTTGCTTGGAAGCCTTGAAATTTTCTGATGATGGGATCCAATCCCATATACCAGGCGTAATTTACCCTATCAAGTAGGTATCCAAGAGAGGTGGGTGTACAAAGCAGCTGCTTGCCTAACATCCTGAGGGATGATGAGCAGTCTGGAGGGCACTGAGTTCATCTGTCAGTTGTCAGATATACACTAGTCTTCCTCACTTGTGATCACATTGTCAACCTGCAACCCAGAAAACATCTGGCTATAGTGTGTGCGCCACATTAAAAGCGAATAAAAGATGCCAGCATCTTAGAATTTAATTCATGAGAAACTGTTTACAATAACTAGATAATTATAGCTAACCATTTCCAACAGCCATCACCACTACTGGAAGTAAGTTCATTTGCCCAAACAAGTAACATTTAACATTAATGAACTTATAATAATTTTCTTTTAAAGAAAATTAATTAATTAATTTCATTTTTGGGCTTTCGAAATAAAGATGTATAAATGCGTACAAAGTTTAAAACTATTTTATTTACTTTAGGCTCACAGGCACCTCTTTTAACTCTTTTTTATCCAATTCTGTGCTTTCTCCACAGACCTCAGTCACTGTTGATGCACACAGGGGCAGAGCTGGTGGTGATTCATCAGCCATCAGGTCTGATGCTGAATTTTCTTCCAGCTATGTTATAAACTACATGTAAACTGGGTCTTGCTCTCACAACAGAATTCTGCCTTTTCCATGAGAAAACGCTGAGTTTTACCTGCCTAGGAGTTTTCTTCTTGGTTACAATTGCAGGTTTCATGTTAGATGGGCTACAACAACAAGAGAAGATTTGAAATACTAATGAAAGACCCAGACAAAACAGACTGAAGGATCTGTTAGAGAAACTGCAGAATCAACCAAGACTCAGAGAGACACAGTGAAAACAGTACAGTATTTATCTCTACTGTGGCATGTTGCTTTCATCAGGCAGAAATGCTGAAGACTATCCTGTTTTTGAGCCTATCATTTAGATTAATTTTAAATCATTTATTTTGAATAAGTGAGATCACTGTGTTCTGGTTACAGGACCCCTATGCAAAATACCATGCTTCCCCACTTCCCACATAAAATAAACATACAGGAGCAAAACAGACAAGATTTCTTATTATATTTGTTAGTTAGTCTTATGACTCATTGCCAATATACATTTTTACTAGAAACACATTTGTTATAGTATATATAGAATGTTAAAACCTTTACATGCTAGATATTATAAGACTAAGATGAGCACAGCTATTTCCAGTAGAGAAATACAGTTGACAAAAAATAAGAGTGATTCAGACACTGCCCTTTTACTTTTTTTTTTAAGGACAAGAATCCTCTGTGCTCCCTCAGACATCTTCAAGTGGTTGTTGAAATGTATTATTCTGCATGTTTTATACCACGTAGGACTCTGAAGAAATGAAGTTATACAATGCCTTGGGCAATAATGAAAAGGATTATAGGGAAAAAGAAGGCTGCAATGTAGAGAATAAGCAGCATGATATAAATGGAATATGTGATATTTAAGGCAACAAAATAAATACCATGCTGTCTTGACTATCACAATGCAAGACACCATTTCTTTTCTACGCATCTCAGATCTATTTATCTAAACCAGCAATGTTCAAATCCATTAATGAAGCCATAATTGATTTGTGGAACATGACTTAAAATCTCAGCAAACACTGAACAATCTGTGAGAAGCTCTTAAATACTGAACGTATGTAACTAGACATCTCAATTTAACAGCCAGACATACATTTAACAGCATTAATAGCTAGGCACTTAATGGATCAATTCCCACTGTTTGTGTAATGTGGAAATAAAAAAAAGGTTTATTAAATGACAAGCTTTCCCTGGTTTGTGCTAATTAATTATACACTGCATCTGACTGCTAATTTAGTGGGAAAATGCAGCCCAAAACTATGGTTTCTGCTTGAACTTTGCCTCAGCACCACCTAATTCTGCTCAGAGTGCAGCTGCGACCTGCCTCTGAATGACGGCAGTATTAAATTAGAGCACAAGGCCATCAATTTAATAAGTACTGTAGCAGGTAATTTGAATAAGGACAGTATTAGTATTCTGCCAGTGCACAACTAAAAGCAGCTGACCTTTCAGACCAGAGAAGATCCTTGAACACATCTAGCTGAATCGGTGAACACAGTAATAATCTGACCATGTTAAGAGTGCCAAGAGAGACTTTTACAGCTCTGCAGTCATTACTATATATCAGCTATTCTACAGTATATAAGAACACTTTATGTACAGAAAAACAAGGTTATAAATAGAACAAAGGCAATGTGGAAGATATATTTCGAGTGGCACATTTGAAAATTTTCCTTATTACCTTGATTTATGGTATAAAGAATGTAAAATTAATCAATGCACATAAAAATGCACTATGAACACCCACATAACAACCTAGTGACTTTTCACCACAAATTTAGTACTAGGAAGAACACACGTATGTGTTGTATAGTAAAAGTAAAGCATATAAAATTATTTTGCCATCATATCTGTTTTAAAAAGAGAAATATAAGAAGAACATAATATTTTCTCAGGAGAAAGTGAATGTTTTTCAGCTAATTGACAAGGTTTTTATGAGGTTTATAACTACAATAAAATTTTCATATCAACAGACTGTTGGTGGCACTAAGTGAAATTCCCTTAAATTCAGTGAATCTACTTTGAAAGGAATAAGGAGGGGTTTTTTGCAAGGGTCTGCTCATAAATATTAAAGATCCCACACTGATAGCAATGAAAGAAAAATCATGATCATACTCATGTGATTGAGGGAAGAACAATTTATATGAAAAGACAGAACAATGATTGTCTGGTTTGTTTATTTTGTGAGAAATTGGTGGAAGAGGGAGGTATTTTCTTTAACTGTGTGAAGGGAAGGTTTTTAAAGAGTAGATAATACCAGTCTGCAGGCATCTCGGAGATATCTTCTAGAAGATCTTTTTAAATACGAGTAGGGTTTTCCATATGGTCCTAACACCTATTTGTCTGGATGTCCCTTTAAGTAATTCTCAGAATGATACAGTGGAAAAGCTCACTACCATTCCAGAATGACTCCAGAAGCTGGGATGTACAGTAAAACCTGACTGAGGGTCTTGTTGCTTATTTCCATCCTGAAAGATACAGTTTAGGCCCTCAGATCCTGCCACATCCACCACTTATTTCAGAAATGGTCATGCATTCATGTACTGTCAGTGCTCGTACAAAAAGCTGTTTACCAATGCATGACTGAAATGTTTAGCAGTACTTGATGCCCCTCAAACTGGCAGGCCATTTATTTTCAAGAACATAAACCTGTTTAACATGATTTTCCTAGACCTTAACATAGAATTGCACAAAAAAATGTGAAGTTTAAAGGCAACAGTTCTGTGGACATATGAATTGCTAAATAGCTATGAAAGAATTGATATTTATTTAGTGTCACAGTGCATGCTGGTTTCTGAAGCATTGCTTGCAAATATTTGACATAGTCTGAGCTTTTAAACCTGTCGTCACAGCAAACAGATCTAAGTTCATTTTGGACATTTAGCTTTTATCTTCCCAAGCTGGAGCTAATGAGAGCCACCCGTTCAGGTCGGCAGTAAGACTCAGCAGAAGAGCTATGCATATTTATGCAGACTCCTGGAAACTGACACAGTTTGTCACATCTCCTCAGAAGCCAGTTCAGAATTTCAGACCATTTTTACTTTCCTTATCACTGGCAGGAAAATGAACCGAATTTGGAGGGACAATTGATATGTCGATAATGTTACAATACTGAACACAATTTTCATGGCAGCAACTAGACGTACATCATATTGACAGACAATTTACAAAATGGTATTGTTCAGTTAAAATATGCATAAAGCATTGTGGGCTATATAAAATATTTATGGTACAGATGCAAATGGCAGGTTAGAGCACCCCTCTGGGGCAGAAGGAGTCCAGTCTGGAAGGAACACAAAAGAAAAACAACATGGAGGATAAAACAGTTGATATGGAAATGGGAAGGATAAAATCACATATAGAGGTGACTTGCTGCCTTTAAAATAATGTTATCCTCACTTGTGGTTTCACAAAGTCCCACAGTACTGTGGCCATGAAAATGTTTTCATTTTATACATATTTCAGATTAAAACAAGGGTATTGTCCCAGATTACATGTATGAAAGTGAACTCTGTAGTGGGGGAAAACAGACTCAAAATTCTAACAATGTACTAAAAAAGAGACCAAAGCTGAATGATGACCAGGGGTTAGACAAACAGGACCACGTGATTCCAGGTTTGTGTGTTGTTCATCCCAAATTCCAGTCTAATTCATGCCTTTACTTAGTAACCGGCTAAAGACAATGGATATATTTAAACCCAACCCATTCTTAATGAAAAGATCCATGAAAACAAGGATTGATAAAATTAGAATAAAGGAGGAAGATGAGAAAGAATGAGATATGTAGGGCATTGAGATACCTAAGGAAAAAAATAGTCCTTTCCTCCCCCATCTATTTCAGCCTGCGCAGATTCTGCAGTTGCCCAACATCAGACAAGATTTCTCCTAGTTTCCAGGGCTAAATTAATGCTGGAAATTGAAAATCATGAAGTAGACTTGTAAATCAGCAATTTTGAGGAGGAAAAAAAAAAGTTTTACAAAGTCATTTGAATTTTCTCTCTACTTTACTCATCTTTACAGCTCCTTACTTTTGTCTTTTCTTATTTCCCACAGTTTAAAAAAGGCATTGCTACGTGTTTAAGCCACAGTGGACTGAGTGCGATGTTAAAACATTACACAAAAGACATATGGCAAGGTATTTCCATTAAACTTACACTCCATAAAAATGGAGGGTAAACGGGGCATGATTCATTCACCAATAGAGCCTTTAGTCTGATTTGTGTCAGTAAGTATACTGTCATAGGCTAAGAATGTATCAAATTACCTTTTCTGCAATTATTAAAATTTCTTCTCCACCTTGCAAGTGAACTTGATTTCAAGTACCAAGAAACTCCCCAGTGAACTTTCCTATCAAATATTTCATAACTAAAAAGTTATATACATCTGCTAAAAGAGGACAAGTAATAGTATAATCCATTTTATTTTAAAAAGGCATGCAATTTCAGAAAGTACTAATACTAATAATATAACCACCTAGTTTAAGTGTGATACTGTAAAATACCTTACCTGCCAGTCTACATATCTAGCATTCACAGTAGCTGTACATACAGATGGTATTGCTTAACACAAATTGCTTAACTTTAGAACTATAGTGTTTGAGATCAGTTTTAAAACAGCTAAGCAGGAAATGATAATTACTGCAATAAATACTGATTTTCTTCAGGGCATCCATGTCATATTAGAAAAAATTCAGTGTCTTAGCTCTACTTAATTAGGCAACTCATGTTTCCACTTACTGAAATGGGAAAAAAAAAAACTCTATAAATTTGTTAATTAACTAAATGTATTCTGGCATTTCTGACATAGCTACAGTTCTGGAGAGAAGGAAGCAAAAGGGTGAAATCTCTCTGTATAATATAGTAGAAATATAATGATGAACCTATCTTTCTAGACAAATATATTATTTTTCATTGCTAAACCTGAAGCTCTCACAAAAGAAGCAATGACAATGAGATCTTCTTCCCCACAAGCAACATCTCTTTTAGAATTATTTCTAAGGATGAGATTATAGGCTGCGAGGGTAAAAAGTGTTGAAGTAGGAGCAGTTTCAGAATGTTTCAGTGTAAAGCAAGTTTTGCATCCAGTCTTGAATATAGCAGAAATAGAAATTTTGGTGGCTGGCTTTTTTAGCTGGCTGGTTCTTTTGGTCTTACTCCCTTGTTATGGGGTTCCAGACACTTTGGATGTGACTGCTTTGAAGGTTTTGGCTCTGGTACTACAGCTGCATTGACAGGACATTTTATTGCTTCAACTGAGCATTGCAAAGGAAGGCTGTGATTGAGAAATTTTTTGTTGGTGTGAGCATTAGTCCCTCACCAGGACTTGTAAATCACACGTTTGAATGGATCTGTGTTCCATGGAAAACCAGTACCATATCACAGTATAGTATTTTTATGAAGACAGTAAAACAATTTAATTATTTTTGTTTCTGCATTTAAGCAAATAACAGAATCCCATTCCCTTTATTTCTTATAGTCAATGACTCCTTTTTTCTGTTTCTGTGCTAAGGAAATTTAATGAGGTTTTCATATTCATTGTATAATGGAATTAATCTTATCTGAATCCAGCCTTGATAGTCCCAATCATACTTGCACCATGGTAAGAGCTCTGCTAGTCTTTAATTACCTTTTCCTCTTCATTCATATTCCTTTTCACAAAGTAAATATCTTTAATGCCATCAATAACACAGTCTCTTTGGCCCTTTTATTTCTGTGACTTACCACAGGAGGAAAAAGCTAATCCTTATAAACATCCCTATTCCTTGGCTCTACATTAGTGCTTCTTGACAAAGAGCCCTCTAAAACTGCTAGAAGGAATTAAAATTGTTAAAAATTAAGACTAGGCTGAGAAACAAGTCATATAACAGAAAAAATTTATGAAAAAACTCACATCTTGAATATGACTTCAAATCTAGTCACTGTGACTCAGAAGAGCATCAAAGAGCAAGGTAGGGCTATGGAAAAAGAAAAGATCAAGCAGGGAGCAATTTTCTATGGGGAAAGGCATAGTAGGTTAAGAATGTATCAGGAAAAAAAGAACCTAAAAGTAACAAGATGAGGGATCATACAATAAAGATCTCTGCAGTTATTAAGGGTACACTGAGATGTTTAGAGAATAATTAATAGCTATTTTGTCCTGAGAACTAGCAGACATTTTGGGAACAAGTTTTAGCATAAACAAAAGTAACCAAGTGCACTATGCAAATAAACATGCAATTTTTGGCACAGGATACTGTAAAGTATAAACAGATTCTAAAAGGATTCAAGGGGCATAAGCCCAGGTTTGCATCCTTCTCAATGTCCAGTTCTCAGCATATTATGGTCAAAGAAAACTCGAAAGAAAACCTGTCCACATAGGTGTGCCATCATTAACCAATACACAGTCAAACCCACTAAATCATTGGAATTTTCTCAAAAAATCAAAAATTTCAGGTTTTCATGGCTTTTATGCTCTATTGTAAAGTATGAATTAATGAAATTATCTTTCTTCTCAAATACTTGGAGTTTATAATCATGATCCAGGTCCAAGTCTCCGTTTATTAATTTTAATCAATACCAAACAACAAGCCACAAACATTATATGTGGCTGAATTCAGACCTTGGGTTTCATTCAAGATCGTTCTCTTCTCAGTGACTGTTGAAATCACCCCATTCCTGCTATTCACACTGATTCCTGAATGATGGCATCATTGCCATTGGTGAATTCTGGCATCATTTTTCATTAGGTCCTCTTCCTAAGGCTTCACTCCTAAGCTTTGGCTAAGTGTGCTGATTTTTCCTGCCTAAGGAAACGTCTTCAATATATTGTCTAATCTATTCAGCCTCATAGCTAAACCACCTCACATTTTGATTACTGAGACATCATCTTGATCACACTAAAATAAAACCTTGTCCCCCTCATATCCTTTAGAATGCTACTGGAAAGATAAAATGTAATGGTTTTTTACATGGGATCTTTATCTATTTTTAATACAAACAACCCACAATCATATTACTAAACAAAATAATAATAGTATCATGGTAAATATAAAAATAATACTTAAAAGTAATTTCATAGTACACACTACAACAGACAAATCTCAAACAAATATCTATTCTCATTTCAGTTTTATTAAAGTAGACCCAAAAAATGACTTGAATAATTTCTTTGTTTACAGCGGTTCTCACAAGAGGAAATGTCACTATCTTCCTATCTTGACTGGCCCAAAGACCCTGTAACAGGCAATTCAAAAATATCTAAGGATTTTCCTAAGGATTGCCTTATGCTGTTCTAGTTCTTGGGTTAATCTGAAGCCCCCAGACCAATAAAAGACAAATATTCACTGGAAAGGGAATACTTCTTATTTCGGTGTTTCCTCTTGGT
>VXBB01023727.1:0-17504 GCA_013399915.1 Illadopsis cleaveri
CTGTCCTGTCCGGCCCTGCCCTGACCTGCCCGGCCCTGCCCGCCTCACGGGCACTGCGCACCCCGCGCCAGCATCACACCCCGAACCACTCAAGCATCCCCTCCCAGAGCCGGGGTGCCTCACAGCACCAGAAACCTTCTCGCTCGGCTCCTTACAGAAGTTCTGTAAAATCACCAGGTTTTAACTGAAATTGTGACTCCTTTTGTTGGTGGAGAAAGCGTGGAGAGATAATTCCGAATTCTTTGACATTAACTTTCTTCAAGATGTGGGGACTTACAGGTCTCAAAAGTCACAGCATCAGATAATTTTTTTCCCCCAGGAGTCAGATTTTGTGTGTGCTTTTACTTGCCATATAGATAAGCAGGTCCACCATTCAGAATGCACTTGTTCTGTTGTGATGCACATTTCTTGTGGATCCAGGTTTTCCCCATTCCTCTCAGTATCAACCTGCCTTCCAAATCAGGAGTTTATGTTTCACTGACTGCAAACTGAGTTTGACTAAAGGACCTTGCACTTCTCTGAGGAGTAAACTCCTCAGACATATTATTTTCTACTTCCATATTTAATATCTGGTGGTAGACACACAGGTCTAGAGAGTGCCTCATTTCTCCATCTGCTTCAGAGACTGCAGTTCTTCTCACCTAACAGCAAAATGTGTTCCTGAGCTCACCCCTGGCCATCTCTGCAGATGCCCACCAGTGTTCCTGCAACTCAGGCAAGCAGGGAAGACTCACCTGTTTAAAGCTCATGCTGACCAGCTACTACTCTTACTGGGGAGTACCTGACTTTCATAGGGCATTTGGGTCTTTCTGAAATGCCTAGCAGCAGATGTTACATCACTCAGGGTACCACAGGCCTCAAGTCAAATGCAATCATCACTCCAAAAGGAACTTCATTGTTTACTCAGTTCAAAGACCCTGTTAAAAGAATTCATAATCTGCAGAGCACTGCAATGTGTTTATTTGCAAAGTCAGTTCCCTACATAGTTGCATAGTAAAAATGCAGGTCAAAATAGCTGGGTAGAGATAAAGCATGTAAAGCACAAATCAAAACTACTTTTACCATGTGGTAATATAGTTGTTAGATCAGAACTATGTCTCTGAACTAAAAGAATCTGCATCCTGTTAAAATTCCCACATCCCCATGGCAAATTTTATTTCCTTTTGAATTCAGTTGTAAAAATTGGAAGCAAGGAAATTCACAGGCCAAAACACTGTCTAGATAACATTAAGGGGCATGTCGCTTCCAAAGCCTTGCGTGGGTTTTAGCCACATGTCTCCCACTGATTTTAATGGGATTTGCATGGCTAAAATCCTGTGCAGTGCTTTGAAAATGTATCCCTAAGGGTCTGTCATGAATTCATAAAGCCCCAGAATTTCTGAGTTAAAACCAAAATACAGTGTTGGCTGATTTTAAAGGCTTGTTACCACTCTCCTAATTAAAATACAGCTTTGTTTGGTAAAAGGTCTATTCTGCTTTGCATATAATGTATATGGTGTTTAATATAATTCCAGTATGTGTATAATTTATATGGTTGTGTTATTTACACTAAAAAAGAGTTGTGTTATATGCAACTTCTAATTTTCATAACACTTTCATTATACATTGGGTAGTAAGCTCCAAACAATGAATAAAATTGCTACTGTTCTTTCAATGGGCTCGTAAATGTCACTGAAGAAATTGCCGTCATGTTAAGGGTGAGTTGGTTTTGTGGTACACTTATTGACAGAACAGTTTGTTCTCATATAAGATTACAGCATTTTCTTTTAAATGTTTTACATGGTATTATATCATTAAGGATCAAGAAAAGTAGGAACACGAATCAATACCTCACAAAATATTTGGTTTCTGACGAATGCACAAAATTAAGGAAAGTCAATGGGAAGGCTGTTCTTTCATTCTTATGCCTCACAGGAAGGATCTCAGGTCGACATTGTCATTATATTAAGTGGTCCATGAACAGCCAGTATGTCAGGTCAGCAAAAGCAAACTGGTACTACAAACTGTAATCCAGTTTCTTCATGCTTTGCATTACTATGCCCACCAAATTTGCAGGTTTATTGTCTTCATTTTCAACACTCCTAATCTGTTCCTGCATTCCTCTTTGTCTTCACCCTCATTAGAGTTAGATAATGTTATATTTTATTATCATCAGATAGAAAAAACACCCGAGTCCTCTATATTTACCAAGGTAAGCAGGCATTTTAGCACATCCTGACTTGTCATATTAGATATTCAATAGATGGTTATTGAACACACATAAACAAATCTGATTTTTTGTCAGCAAACACAATTCAAATACTTGCCAGCAAATTGGGTAGGTATAATAAATTTCAACCCAGCTTTGCAATCTGGTCTATTTCTTGTGTTAAACTTAAAAAATCATGGAACCACAAAACAGATATGGTTGGAAGGGGCCACAGTGGGTCATCTGGTCCAGCCTCCCTGCTTAAGCAAGATCATCCCAGAACATATGGCACAGGATTGCGTCCAGACAGTTATTGTATATCTCCAGTGAGGGAGACTCCATGACCTCTCTTGCTAGAGTGGTGGTTTGGTTATTTTTGCTGATCAGCAAAATCACCAAAACCATCTTCACCCTTGCTACAAGGTCAAACATTTTGGGAGCATTAGTTTTAAAAGCAGAATCCAGAAAGAATCAGCTTTCCAGGTTCCAAATTAAGTAATAGTAAAGCACAGCAAACTTGCTTGACATCATCAGCTGAACTAACCCAATATGCAAAAGCAAATCACCTCACAGCAGTCCAGTTCTTCTAAAATTTCTTATTTTGTATTTTTCTACCAAGAGGACTCTTAATGTATGGAAGTTACCCTGCAGCATGAGCAATCCCTGGCAAGTATTCTTTAATGAGGACTGGTTCCATAGCTCAGTGGTCCACAAGCTGTAGCCCATGGCTCTATGGTGGTCCAAAAACCTTGGATAATGAACAGAAAAATATACCAACTTATATTGTGTCCAAACATGCCATGCTGTTATTTTCAATATAGCTGTCCTGATTTGCCAGGAGGAAGTTTTCAGCTAAGTGCAATTTGCACATTTGCTCTGGGCCTTTCTTTGAAAAATGCCCTGGTATGTTCCTCAAAGGGCACATGGCAGCTCTGGGTTAAAGGTGGTTCACTGGTCTAGAAAAGCCTTGGGGCCATTGCCTTAGCTGATTCTGGGCAATGTATTTTTACTGAAATCATCAATCCTTGCATTTTAACTATGATACTCATTACCATTCTTTTCAAATACCATAAAAATTAAAGATAACAGTGCATGAACCCTGAAAGGCAATATCCCTTGGCTTCACATATGCATAAGATTTCTCCTCCTCTCCTTTTTTCTTTTCCTTTCTTCTTCCTCTCTAATCTCTCTCCTCATTGATTGCTCTTTGATAAACAATAACATACAAGATGCAAAACTCACAGGGGCAATCAAACACACAAGAGTAAAACCATGCAAGAGGTAGTGTCTATGCACTGCTGTGAGTTGCCCTCTTCTTCACTTGTTTTATTCTTGATTTAGATCCCTAAAGAATTTTCCTGTTTGCCAGAGACACACTGCACATTCTGACTGAACATGTTCTAATTCTTCCATGGGAAAAAAGACACGGGGGAAAAAAAGAAACCAAACACAAAACAAAATCACAACCTCTTTGATTTTAAAAGAAAATTGTAATCTGTATTGTCAGCTCTGAGTTTGCCTTTGTCAGCAAGGCTGGAAGAATATGTTCTGATCAAATATTTGGGTGTGTGCTTTTCATTCTGAAGATGAGGACCGAAGCTTCTGACGTATCTTGGATGGTGCCCAAGTTTAGACCCCTAATATTTTAAAACAATCACCACCTGTTTCAAATGGTGGGAAAAAGACACCTCCTTCTTGCTGATCACTAGTTTAGGATGAGCAAAATCTTTTACTGCATCAAACTGAAATGTAATAGGTCCAAGAGAATTGAAATCTTGCACTAAGCACTTCATTACCTGCAAGCTTCTATGTTTGTTTTTACTTCCTGTCAAAAACATAACCATACAATGCTTTTTCGAGTTAGCTACTTTGCCTGTCGCTTAAGCCATGTAAAGCCTGTCATTTTCAGCGTTTTGATGTGATCTGAACAGCATGTGAGTGTATATACACATCCATTATTAGATATATACATTTGCAAAGTAGAAATAACTGTATGGCTATTCTGGAAATTCTTACAGCTGTAATTTCCATTCAACTTCTACAACAGTATTTTAGAATAAAGGCTGTCCCAGATTCATGCATATTCATTTCAGACCCAAGAAGATTTTAAACAGGGTGTCATCCATCTTTAGGAACAATGGATAACTTTTTTCAGACCATCAGTTGCAAAGGAAAAACGAGCCTTTGAAGACACATGAAGTGGGAGCTGAGTGGACATCCTCAGAGAGCAGCACTGCCCCTTCAGTTGCTTTTCCAGCCAACAAGTTTCCCCCAGCACTGCTTAACTGTGAATGCAGCACGTCTCCCTTGATTCCACCAGGACCATCAGAATCTTTTTCATTCTCCAAATGAAACACGGTTTTGGTTGCCCATGTCTTGACTTTCCTTCAAAGGCCCCAGATGGTCTAAAGCCAGAAACTGATGGGAAGATGATTCGATGGTTACATGGTTTGTTTCAGGCCACCAGTAGGTCCCAGGAGATGGGCTGAGAAGCACCATGTTGTCTAGGATGAGCTGTGTTCAGGTGCTTGGGAAAATTTGAAAGTAAAGCTAGTTTTGTGGGCAAAAATGAGGAGGAGGATTTACTGCAGCAGCCACAAGGGGGGCTGAACCTCAGCAGTGTGACCCAGACCCATGTCACGAGGCCATTCTGAGACACCCGGGGTGGCCCCAAGGGGCCAGGCTGCAGCTCCCTGCATGGCCTAGGAGGGCTCAGTTGCAGCTGGGCCTGTGGGACCAAGCCCTCCAGGGCAGGAGATGCAAGCATGGCTGCTAATTAGAGGTTTCTAGATTCATTAAGGCATTGCCTGGGGACTGCCCTCACATGGTCTGCTTTACTGGAACAGGATAGCATCCCCTACAGGAGATGGTATCTTTTCTGTGCTTCTCCAAGTAGTCAGAGGTTCAGGGTTTATTTCGTTAACCCAAGGGACTCCTGCTCAACACCCCCTGCACCTCCCCAGGGAGAGGGATCATGTCTGTCATTCCACCTTTGAGCAATAGCTCCGGCTTGGATACTTTTATCCTTCTAAAAGTGCAATATGTCTTCCCCTAACAATTCTTTAGGCAAAAATTGAGTTCTGAGAGAAAAAAATAGAAAAATAATTTTTCTTTTTTCTCTTTATTAAAAAAGATGTCCAAAGCTGTAGGATGTGCTTCTTTTACCTACTCAAAGTAATTTACTGGACAAAAAGAAGAACAAAAGATACTGGTTTTTTTTCCCCTCTACAGAATCTAGCAGACATGCCTTAGAACATTCCAAAAGAAATGGTAATAGAAGAGTATATTGTGGCTCCACGTTTTTGAGGGCTTTCATGAATTGTGAGAATGATTGTCCGTGCATGTAGATTCAAAGATGGGCTTTTTTTCTTAACGCTCCTTGAACAGCACAGTCCATATTTGACAAGTTAGAAGCATTAGAGAATAAATTCACAGAGATGAAAATAGAATTTCCAAAAAAGTTTTCCTTAGACTTCAAAGCAGATAAAAAGAATTCAAAGAAGTTTGATCTTTATTTTATAAGTATGTACAAGAGAAATAGAGAACGAAGGCAACAGTCAAAGAAAAGTCTAGTTTAATATTTCTCTTGTGGGCATACATAATGAGAAGTGGAACACCACAATTCCTCTGTGTTCGTAGGGTTGCAATTCACTGCCATAAAATTATATCTAGCTTCTTAGAAAATTCCTTCACTTCTCTGTTCCTGTCTGAAGTATGACAACTTGCTCTTGAGGCTTACAGATGTTGAGCTGTACTGGATCGATTATTCCTAGAAAAATTAAAACCTAACAGAGATGCAATCCTTCTTTAAGTTTCACCTGAAAGGCAGTATATTTTCTCTAGAAAAACTAAGACAGAAATTAATTTTTAAAGCAAAACCTTGTAAAGGTTTCTAGTTCATAGGAAATCAGACAATAAGGAATGGGTGAATAGTGTTCCTATTTGAGCAAAAAGAGCATTTCAACATTCTACCTTTTGCAAAGAAACTGATCTAAGTGAATGTTTACAAAATGACAAACAATACACAGAGATAAGGGTGCAAAGAAAAATCAGAATTAAGCAGAATGCTTTTTTTCCTGAGGTTTTATTTTTAAAACTATCTTTTTTCATAGGTCAGTGTCTGGTCAGGCTAATTGTACCCATACCAGGAAACTAAATAATGCCTGGGACTTCTTCTAGCTATGGTGTTCCATCAGCTGTACAATTAAATTGTCCCCTGAAGAACTTTGGCCCAGGCCAATAAGAACTTTTTCAAACAGGTTCTGGGCATGGTTTGGGAGCTGTTGTGGCTAGGAATGATTTCTGGATATATTTTTGGATAACCCTGTGCAGAAGAGAATTTTTTAATATAAGTGCAACCTATTTTGTGCTGGTTTGCTCAAAAACCAAAGAGTGCTAGTTACATTTAATTTGCTTGTATGAATATGACAACTTGATCTGTATCATGTCAAAGCAGAAACCTGATAAACAAACCACAGTGAATATAGGTGTGAGAATGTGTACTGGATTTATATGGTGTATATAAGAAAGGTGCATGTTCATGCATGGGGTCAGTAGCTGTAGTGTGAACTAGGTGGAAGACAGCCCAAGAGCACAGTGAAAATATGAATGTTACATAACAACAAGGACCTGTCTTCCTGGGCTGAAATGACTGATTTTTCTTCTCATTTCTATGTTCTAGAGTGCAGAGATACACTCATCTGATCAGTACCAAAACAACATTTTACTCAATGTCTTCCTAGCACAGAGTAGGTTTGTCTTTTCAGAGGCTCATGGAAATACCAAAACTTGACATGAGTTACTTTTGAATTTTTAAAACCTCATGCAAGTATGATTATTGACAAAAAGATGCAGATAAAAAAAAAAAATGCAACAGCTGTATCATACCATGGACTGCTGCAAAGATCACAGGACCAGCACTGGACAAGCCAGCTCTGAACTAGACCACATTGGTGCATCACATGGACACAAGAAACTGGAGTAAACACCAGCTCAGGCTTATCCAGCAATTTTGGTGCACCTTAGCGACCAGCAGGTCATTCCAGAGAATGCTGGAGAGTGTGCCAGTGCAAACTGGGGGAGCACTGGGGCAGGTAATATTTGCTGCACGAGAGCTCAGTTCAGAAAGCACCTGAAGTAAATGTTACTAAGGTTATTTATCCCATGAGAGTCATCCAACTAACAAAGTGTTTGAGGACTGAGATGAAATTTTGATAGTTAATTAAATATCTAGTTAATGGCTCTGTTGATTATATTACTTATCAAAATACAAACATGTTTATGCTTTTTAATGTATAGTCTTTTTCACAAAAAAACACAACTGAGGAAAAATGAGGAATGTCTACAGTAAGTCTCAGGCTTCTCTCAAAGTTGCAGCAAGACCCTCACATCTTTTGTTGGTAGAAAGGACTCTGGATGTTATGAACAGCTATGTCTGATGCACCCAGTTATGCAGCTATTTTGGTGATAGACGTGTTACTCAACTTGCATGAACGACTGAGGGTTTTATTAGGCATATTGGAAGTGAGTGTTTTGAGCTGTGATGATTTTTTAAGGCATGATGAAGGGTCCCATCTACCCTAATCAACTTTGCATAGCCAGGGCTCAACTTCCAGTGTTGTCTTTCATCAGTGCAAGTGTCAGTCACTGGCCAACGCGTTGCCCACAGCCCTCTGCCCTCATTTCTTCATGGCGGGATGCATGTTGTTCTTTCAGGACAATTTCTTTTCGCCTGCTTTCCCAGCTTGCTTGGCCATGACAGGTCTGCCCCGGTTATGGCATTCACCATATGGCTGGGCTTGGCTCCACCCTATCTTTTAATAATTCCATCTCACTGACCATCCCCCTTGCATTGCTTTCACTGAGGGCATTTCAGAATTCAGCCCCAAACTATTGGTTCTGACTAGCTTACCCATGTTAAATCTGAAAATATTAGCATTCATTTTCCGCTCGGTGATAGCCCCTGAAGTGACCTTAGTAGGTTATGTCTCATTTCATATATTTTCTTCCTATGGTAAACTGATACAGTGTTGATACAGCTACAGCTATTAAGTCACAGCTTGAATTCAGATAAATGCATTTGGAAACATGGTTTTAGAATATCATGTAATTCATAGACTTTTTTCTCTCCTTTTCTTCACATTTCTCTATTGAAAATGCACAAAAATATTTTCAAAATCTACCAAATTTTCCAGAAAATGCAAATATGGAAAAATAAATACATGCAGGTATGTACAGAATGGACTACAGACCTCCAGCTGTTCTGAAGGATTGGTGCAAATTCACAATCCAAGTTAAAAAAACAAACTAGAGAAATATTTGCAAGAATTTTTTTTTTTAAGATAAAGCCTACAAATTTTTAAGCTCTTGAAAGGCAGAGATGGAGATCTGCTAACTAATTTTCATCTATGAGAAAGGAGAGCACTTTGAAAAGTGAAAGCTATTCAGCAATCTTTTATGATTACAATAACTGTAAATATATTACTTGCATTATAATGGTTTTTTAATTACTTTTTTCACATCTTTTCTGTTGCAGAGTTAGTACAAATTACACTTTTTTACCTAAGTCTGTTTGTTCAAACACTTGGGATCACATGGGATTGCCCCTGCATAATCTGAGCCTCATGTTAAGGCTAAGAACTTTCGTATAGCACCATTTTGGAAAAATTGCCTATAGCCTTGATTTGGCCTACTAAAGCATACACATCCATATAGTTTTAATTACCTCTGTATATGCTATTTCCTGTAAGGCTCTGGCCTCACATGACACAGAGGATGAATAGCAATCACCATGCCACTGCCTGTTCACTGTTTCTTTAATCTGATCAATGCTTTGTGTCCTATGAAATGAGAAAACAAAGCTTCTTTCCTTCTGAGCTTTGCCAGGGCACCAATCATTTTAATATCAAGCAAAGTGATAAATCTGAAAAAGTAACAACATGATCCTTCTTGGATGAAGAGGGATGGAAGTGATCTTACTCCTGTGTGCAGGCAGGATGGTCATGCATGGGTGGATTAAGCAGCATCCCTCAATTTAGGGTGCACAATTTGTTCAGTTACAACTTCATTTTATCCATGTTTATACACATGATGTGTCAATGCCCAGCACCTGCCCACAGCTGGTCTGGTCCATAGAACAGAGCTGCCAATCCTTTGGTTTCTCATGAGGAGCAGGCTGAGGGTAAGGACTGTGGTCAGTCTCACAACAGTACAAAGAATGAAATCCACAATCAGGAGCCTCCAGTGGGATGAAAAACCTCTCAGCTTGATTCCCTCCCCTATTTGCTCTCCTCCCTGGGCTCAGCAACCTGTTGGGGTGATTGGAGACAAAAATTCTGCTTAAGGCTCTTTCCACCCTGCTCCCTTGTGGCAGGACAGGGGAAGGAGGTGGGCTCTCCTCCAGTCCCCATGCCCCCCATCCAGGGAAGAGACAGCACTGCTAGAGGATCTGGAGAGAGGTGACCCAATAACTGTAAAAATTCCTAACAGTAACCAAAAACCTCTTTCTTTCTGTTCTTAAAAGTCACCACGAGGTTTCTGCTGGGAGACAAGTTTTCTCTGAAACTTTTTTTAATAAAAGACTGCATTTTAACCTTTATGTCCTCTTTTAAGTGACATAAAAAACATTGCTTTGTGCCAGCATTTGAAGTGTGGCATCATTTCAAGTAAAACAACAAAATAAAATTATTTAATGAGTAATATAAAAAACCTGAAATCAGTGCAGGTCTGCACATATAGTTACAGATATATGTGCATACCACACCAAGAAGTATAGCTATTTGGCAAGATAGCCAAATTCCTTATAACTATGTATTTACAATTTACCTGTACAATATTGTAAGACCCCATTTAAGAATTATATGCTCTTTATCTAGCACCATTTGACTGCATGTGTTTCTGTTCTGGTTTATTGCATATCAGCTAATCGCATAATTCGGCTGGATGCATGCTAAATTGAAGTCCAAATGCTGTTCACCACAGTGTAATCCCTCTGGATAAATGAATAGTCAGTATACCCACTGGACTGCATTCCACCATCACTACTTTGTAAACAGCTGTTAGCATGTGTTGTAAAAGAGAAGAAAAAATCTGTTATTGCTACGTGGTTCCTTCATCAAAATCTTCACTGCACTGGTGAGAGGAATGTGCAAAACATTACAATGAGCTGAAAAAGCACTGAAATCTTTGGCCCTTTCCATGGAAGGTGTTGCTTCAAGAGCACAGGCAGCAGAAGCACCCAGCTGGGACAAGACACGGGAAGCCCTAGGGGTCCCGCCAGTGATTCCTGCAGACCAAACCACAGGTCTGATTAGGTCTTGACAGACTACACAGACAAAATGTAGTGCCTGCAAGTCCTGTCCTGATTTGTGCATGTTTACAAGATGAGACAAATCAAAGTAAAGCAAAGCAAGTGAGAAGAAGATGTCTTTTCTATCTGCTGCCAAGGAGCAGCCTCCCCCCACCTGGCTCCCACCTCTGACAGCACACAGGTTGTCCTTGCTTTTCAAAAGAGCAAGCAGCAGCCAACAGGTATGGGTTTTTGGTGAAGCTTTGTGAAGCCATGTTTTGTTTCTGACTTTTTGTCTAGGTGGGCAAGGCGGGTGAGTAACAGCTTAGGGCAGAGGTGAGAAGGTCGTGGCAGCCGAGAGAGCAGCCGTGGGAAAAGGGGAAATGCTCACGTGGAGACAGGTGTCCCAAGCAGGGTCTGCACACATGGCAGGAGGGAGCCCTTGCCTGCTTCACCTCCAGCCTTCAGAGTGTGGCTGGCCGAGAGGCCGCAGGCTCAGCATTCCGTCTGCCACCTCTCCTGGGATGCCTCGCAGCAAAGCTGGCTGCATCAACATCCTTAACAGCAGAGTGAAAGTCTGAGCAACTGATCGTAATGGTCCCCTTCTGGCCTGAAATTCCATGAAATATTTCTAATTCTGTCTTTATAGCCATGGGGTATTGCACAAAAGCAATATTCCCCAAACACTCTTAATTTTTAATCCTTTCTTTAGTATTAATTTTCCTTTGATCCTATGACCAACTAGTGTTTGGTTTTCCTTTTTCCATCTTCTGTCTCCTTTCTTTCCCCACTGAATGATTTAATTCTTGAGGCCAGATTTGAGAGATCTGAAAATGGAGTTTTCCATACCAGGAGGGCTGAGGCAGGTCCTCTCGATCTGTGCTTCAGCATCTGTCATTCTTTCCATATCCTTCTGGGAATTTACCAAAGGGGATTAAATGGCAACTAATATACAGATGTAGAGTAGGTGTGTCAAAGATCCATTATTTTATCTTACTCTTTACTTTTTATCAGCACATCAAATCTGAATGTAGCCACCAGAAGCCACTCTTCATTGCTCAGGCTCCTAACACACTCAAGTGAGGAAAAGGAGGGACATAATATGACATTGCTGTAAATGAGATTCTCATCACTGAGGCCAACAGCATGGCAGGATTAGAAAAAAAAGTTATACACTTCACTGAGAAATGGAAATATCCATACTGATATTAGATAAACAGAAAAATTAAGAGACTGCCATTCCCATGGTGCAGGGCAACGGCTGCACAGAGAGAGATGAAAGTTTTCTTTTTTCTAGAAGTAGATAATTAATATAATTTTTTACAAGATTTCCTATTCCCTGCTCTGAAATATCTCCTATAGCCACAGTCTCCATGTCTGATGGTCCTCTGTTTGGAGTCAGGGTGGGACATCTTCCTCAGCTTCTAATTTAGGTGTGGTGAGTATATATTGGAAATTAGCTGTGTGCATTCCCTCTAATTCATTTTGCTTCAAGGATGTTCACATCTCTGTGGTTCTATTTCCACTGGCAATGCAAGAGATTTCTTCACTGGCAGAAGAGCTCATTAGAATTATGAAATTTACTGGAATATCAGTGACTGTTTTTTTTTTTTAAAGTCGGGTGAATGTTGTGACTTACTTGCCAGGGCAAAGCTGAGAAGCATCTGAAATGCCATACACTGAGCAATCCTGATGAACTGCCTATCAATAAGAGTTGGGAAATTTTGGGATAAGTTCTCACATACATTTCATACAACTCTAAGTTACTCATGCCTAACTTCACAATGGGAAAATTACTGGCATATGTCAAAGGTATTTTTTTTCACACATGGTTCTGTTTTAAAATTCCAACTAATATTTTAACATGTAGCACAGCCTTTAAGGCTGTATTAAAATAACAAAAGTGACCAGGAAAATCCAGCTGGGAATTCTGTTGTAATTTTAATTCAGATGTATTATATATCTTCTGCATTTCACAATATGCAACCATTATTCTGTAAAGAGCTAAGCGTGTGTTTAAATTTATGCATTTTGAGTTTTAATGAGAACTCATAGAGTGTAAAGTTAAGCATACGTAAAATCAGATTAAGAGTTAGTGTTAACACTAGAGTGGTACATTCAGACTCTGGAGACACAAAAAAACCCAAACACGTATTATAGATGAGAAAATTTTGATGAATGAACTTTTAACTCCAGGTGGTATTTTTATTTTTTAGAACACAATCTTCAACTGCAGTATTAAGCGGAATAATACTGTGCTTTCTTGCTCCATTTTCTCTGTATGAAGCAGTTTTTGGGTACAATCAATCCCTTTTTTATGAGAAAACATATTCCTAAATATAAGTGTCTGTTTGTGGATCCCATTTTTCATATTATTGCATCACCTGACCTTTTTAAGACTCCAGTTTATCTGATCACCTTTCCCAAGGCAATCCATTATTCTGCCATTGATACTCCTACCACAAGGGGTTTTTTTAATTAATTAATTTTATAGTAAAGAGGAGATCGTGTGTTTAAATAAAGGTTAATATTTTACAGGGGCATGAGTCATATCTTACTTAAGCAGCAGAGGCCATGAGAGAGAAATGTAGCCTTTTCCAATCAGCAGTTCTAGTGGTATCATATCCAGTAATTAATTGATCTTATTCCTCTGCATGTTCCCCTCACAGAAGGTAGCTCTTTTCTTCTAGGTCAGAGTAATTCATGTGCTTAATCTCAGTTCTCTGGAATAAAGTTTTCTGCCATGGGACAGGCCAGTGCTTGAAGCAGTAGTATCTTTATTTTCTGAAGTCTTCTTGGAGCTTCTCTAACATGCTTACTCATGGCAGGGAAGGCAACAGCTGCAGTTCAGCATTACAGCTCTGAGTGCGCATGGACCCTCACGAGGAGCTTCTCAGTGCATTCCTCTTTAGGACATTTGCTTCCACATGTGTGTCACAGGGTCATCCCACAAGTATTTTTCCTTTGGCCATTTCCTTGGTCGCTATCATTTGAGGTTCCACATTAGTCCAACTCTGCAAACCTCCTTCAAAAATATTGTTTCAAGCACAGAACCCCTGGGATGTACATTTTCAAACATTTTAATCCAGCAGCAGTATGATTTAGAGGTGCATGCACATAAAACAGTATTGCCCTCCTCCATCCACAAGCTAGCAAGAGAAAGAAAGGTGGCCATAAGCTTTCAGGAATGGTGCAGCTCTGGAAGGGTAGAAGCCTTGAGACAATCTACTCGAGCCACCTTCCTTCTCCATCCAAATGCAGTGTTTGTGCTGGGACTCCCCATTCAGCCCCTCACATCCCCTCCCTCAGACAAAGTAAGTGGTCCCACCCTTCCTTCCCCATTTCCTGGACACCTTCCCCCTTCCTGTCCTCTTCCTCATCAGTTGTAGCCACCATGAGCTGATGGTGTCTCCCAACCATCCCTCTCATCCCATCTCATCCCCATCTGTCTACCACTCCCTCCATGGAGAGATTAACATCTGAGTTTGGTTCCTTCTCTGCCCTTCAAACCTCTTTGAAAACTTCCTTTCCCAGGGAGTCTTCCTATTTAATTTCAGCCATGGCAGATGTGCCCATTCTCAAGGCACCAAAACAAGCAAGGGCTGGGGGAAGTGGGAGGGAAGGAGGATGACCTTAATCCAGCCTCATGGGCCACTTCAGGATTTTATTATTCACCTGTGTAGGCAAATAATGTGAAAAATTTGTGAATATATTGAACATACACTCTTTCTCAGCTAAATATTTACTGGTTTTTGTCTTATGGAGATAATGCTGATTTTACTAACAGGGGTGTGATCTCAAATCTCATTCCTGGCTTTTAACTATGTATAATAATTCGGTTCACCCATTTATCCCTTTAACACAACATTTAGGTTAAGCAGTAGGCCTAAGGGGAACAAGTTATTACTAGCCTGTTTTTTATTTTTCTTTGATGTCCTCGATTCTATTCTCATTCATGTATTGGGGTGTGCAGCAAATGAACCTTAAGCATTTATTTTATTTACTAATTTTGCTTACTAGCATTATCAAAAGAGTGGAGCAGCTGCAAGCTTCACAGATTGAGCATACATCTGAACATTTAACGGCCCCGGTTTATCCTGGCTTCAAGGCATCACAATATAATATTCACTGACATGAAAGCTGAAGAAAGGATGTCATGGGAAGTCTGAGAGTCACGCTGTGAGAGGGTATGTACTGCAAGACCCTCACTCCATTGGCTTCTAATAGGCTAAGTATTGATATGCAAATAAGAGAGGAGCTTGTGTGTGGCCTTTTAATACAGTCACTAAGCATCAGTTCAGAAAAAAAAATAGTAGGATCACTCCTCTTATATTTCTGCCTACAGATGCGCAAAAACCAAAATGGACGCGTTTTCACTCAGCTGCTTTGAAAGCAAATGAGGCCATTGCTGAAAAACTATGCATAGGACCTGAAAGCTGAAAAATTCTGATCCAGATTTCAGACACCAAGTGCTGAGGTAGGCTGATAAGCAGAAGTGGGCTAACCCATGCAGGGAGGGTTAAAAAAAAATCAGTTTCTTCATTCCTAACATTCCTCCCTGGGAGCAATACATGTGCCTGTGGAAGATTAGGTGCTGCGTTGCCATCTCTGAAAATAGAAATATGTTTGCAAGGTAGCAGAAAGAGGGGCCCAAAGGGCATCTCCAAGGAGGCTTTGACTCTCCTGGTTCTGACCCACACAGATAATTCCTATTTCAAGTTCGAAGCAGGAGCAGCAGATGAGAGGAAAGCAGCTGTTAGTTTATCTTGTAAACAAGCCCCAGCGTGCCACCAGATTATGACAGGGCTTCAGGTTGGAGATGGCCCTAGACAGCTAAAAGAGTGAAGTGTTCAAAAAATAGAATTGCTTCTGAGAGCACCATTACCCAGCTACTTTGGGCTGCCTCAAATACCACAACAGGCCTGAAAGCCCCAAACTAGTGACAATGCTGGAAGCCAGTCTTATAGCTGGGAGGGCACATGCGGTCCTCACACAGGAATCCATCAATGGGAAGAAATGTAGCCCAAAATCTCTTTTATGTTCTGTATTTATCTGCTCTTAGTAGGTTGTACCAAACCTGGGCTTTCAAGGCATCACAGAGGAAAACCATGGCTGCACATAAAAAGTGGCACCAGGTTTGCTACATATTCATAGAAACATAGAATGTCCTGAGCTGAAAGGAACTCACAAGGATCACTGAAGTCCAGCTCGTACACTGTGTACATGGATCACACACAGCATTTAATAGAAAGTTCAAAGGATGCACTGGTAAAGGTCCCTTGGACCAGGCTCTTTGTGCTGCAGCTCTGTGAGGCCAAGCTCCATGCACATATGTTAATCTCTATTAGCATATGTCAGCTCCAGCTGCCCACATGCCCACATGTCACTGGAGCTGATGCCAGGGGTATCATGAATAGCCCAGCCTTCATTTTTTTCACTTGCCTCCAGGCTTGTCTGTGTGGGAGTATATAACAGTGCAAGATAAGATGCTATATTTATATTCCTATAAGGCACTCACAGATTTGCATTCCAGAACGACCACATTTTTCCAGCTTAACTTAGGCTGCTTTGAAAACAACTCAAGCTAAGCAAGAAAAAGCCATTCTTTATGCCCAAATAAGCATGTCCCACAGCAGTATTACTGCTGAGTTGCTATTCACCGCTGTGTTTTCTCACACGAAAAAAAAGAGGGACAGCAGGGCAGGGTAGACCCACCTCTGCAGAGCCATGGGCCAGTTGCCACTCTCCCCAAACCTCTCCATGTGCAGGTTCCTCACTTCCTCTCCTCCTCTGCCCTTCCTTCTCCAGCAGCTGGTCCCACTTCCTCCTGCAGCTTTTCTCTAAATGGGTGCATGCACTCAGCCTACTGTATACACATATTCCCTCCTAAATTCACTTCCTTTCCTCTATACACAAGCCTAATCACAAGATTCATCTTACTTTCCATTTTCCCTGCTGACATTAAATAAATAAAAGCAGCAGCAAAGAAAGAGAAATGTAGAAGTGAGCTTAATTCCCAGTGGATATAAACTGTTGCAATGCTGTAACACATACCTGTACACACACACTCATGCACCCATATGAATCTTCATAAGAGATGAAATCACTTCTGTGTCTTCCTATTATAAAGCACACTTCCCTTTCAACACAACCAGTAGGGAAGCTGCTTAATAATGAAGACTTGAAAATCTGCTCTTATTTCTGTAGGCTTTAAGTGCTCAGCTCAGCCCTGTGTTGTGGGCATCATCCTTTCTGGCGTGGAAGGCTTAGGAGGATTCACAGAGAGCCCATTAACAATGCTCCTTAATTGGCTCAAGGCATTGCTGCTGATCTCAGCTTGGCACAACCTTCATTTCCCGTGCACCACTCAAGGCCCCTGCCAGTTCAAAAACTAAAAAATCAGGAGTAAAACCTGAGAATGATGCATAAAATGAAAACTAGAACTTAGTCTGGGAAATCACAGGTGAAAGATGTGCATTTTATAGCCTTCCTGGGAATATATTGCTTTCACAAAACTAGCAAAGATGTTTGATTACAGTTTTTAATTCTTACCTGTGTCAAAGTGTTTAACATTTCACTTACCAGTGGACCACCACTATTTAAAACTATGATTAAAATGCATATTCCCCCCGCCTTGTTTAACATAATGCTTAAAGTGGTGTTGTGGTTTGACAATGGCCAAACACCAGGCACCCACAAGAGTCACTCACTCACCCTCTAAGAGGAGAGAAAAAAATTTAATGAAGGGTTCATGAGTTGAGATCAGGATTCGGAAAAACACTCCTAAGGAAAAACAGGCTCAACTTAAAGGTACAAAGTAAATTTATTACTAACAGAATCAGAGGAGGATAATGAGAAGTGTTTTAAGCCCTTAAAACACCTTCTTCCCCCAGCCCCTCCCTCCTTCCCACTGACAGCGCAGGGAAACAAGGTGTGCGGGTTTTGGTCAGTTCATCACTGAGACTTTCTTCCACTGCTCTGGGAGAGGAGCCCTTCCTCTGTGATACTGTGGGGGCCTTCCCACAGGAG
>VXBB01023727.1:18292-41764 GCA_013399915.1 Illadopsis cleaveri
CTCCATGGGCTGCAGGAGCACAGCTGCGTCACCATGGTCTCACCACAGCCGGCAGAGGAATCTTGGCTCCAGCATCTGGAACACCTCCTGCCCTCCTTCTCCACTGACCTTGGTGTTGCCATGTTCTTTTCCCTTACATGTTCTCACCTCCTTCTCTGATTAGGAGCAAAAAAACCCTGACTTTGTTTTGATTTTCTTCGTAAGTATGTCATCACAGAGGCATTACCAGTCTCTCTCATTGGCCCAGTTTTGCCAGCAGCATGTCCATCTTCTGAGCCATCAGGGAATGGCTCTGCTGGACATGGTGGAAGTTTCCAGCAGCTTCTCACAAAAACCACCTCCATGGCCCCCCCACTACCAAAAAGTAGGCTGTGCAAAACCAACATGGAGGAAAGTAAACACAAGGTATGCAGAGGCATATTTTGCAGCCTGGGGACAAACTCATACCAGTAATGATGATTCGACCCACCTCACCTGAGCTCTGCTACATCAGAGCAGGTAATTGTCATAAATCACCTGCTCTCCCCAGCATGGAGAAGATTAATGACAGCAGACATTGGCGCTGCCAACTCAGAAGATTTCCGTGGTGTAGCAGGGACAGCTACGCGTGAGGAATTTGTGGTAAAAAGCTGCACTGGGGCTATAATAAAGTGCTGGGAAGATGCTGAGGTCCTCTTCCACAACGCAGACACATTAAGGTTTGTCTGATTGTGGTGACAGACAGGTGTTTGACTGAACATACCAGCAGCTATTAAAAAAGAACCAGTAACTAAAAGCTAATGTCAAAACGTGATGTAGAACTGTCAGATGCCATCAGTAATAATTTTTGCTGTGACCAGTCTCTGGTAAGGAGGGCAAAGGAAACAATATTGCTGCTGACTGCAAGGGACAAGCCACCTGTGATTTGTGGGTTTCAGAAGCAGAGAGTCTGCTGCCACCTTCTTCAGAAGAGAGATTTATAATCTATCCATTTCCTTTGCCTTGGTTAAAGGGAAAGCATTGCTGGGGAAGAAGACCTTAGGAATATGCTGCACTGAGGTAAGCTGCAGTACCTACATTGGGCTTATATGGGCTTAAAGGTATCAAATAGCATATTACATAGGGTAAAGGACCACTGTAACCTTTGCAAGGGGGATGCAAAAGAGCTGCTGGACAAGCAATATTTTATAACAAGAATTTATCATGAGCAATTTAGCAGGAAAACCAGAACATTAAGACAGCCCCAGACCTTTCCCTTACATCCATCTTCAGGCTGTGCCAGCAAGTACACACTGCTGAGAGGTGGAGTGGGAGGCAGGTGACCCTGTCCAGTTTTGCTGCTACTGTCCTGCTTCCCTCTCTCTCCCCAGCAGCAGCATGGCTATGACAGGAAAAAGGGAATTGCCAACCAGTCCTTGTCTTGCGACCAGCAGTGCCCTTCTGATGCAGAGGTGCACTAAGCTTACCAAATCACTTTGAGATCCATCCACAGGAGCAGAGCTGTGCTAAGGTATGTGTATTCATTTGCAGGGTGAAATGTAAAACTCTGCTCTTACTCTCCAAAACAGGCTGTCATGTTGATGTTTACATGGTGTCCTGGCTTGGGCTTGTTTCCAGCAGCACGTTCAGGGGCCATGGTTGGGCTACACAGCTCAGGAGCTGCGTCTCTCAGACTGATTTTACAAATGTTGAAGGACCAATGTAGTACCACCTTTGCTCTGCTCTTTTAATGAAACTTTTTAATTTCAAACTGGACACTGCATCTCTGTGTTCAAACAGACTTCAGGTCTTTTATTTTCTTCTATTAAAGAACCCATTCTCTACCAACAACCAGCTGCTTGTCTTTTTTTATATATTTTATTCCTCATGCATAAAGCAGGGTGCAGCTTTCCCAGGACAAATTCCGCCACTAAAAACGTTTCCCTAAATTAGAGTTAAAAGCAACAAGGAAGCTTACAGTGACGGTGAAACTAATCATCTGCTGTTCCTAAAGCTGGTGAAGCTTTTAGTTTTGCCAGCAACAGATCTCAGATGAGATCTTCGCAGAGTAATGCAGCAAAGGCACACTGTGGCTCACTGTGACAGATCCAAATGTATACTGTCTGTCCAAAGGGGGCCAGCGGCTCACAGCAGCTGTCGAGCTGCTTTGTAAACAAGTGGGGGACATAGCTGTTTAACCTAGAATCATGCATCTGAAAATATGCTTTGCCTCTCCAAGGATTTTGCTGGAAATGCTTCAAAGGATTCTGTTTTTCCCAGAAAGCTGCATCATGTGGTGTTTATCTACTCCTCGAAAGTACTCGCAGCCTTCTTCCATAGGAGAACGGCACTTTGCAGTTTGACAGTAAAATCACACATGACTTGTTAAGCACAACTTCCTAATGTAGCTCCCTGTCTGTTTCAACAGTCTCCCTGCTGGTAAAAAAATACAGTACATTACACTCGCTATAGCAACTGTGATGGCAATATGCAGATTACATGACCATATCGCTCTCCAGCATCTAAAAAAGAAATATTTATTTTAGCATAGTTGGTACTCTTTTCACAGTCTCTTCTTTCACTGTTCTTTTCTGTTATACTGTCTTAACTTCATCCTAGGATCTCTCTGATAAAGCTTGATACTGACCATTTTCTTTCTTGCACACATACCCTCGTATCCCAGCTGACCCTTTGCATCCTTAGTCACCCATTCTGGCCTCCAGGGTCTTTATTTCTAAATAGCACACATAACCCAAGCTCATAGATCGTTTTATCTTACAATACATCACATTCACATATGTCTTCATTCTCTCCTGTGGTTTATCCCATTTTTCTGCTCAGTTCCGCCTATTATATCTTTCTTTCAAAATATGCCCTGCTGAAAGAATAAAGAATTTCTTCCCTATCTTTTCACTGGGTTTTAACTGAATGTAGAGTAAATTAGGGCTATTTTTGTTTTGAAAACCTGTTACATAACAAATTCCCATCTTTTGCAGGTTTTCTCTAAAAAATCTCTGGTTTCCATGTCAGGGACTAGATTTTTCAGATAATTTTTTATTCTTTGTTCAGGGGCACTGTAGGGAAAGGTATGTTATTTGAGCTGCAGCTACAGACTCCTTATAAAACCAGGAATAATGAAGTCCTTGTTTGAAGCTCAAGTGCTGAATCATTCTTCTTTAGGACTGAATTAAATCAACTAATTGTTTTTCCATCTCTAGAATAGAAGCAATATTGTACATCCCACCTTACAGGTATGTGAGAGGTTGAAATAACAACAATGAAGTCATAAACTACCCCAGACCATCCAAATTGCTCTTGAAAAATGTATTGCTGTCCTATTGCTGTCCTCCTTTTTTCTCATTTGGTATTGTGGTTTGCCTTTTCTCAGAAAAGAGGATTGCCAAGTCTAGTCTGAAGTCTGCATGCTGCTGAAAGGATACTGAAATAGGAGTGTAGGTGTAGACGAAGACTGCCAGAAGAATCTCCTATTACCCCAACAGGAGAAAATGGCAGCCAACTTCTATATATCCTGTAGTCTGGAAATTGGTGAAATACCATCTTTTTGGCAGTCATAAATGGATAAACATTAGGTAAAAGCTAAGTGCAATGTGAATTCTGTCCAAAAAAGGTGTCTTGGGTTGCAATATGTAGCCAAAAAATGTTTATTCTATTTTCCATCTGTTGAAACCAGTTGGGGAGGTGTTTTCTTTATCTCTTGTATAACCCATTCCTCATAACTCCGGGGGGGAGGGGGGCAGGTGCCTTCTGATAATGGGGCAGCTGTTAAAACTAGGTGGAGCAATGTTCCTTATCTCTTTCACAACCCATCCACCCTCCAGGGGGATATCTTCTGTTAATGAGCCATTAAGGGTTACTGCATGACTGATAACATTACATCATCCCATTGTGAGATGCTCCACCCAGTGGGGGGAGCCAACCGTTCCTACCTAAACGAAAACAGAGACTCAGGAACACCAGGGCAGCCTGTTTTCCACTGGATTCCAGGGGAAGTCTGGACCCATCTTACTACCACTGGACCCTTTCTACAGGATCATCTCTACTCCAACAGAACCACATCTGTTATTCCAGGAGGATTTATTTGGACTCTTCCAACACCCAGACCAACAGGGTGTCAGGTTGTATTTCTGACTCTGTCAGGGTTTCTAGGATTTTTGTTTGTTTTCTTGCTTGGGTTTTTTTGGGTGTTTTTTTTTGTTTGTTTTTTGTTTTTTTGGGGGTTTTTTTTTGGTACTACTACATTTGTATTTTTAATATTCCAAGTAAAAAACTGTTATTCCTATTCCCATATCTTTGCCTGACAGCCCCTAATGGCTAAATTATAATAATTTGGAGGGAGGAGGTTTACATTCTCTATTCCAAGGGGAGCCCCAACTTTCCCTAGCAGATACCTGTCTTTCCAAACCAAGACAAAGGGCACAAAAAATTAGAGACGCAACAAAAATGCAGAGGGATAACTAAATGAAGGAGGCATGCAACTAGCCCAGCATGCTTAAATAACACAGATTAGAAATCTTTAGACCCATGCTCTCTCTGCATCTGACTGGCATTCATCTGCATTGTGATACAACAATCTCCCAACAGTACTTGCAGAGAATAGGTTGGGTTTTGCAAAAATACTAATTTTAAAAGTATGGATTTTCATATTTTCTTCAACTAGTTTTTCAGTCCAAAAGAAGGAAACATTTTTAGGAAGGCTGAATGGAAGAAAACAAATTCAAAGGATTTTTTATGGGTTTTTTTTGCAAACTCTTCTGTGAGGAAGCAAATGAGAATTCTTCACCTTTAGATATGTTAATTCCTTACTCTTGTCCTCCACCCTTAATTTTCCATTTGAAATTACTGGAATGAGGAGATTTTAAAAAAAATCATCATATGAAAAGAAAACCAAAACTGGATAATTCTCATTTTAAGAAATGAAATTACTGAAATCTTTGTTGATATATGAAATTGTAAACAAACTTTCCATTCATATTTTCCAAGTATAAAATTTAAAAAACCTGCCAAAAAAAGGTTTTTGATTGCAATGACCCCACATCTCCCAAAATATATCTCCATGTATTTTTTTGAAAAAATTTCTGCTCATTCTACCAAAGTCATTGACACTGACCTTATACATGTAGATTCAAAGAGATTAATTAAAGGCAAAGAAGCACTGCTAAATTGTCAGCAGCTGGGAGATGAAAGTGATTCTGGAGGGTAATTCTCCAATGATGCTGTGGATATAGCAGGACATTTAGTGGATAAATTATCTCCCTCCTGAATTTAAACTGAGTCTGGTGAAATGGTAGTTTTCTGAATGTCCCTTTATGGTCAGATCCTATTGCTGGTGGTGTGACTTTGTATAAAGCCAAAACAAAACATAAAATAAATTGTATAGTTAACATAAATACTGCAAATGCACCAAGTATACAGAACTTACTGTGCACTAGGGATTATACATAAGATGAACTTTATAGTTTTTACATTTCAAAATTATAATTATTTTTCCCCCTGTATTTCTCAATATGTTTCACAGGCATTCAAAGAAGAAGAGTAGAGTTCCCCTGTGGTTAATTTAACCCTAGGAAATTCCCCAGAGCATAATCAAAGACTGCACAGTAGCTAACATTTCACTCCTATTTCAAAACTAATGAAGTTAAATCCTGCTGGCTAAGGCAGTATATCTAAAAGTCTGTTAGACTTTAAATATAGTAACAGAACAGACATCAGTCATAAATACAAAATGCATTTTTTGCCAGCTGTCTAAAAGAGGCAGCACAGCCACAAAAAGACCTCTTCTACGGGCTTGTACCAGCCTCATTATCACCTAGGAATTAAATTGAAATTGCCAAAATTCACTGTAGTGAAGTCTAGACATGACAGTCAGACCATTGCCCGTGATAGGAAGGCGAAACACCTTCCCCAGACCTGGCTTGGGATTCACTTTTTTCATTACTTCACACCCCATGGGACCCACTGACTTCAAAGGGTGTTCAAGTGGATCTTAGGCATAAGAGATCTGCATATCTGAAGCAATTACAGCTGTTGGAAACAGCCCTATTAGGGGATAAATCCCGGTTCAAACCATGCAGGGAACAGGAAGGCTGTTTGAGGGGACCATGGTGAGCAAAGCCATGTGAACCCCAGCAGCACTGACAAATATCTGAGCTCTCATTTTTTGTCAGCATTTGTGGAACTCTTGACTCAGGATATCCCCACAAGGGAAAGTGAAATGGGAAAGTCACACACATGCATTCTGAATGGATATTTATGCATATTTGTGCAACTGCTGAAACTTTTCATTCTTGTTTGTAGCTGCCTGAACCTAAGCAAGAAGTAGAAACACAAACCATCAATCCCACTAGACAACCCACGTGTAGAGCCAAGCAAAATCCTAAATACACCAGGGCAGCAAGTTGTTTACATACTACTCACTTAACATTATGTGCATATGTTAGACTTGCAAATAGGATGAAAACAATTGGAAATAAAAAAGTGACTACAAATGGTTCATTTTAACAGAATGAAAAAAATAACCATATTAAAAATATTTCTCCTTTTAAATCATCCATTTTGAAACCCCTGGAAGCAAACTTGCTGGTGGCTCTGGATAACTCTGTTCTCTTTATTTCATGGGAGTCTTGCAAACAGCTCATAATAGACACATCTTTTAACCCAAACTGTATTTTCTATCTATTTTCTGTTTTAAGCCCGATGCAACCTGGATCGAAAAAAAAAATTGCTTTCAATTCATGTTAAGAACTTCAACCAGAAGTTCTTTCTATACTGTGTTTTTATCAGCTAAATGATTAAAAATGGACTGATTAACCCCAAACTACTTGAAGAACCAAAAGCAGAGGCACTTGACAATTCCCAGGATTTATTCTCTGCTCACCAATCTGGGAAAAGATGACATTTTTTTCCATGTTAATACATTTCTTCTATCCAGCCCACTTCTGCTGCTCTTCTCCAATGTCATCAGTAATTAGATTAAATCCTGACAGATTCCTCTAATTCATTTAAGAAGGGAGGAAACAACACATATTGGGGCAAAACTATCCCTGCCCTAGCTCCAACAAAACCAACACAGTACTGTCACAGATAAATTTAGTTCATTCTGTCTTAATCTAGTCAGTGACCCCTCCACCCCACCTAACAGCAGAGCTATTACATATTTTTCCACCCAGGATTTTTTCGAATTGGAGCGACAATACCTTAATCTTGCCTTTTGTCACTGCTAAAACAACAGGATATAACAAAGGCAAGTGAACAGCTAGGCTCAGAGCAGGTGAAGCACAAAACTATCCAAAATTAAACTGAGGAAAGCGTAGCTTTCAGCATGTGCTTTTCCCACTTTCCTTCTTCACTGTCAATTGATACAACAGACAGTTTGCAGAGGTTGGGTTTAATACAAATATTAAACACTTTTCATGTGTGGTTGGAGCAAATCCAAATGGGGTTGGAGTGACTTTTCTGGAGGGGTTTTTCTTCTTTGTTAGTTGGGTTCTATTGTTTCTTAGCATACTGTCAATAGTATGTTATCCAAAAACTTCACATTTATTGCAGTAGTTCATTACAGTATTAAGAGCTGGTGGTATTAGTGGTTTTGTAAAGCTCTTGAATTAACTTCTGAGACTAAATCTGTAAACAACTTCTAGTGTGGTTCTCTGTGTGAATAAACAGTGAGTAGTAAACAGTGCCTGGCTGCAGACATGGACATTAGGGAGGGCAGGAACTGCATGGCTATTTTTGTGTAGATACCTCAAAGTTTTTGACAAAAGGGGTCTGCACCCTGCAGTCCAGACCTCACACACCCCAGCTCCTGCAGCCTTGGCAGTGGAAGTGTTTCCTGATGCACCAAAGCCTCTCCTAACCTGGAGCACTGATGGCACCTCCCTTTCTCCCACACTGGCTTCCCACACCATATTCCCTTTTCCCCCTTCCTTTGCTTTGAATCTCCTCCCAACGCAGGGCTTCAAGTTCTGCCCTATCCACCTGGACTGGAGTTTGGACACAGAGAGAGCATGACCAGTCTGGAGTGTGGGAAGAGGAAAGAAATAGGATGCACAATACCAAAGCCTGGGGCACTCAAATATTTTTCTTTAAGCGCAGGGGGAATGCCAGCCAACCCAGAAGACAAAGGGGGAAAATCTCACTGCAACCAGGGACCTACATTTTATCCTCATGTTCTCTAGAAAAACATCAGGCTGAGTTGTAAAAATTTAAGAACTGCACTTGTTTGCTGCAGGAGAGCACTTGGCAAGGAAATAAATGGGAAGCTTAGTTTGCTTTGGGGAGACTTATGCTGTATTTGATTTATTCTGAATTTATGACTTTCACAAAGACAGTTGCTAAGGGGCACCAATGCAGGAAAGGACAGAGGAACCAATGACACTTTTTATCATTTTTTAAATAAAATAATTTAACTGATCCTGTTTTAAAGCCACTGCATTGCACCAGTGGTTTTACTTCAGTTTGTGCACACAACAGGCAAGTTTCAGCAGAAGCAGCATCTGTTTCTCTAATTGCTCTTCTATGTCTTTAAATGCCACTATCACCCACCTTCCATTACACCTGGGCAATAGTTGAAATCAATCTGTTTCCATCATTACCAATCTATTTTCCTGGGACTAACTACTTGCAACCCCTTTGGCCCTGTAATCATTTTAAACTCTACAAAGCAAGGTTTTCTAGAAGTATTCTATCCATATACTGCTGTAGGGCTTTAATTGCATCAAAACAGGTGTTATCCTTGGATATGTCTTTCCCCCCACCCCAAATAATTTAACTGCAGTTGTTAAAACCTGCATTAAAAAGACCAGCTTTCCATATTGCACAATGCAGTTTTTAAAACAATGAGCCTGAACCTGGAAGATAAACAGAGTGTGAGCTGCAATTTTTCAGAACTACAAACCAATCAATTAACATAACAGGAACTAAAGGAGAAATCTGATTATATGAAATTGCCAGCCAGATGCCAAGAATGCTGTAGGAATTCTTCACAAATATTCACTATGGTTGCACCTCTAAAGTCATTCCCATTTTCAGTATTTCTAATTTTCTAGAAACTTTGAGGTGTCTTCTTGGCATGAAACTCAAAAGCAGACATGTCAAGGGCCAAAAAAGACTCCAAAGATAGTTCCAGAGACCAAAAGCCATGTACCTATGTGCTAATGTTGGCACATGAGCTGGGGCTTTCTAAAAGTTTTTGAATGTAGTTGAATGACATCTTCTAGGCAAATGATTTATTGACTGAAAAAATGGAAGGCAAGAGTCCGAATATCTAATACATATCTCACAAATACAGTTGAAATTTTGTTTTTAAAAGTTGGAAAATATTGAAGTATTTTAGGATGACATCTTCTCAATGAAAGGTTTCAACATAGGGCTGCATGAGACTGACCACTGTTTATTTTCTTCCTTTATATTTTTGGGTGTTTTAATACTTCTCCTGATTAATGATAAGAATAAAGTTTTTTTCAATTTAGTAAAATATTATGTTCAACCCAAAATTATTACTCTTTCTCATATTTTGTCTTTCCACCAACATTCTGAAAAATCAGTAATGTGTTTGCTATAGTCATTGCTCACCTAAGCAGAAACATTAAGAAATCAACCTGAATTGAACAAGCAGTAGCAAAAAGCATTTTTAAAAGAGCTTAAAAGGTAGCCTATGGCTATAATAAGATTTTAACTTCTTTCAAAGTAGTGCAGAATAGTTATTGAGGACAAACTATAGACAGAATATAGAAATCATGATTTTATTCCCAGAAATATGTTGTCACACACTCCCTGATAGAAGAGGAGAGGGAGATTTGCAAGAGGAGAGGGCTCAGAGGAGAACTTGCTGCCCTCTGTATTAGAAGGTGTGGAGAAGATGGAAGCAAGACTCTTCTTGGAGGTGTGGGATGACCAGCAAGAAACATGACCTGGAACATGGCAGATTCTGATTCATTGCAGGAGAATTTCTTTCTACCCTCAAAAGTGTTCAGGACAGGAGAGTATGCAACCCTGAGCAACATGACTTCAGTAGTCCCCTGAGAGCGGTCGGATTGATGATGTCCAGAGATCCCTTCCTACCCAAACTGCTCTATGTTTGTAGGATTAGATGATTCTTAGAGACTGGATGATGATGAATATGGACAGCAACATTTCTTATATTCTTAAAACCTTCCACTCTTAGGGAAAGTTTGAGAGAGAAGAGAAGATCCCTTGCAGTATGTGCTGGAAGGAAGTAGCCTGGGCTTTAGCATTGAGGTCCATACCCTGCTCACCAGGGCTTTTTTCTCCACGAAATCAGGCCCTTGTATTTATGGTTTGATGACAGACCTGACCTTCTTCATCTTCTTTGGGAGAGGAAGCAAAAATGGAAAGAAAACTCATGGTGAATCCTCTTTTCAGAGGAACTTGAGGACTTCAGCAGCTCTTGAGCCTTCTGTGTATTTCACCTTCCTCACTCCTTGAATGGGAAATAGAGGATATCTTGTGAAATTCATTAGGAGGTGACACTCTAGCTCACTCTAATTCCTTTTCATCATGTTTGCATAAATAAGGGATTCACTGTGTGTAAAAAGCATTAAAAGGATAAAGTTACTTGGATTATTTTTTGCAAGCAGAAAAATACATCAATCTCCTTTAATTGGGGTCTCTTATGGAAAAGGACCAAGATGCTCATTGGAAAAAAATTTCCCTGGAAGAGCAACTGATGTTTGAATACCACATTTCTGTCACCTGAAGTAGATCATTGATACTCTTAAGCAAACTGTTTGATGTCATCGCAGCTTTCAGATCCTGTTGTTCTCCAAACAATTCTGACTTAGCTATTGGCATAGAGCAGATACTCTACTACAGTCAGGTAGTAATGAATGAATTGTAAAAGCAGGCATCTCTTTCAGGCTCAAATCCAAATCCATTCTTGAATGATAAATGTGCTAAAGATTTTCTGCAGCTCTTTGTGTTTCTTTGGTGATTGAGACAACAGTCTCAACAACACTTTTCTTGTACTCATAGCCTTTTTCTCATTGCTTTTCTCAAAAAATTTGGAAATAAAAAGGCCTGCCAACCAGACATCCACTAATTACTTCTTGCCTAGACAGGATTCTCAAATTCACACCTCTCCTGGAAGTATATGTAAGTAAATTGTTCTTTAAAGAGAAGAAATGTGTAAATCTCTTTTCCCTTGAACACCACTATCACTTTTGATGTAACTATCACAAAATACTCTCTACATATTGTGCTTTGTATTAGTTTGGCATGAGCTGGATTATGAAACAGCAGTCTGGTTCTTAGGCATTGGAATGTCTGTGTGGATATAATGCACCATATTGCATATGGTGAGATTCATCCTAGATTTGTTTAGTTCTTTATTCCTCCATAATCATTGCCTTTGTTTGTTATCTGTACTACTGTATCAAATACATTCACAACTAATTCAGATCCAAAATCTGGTGACTAAACCAAGATTGCATCTGATATTGCCACAGTAGGGAAATACACTAAACCTATCCCAGATTTGCCAGGTTTAGATCATCAGTGATATAATCAGGTAAATAAACCCCTCAAATCTGCAGCAAGTCTAAAGGGAAGGTGATTATGTTTCAAGGTCCATAAGTGATTGAAAAGGGAATGCCTATTGTTTGTTTAGTTGTTTTTTCCCCAAGTGATAATATCTCTGGATAAACAAATAAATAGTTTGGCATAGGGATGTGTGTTACTGTTTGTGCTGGACCAGAAATGTCAATAATCAAGGGATATCACCTTGCATTCTCACTTTTCCAGAGCATTATATTCACTTCTGCAGGAGCCAAGAAAGGCTAGAAGACTCAACAATTGTAAATGAAAGCACAATCACATCCATAATTTTTCTGTACTGACTACCTGAGAAAGAACAGCACAGACTAGTTTCCTGTTTCACAGGAATAGAGCTCTAGAGTAATATACAGTCCATAAAGAAAAACTGGCATTAAAAATCCACAGAGTAAAAAAAAAAAATCTGCTATTATGTTTAATTAAGAAAAACCCATCACATTAGATTGTCTGGGAAAATATTTCCTACACTTGTGAGGCAGCCCTGCCCTGCTGTCTGCATTTGGGGGAGGTGCATGGGGCCAAGGACAGTGGGGACATCACCCTGAGGCCAGGCCACCACCCTCAGCACCCAACCTTCTTTTCCTGGGAGCATCCAGCCCTCGCCAACAAGTCCAGGTGCAGTAGCAGCAAAGCAACTTTAATGAGCATTTATCTCACATGCAGGGATATAAATAACCTTAAAAATACAGAAAATACATAGTCAGTGTGAGAATGCCCTAAGGGAGGACAAGGAAGAAGTGCAAGCTTCCAGCTACATTGAGCTCTCACTGGCAATGTACCCTCCCAATTAAAAGGCATGGAAAAATATCAGTTTCCCAAATCAGTTTCTGCAAGCTCTGCAATGGTCAGGAAAAGGCACTTTGAAATGTTCTTGCTGAGGAAGTATGGGTTTTATTTTTTTATTGTTCGTTTTCAAGTTAAACACATGCACAGTGATTTTTTTGTAATCTTAAAGATGTATTTTAATTGATTTCTCAAGTATTTTAAGGTCTATTAATTCCATGGATCTTGCAAACGTTGCATTTTCTGTATTCCAGCTGCTGTTTTAATCATGTTCATTAACAGAATTACTTTTACCTGCCAGTGAATATTTACATTGCATTAATAAATCTTGTGTTTGCTATCAGAACTGAGCAGGCAAATAAAATACCTAAGTGTGTGAGTTTCCTCATGGGTCTAACACTGTTGTATTATGTCATTCTACCAAGGGATTTAAGCAGATTTGAATATAAAGGTGACAAAATTAAAAATGTGTGCATAATATTTAAAAGTGTGTACTTTTACCTTATTAACAATATATTCTTTTTCCACATAAGAAATCAGCCAGGTTTTCTCATGTGCTTTGTTGTGGTGAAAGTCTGATGAAAAATCTGCTTTCTCTCAGAGGAATAATTGGCAGTTGCCATATCCAGTACTTCAAATACTGCATGATCAATTAATCTTCATACATTTTATAAGCAACATAAAAAAATACAGATATTAAGAAATAGATTTTATCTTCCAAATTTTAGACTGTATACTCCTTAAAAGAGAGCAGAAAGACCTGATACAGAAGTCTTTTTGCTGATATTGTTTCCACAGTGTTCTCAAATGAATTTTTCTAAAAGCTCTGAAATTCTGCCAGCATCACACATGCACGGAAGATAAAATGAAACAGCAATTAATCCAATCATCTTTGATTTAACATTAATGTAACTCAATGCATTAGGCCTTGTTTTACATGCAACTGTGTTGTTCTGACCATACTTTAGAGAGCCCCCAAATTAGCCAATTCACAAATCTTAATTGAACCAAGAAGGATGAGGGTATTCCACTTAGTATGGCCCTTCTGGAGCACGTCTCTGCCCTGAGGAAGGACAGCAGATTACCCAGACTGACAACTCTTCACCAAGACAGCAAGAACTGAAAAGGTGAGATGCTGCAGAACCTATATTCAGCTGTGCACTGCTTTCTGCAAAGCTGCAACAAGAAATTGGGGTGATCAGAACTTCCAGGGAAGAACCTCTGTTTTCAGGTTTTCAGGCAGTCCCTTATCCTGTGACACTTGTATGGCCCCACCCATGAGAGCAGGACCCACACATGCAAAAAGAGTGAAGCACGTGGTCACACATTTGTAGGGTGAAAGAGCCAACTGGTGAGCACCCCTCTTTACTGGCACAAGGCAAAATTATTCATCTTATTCTAATAGTAAGCATGGAAATTAAGAAGTATTCGGACTAATTGTACCATGGTACAATTACAACAGAGCTTTAAACTGGAGAGATGACTTAGCTGTCTGTTTTGCATTTTGTTCTTTGCATATTGAAGGTTTGCTGACAGAGATGCAGTATTTCCTGAGGATATATCCTTTCATTGTATCCCTCATCTGAATGTGGTTTTGATTTTATGGGAAGGGTTGGACTTAAAGATTGTCACTCAATCACATGGACACCAAGCAAAGTTCAATTGCAGTACAGCTTTCGTTAAGGATTCATTAACAGACACTTCATATAAAGTGCTACCACATTTTCTTTCATACATTTTTTTCTCTCCCTACCCCCACTTTTTTTTTTTTTTTGCAGCTGAGAATAATTAACTGTTCTTTTGTGAGTGTCATTTGTTCTCAAGGAATTAAATGCCACCTTATTTCTCAGAACAAGAATTCAACTGTCATAATTATAGCTTCATTTCAGGAGAAAAAAAAATCATAATTTATTACAGATTGTTCAGCATGTGAAATAGGTTTAAATGTCTTTGAAAGTAAATTGTGGCATGTCACGAAGGGCTTTTGCCATCACTGTAATTGATTTATAATTTTGCATTTAAAATTAACAACATTCATCCATTGTTCTCCTATTATATAAGTCTCTGGCAGGGACTTGAGAGTGTTGTGTTCAGTTCTGATCACCACATTACTGTAATGACAATAATAAAGTTTTAATAGCTTAGGAGATAAAAATGATATGTAGAAGTGAAGCCAATACCAGTATTAAAAATAAACTTCAGACTGAAAATAGTTTTAGAGAAATATACTATGTCCAAGAAAAAATGAGTAAATGGGGGATTTATCTGAATTGTGTTAACTTTAAAGCACAAGAAAGCTAGACATAATTCTAGAGTTTACATTAAAGTGACCTACCAAAAAAACAGAAAATGTAACAAAATTAATTTTAAAGTAATTAGGCAAAACTACTTGAATAGGGTTCCTACACATCAAATCATTCGTCTTTTTCTTACCCCATAAAGTTTCAACTGATAGCAGCAGAACTATGACCTCTTCTTGCTTTTCAAAACTGCCAGACAGTTGCAGAACAGCAAAAAGAACATTTTCATTTTGTTCTGGGCAATGTTGGTGTTGTGGTACAGTCAAGCATCCTAATTGTCCATCCATTTATCGCAGCGGCTGAATTTATGGAATAACGATGCTGAACAATGTAATAATTTCATTGAACAAAGGCAAAACTGAGATAATAACATTGAGCAGCACTGATTATACTTAGAGAAAAGGGGGGGAAAAAAGTAGTTACTGGGAATGCGTAGAGAATACAGAAAAAACCACATGACTCCAGATCCTGGATGAAAGATTGCACTTACTGCTTTTCAAATACTGTCTGTGATTCTGACCTCAGCATTTTCTTCAGGTTTATTTGATTTCGTTGATGTCATCAGGTATCACACAAAATGACATTAGTGTAAATGAAAACAGAATTAGTCCTATTAACTAATTATTCTACACACAGTTATGGGACAGAGAGAGAAAATAATGAAGAAAGATGAGAAGACTGATTTTGTCAGTTCTGCCAGATAAACAACAGGAAACAGATTCCCAGTTACTCCTGTTGTGGTCTCCATCCTTTGGACTGCACAGCCTCCAAGGAAAGTTGCATAGAATGAATACAAATGAGAGAAGAAAACACTGTTTAATCTACTTTTTTTTTTTTTTTTAAAGGCAAAGTACCAACCCTTTCCAGAGTTCACAGAGATCATCACGGCAGAAACTTCTATGATACTTCAGGTAAGGAAAACCTGCCCTCTCAGAAGCTGTTTCTCTAATTTAAGGCTAACAAAAGTGATAATCTGACTCTGTCCCCTAAAACCAGCTTCTAATAATCTCTACCTTTTGTTCACTCGTTTCCTGATGCGGAATATGTGGAATCACATTTCATGAAGCTTTACACTTTCCAAAGAAGCAATCAACAATGAAATTATGTCTTTTTCACTGACATCTTCATCAATTAAATAGTATTAAAAAATGCATCGGACTGGGTTTTGTTTGGGTTTGGTTTGATTTTTCTCAGATTAACAAAGCAAAAGATTAATATCAAATCAGAGTGGGGAAACTTAGTCAAAGCCATGAAATATAGCCCAATCTTGTTGGAGTCCCTACAAAAAAGATGGGGTCTGGAGGAGTTTGTGGCAGACAGGGGTGCACAGAGTGCACCAGTCAAACAGCAAAGGTTGCCATCTTCTAGTGAAGCAGAGGCAGCTCAAGGACATCAGTCTTTCCTCCTTATCTCAGGAGAATTTTGTCCCCAGGTTTCATATATAGCTTATGGTGGTAACTTCCCATTCTGCAGACCAGTAAACAAGAAATGTTCCCCAGAACACTTTCTTCTTCACACACTTCTGCACAAACAAATCCCAGTCTAGCAGATGCCATGAAGGCCATGAGGTGATACCAAACAATGACCAGGGAGAGAATAGGGAGGGGTAGTTGTGCTGGCCACACCAAACATTTCCAAACTCTACACTGAAAAGAACAGGACTGTACTGTCCTCACGCTGCCAACAGGCCTGCTGGAATCTGATACTGCTGGGAAACTCAAGGTCAGTTTCCTCTAGTAAAAATATTGTCATGTAATGTTGTCAAGGTCAGTGTCAGCTTGGATTACCTGCCATGCAAGTGCCAGTCATGCATGTTCTGCTTGCCTTGGGCTAGTCTAACTCATGCTCAAACTTTTCAAAGATGTTAATGCCTACATCCTCACTGGCTGATATGGGGCAGCCATAATGCAGATTTCACTGTATAGCAGCTGATTTTAGTAGCTGGAGCATCAAATCTGTTTTCCCATAAAATCTTTTTTCTCCTTTTATAAAGCACATATAGCTTATCTGTTTTCCCATAAAATCTTTTTTTATCCTTTTATGAAACACACATAGCTTGTCTTCACACTCTAATCCAGTCATTCAACAGTGAGCTTCCTCACACTGCAAACATGCAGTGAAAACTATCTTAGAGCTGAATCACCAATACCCCTAAGAATTGTGGCTCTCACTCCCTATTCTCCCCCAGCATCTGCTTCTGGAGGTTGTTGGATTGTTTCTGCTCAGTGTATGGAAGTTAAAGCATACATGGAGAGAAATGAATTCCTAATTTAACATACCCCTTCTGGGTTTCTCTTGTGCTGCAGGACTGCTGTAATGATCTACTGCAATGAACTGCTGCCTCTAGCAATCATCTTCTGTGCCTGCCCACCACCTCTTTCCCCAGCAATGCCCTCGGGCTCTGTAGCACACAGCTAACAAAGCCAAGTTCCCAAACCTGCCCTGTTTACCAGAGCTTTATAGTCCCACTTTCTTAACCCTTTTCATCCCTTAGACATCACCACACACAATCCATCCCACTCCCAAACTTGAGGAAAAAACACCAACAAAAGCTGGAATTTTTTTGTACGAAGAATGCTCTATATATGCTTCATTTTTTTTTTCCAGGATGTTGCTCAATTTCTTGGAATTACTCGGGACTTATTTTCAAGGTCAACATGTATTTGCCATTAACATTTTTGTGGATTACAAGGTTCACCTGACACATGATGACGTCTCAACCTCAGCAGAGCTTGGGGGGGAAACTGGGAAGGGAAATAAGGACAGGGATGCTGCAGCTTACCTTAGGGTGGGAATTGCTGCCAGGAAGAGGCTAGAGACAAGGAAATGGTCTGGAGCATGTGCTGAGGGGTAGTCTGAAAGTTGAGTCTATCAAGCAATTGTCACCAGTGTTTGATGTGTAATAGAAACAATTGGGCTGATTTTTGAGAACACGCAAAAACAGTCAAACTCAACATTTATACCCACTGAATACCAAAAGGGATATGTCTGCTCTGACTTGCGCCAAAATTGCCACTGCATCTGAAATAGCACCTACTTTCAAGTAACCAGGTCAGATTTGAAGCAGTGACCCATGCAAAAAGCTTCTTGCTCCAGTTATCAGATTAATCTTGGCCCCTGTGATCACTTCTAAACTTCACTAATTTTATTAGGTTTTGAAAAGATCAGATTTATGTCATTCCCCATTCTAAAATCAACTGCTGCACAATATACCACATGTAATAGCAGTGTCCACATTTTACACCCATTTTATGAGCCATACTTGTTGTTCTTTTATTTTACAGGAAAAAAATGGCAACTTGTCAAAAAGGGAGGGATTTATTACTATTGCTCCCTTTGTCTAGAGAGAAAATGCAATGTGATGGTGCTTTGGTTTTGCAGTGATCTTCCTTGTAGACCACCATAAAGAAAATCTTTTTATTTTGTTCCATCTCAGGCAAAGTTATAACCTCTTCCAGGTTATGCTTATCTTAATGCTAGCAAATTACTTCTTCTTTTTTTCATCTTTAGTAATATGGAATTACCATAATTTGAAAGAACTGTTTAGGTTCCTTGACCAGAAGAGGCGTTTAACTATGTCATGTGTGATGTATGGTGCATTTAATTGCTCTGTGCAGCTATTCAAAAAGCATTCAGAAGTAATCATTTAGCATTAATATCCTGGGGCAATTCAAGGTCACAGTACATTAAAAACTAATTCAGAGTACTTCTAGAATACATTTTTCATATACAGGGATACATAATTCTTTTATGATAAAAGTGACAATGGTATTGCAGCATGATGAGGGGATGTGGGTATTCTAAATATCTGTTACTGGTCTTATTGTAAAAGCAGAAAGACACTTTTTCACCATTAGTCAACAATTAGTAATTTCCAATAAACTCAACACATTCAGATAAGTAGTGATGAACAAATATGCTTACAAGAATAACTTGTTTTAGAAGTATTTTTAACTAAGAGTACCTAATTTCTCTTTTGCTGCTCTTTCTAGAAGTCAAGCTTCTGGGCAGATTTTTGTGGACAGACCAGCCTGAAACAATTCTAACACGTTCACAATTATGTGTTTGGTTCTGCCATGTAAGAATTCAAATTAAAATTACTATTTTATCCTTAAAATGATTAATTTTAGATATGGGAAAGGAGAAAGTAAACAGGAGGACAACATTGCCCTCAGTAGTTGCAGGGAGGGTCCTGCCAGAGTTTAGAGGACAGGGCAGTCACTTCCTCTTTCAGGGAGAGGAAATTCCCTTGAGTTAAGAGTGCACAGCACAGAAAACACAAGTTTCAAAGAGATATGCACAGCCTGCATGCATCAGAACACAATTAAGTATAAAATAATTTATAGCCATCCTTGTCACACTTGCACTTTTACCCACACCCTGTGCAAGAGAGATATTGGCAACCTGCAAGTCAGATGTCATTATGGAAGGAGAAAACAAAAAAAGAATTTAAAAATTGGTGCTTCTTCACAATTTTATCCAACAGCTATTCTATGCGCCCTTAGAATTCCCAGAGCACCCAGATAAGAAGCCATTCAGATTGTGCAGTTTTTGGGAAAATCATTCTATTGATGCAACAAGACCTCAGCTTGGAAGGAAGAGACTGAGCTGAGCTCAGGCTCAGAACAATCCCCTTCTGCAGGGGCTGTATGAGCCTTCCCTCATACTGGGAGCCTACAACTGGTGCTGGAATCTGGAATTGGAAACTAACCAGATCAAAGCTATGTCACTTGGGTCTGTGCCAGCTGCACTTGCAGTTCACACTTCTGCTCTCCTACACAGATATAAAACTTGAACTGAGGACCATCACTTTTTAGCTTGGAGGATGACAGCAGATGAAACACAATATATAAGCATCAAGAATTGAGTATTGGACACCTGCTGATGCATAGTGAATTAAAGCACAGTCAAACACAGAGGCTGCCAGACACCAGTCCTTCTGTTCCTATTAAAAAAGAAAGAGTAAAAGGTTGGTTGCAAAGGGAACCATGAACAGAAACAATCATGTAGGCAAGTGGTCGAGTGATGTGCTACATGCTATTTTCCTCACTCTTTTCTTCTATTTTTATATAACCAATGAAGTTTCTAATAAAATAGGCACTTAAATTATTCATATTAGAATGTAAAATCCACTGATGAGCAGGGAGGCTGTATCCCTCCTCATCAGCATTACTGAAATCAGCTGCATCAGGGCACACCTATTTCATATTTTAAGGCTTGCGCTTACCTTTACTGCATTTTAATAAAAGCCCAATTTCTAAAGAACCAAAATGCCACCCTCAAAAGAGGCACAAACAACAAGCCTAAAGCAAATCGTCTACTGAAGTGTTGGGCTAATGTTCCTAACTGGTGAATATGGTGGAATGTACTAGCTTTTTATAAATTATCTCACATAGCAACCTGATAATTATCCCTCCCTTTGATATGTTAGATCAAAGTGAATGTTTTAATGTAGAGATCAGCAGAAATTGCTAAACAGAGGAATTCCTGGTACAACTAAAGCAGCAATTCCTCTTTAAAAAAATTAAAAGGAATTAAAAGAAATTAAAATTTGGAAAGGTGATATTGGGAAACTTGCTAGTATGGAGGAACAGTTTTAGCTCAGCTAGATACCTCAGATGTGATAATAAGTGCATTAATATACCCAAACAAATACTTGTCTTTGCAGAAAGAAGGGATCTGGTAACAATTACTCTACAGTCAAAATGCTCTTATTCCAGACCTCAACCACCACCTAAACTGTAAAGATCTTTTCTTGTGCAGATCTCTGTTTTACTTTGGTCTTTCTCCTCCACCCTCTTAAAATGTCCTTCTTTTCTGTAGTGTACAACAGCTCCACAAGTGTCTCACAAGCAAAGTTTGTCAGTAGTGAAAGGAATTGTCAAAGCAGTCAGTTGCAGAAGAATATGCCAAAATCAGCCTGAAAATATTTGTAAACATCACCTCTCAGAACTTTAATTTTTAAATTACAACATCTATCATGCTAGTCATTAGTGTGACAAAATGTACTGTAGTAACATTGCATTTTTCTTCGGGATCTTATTATTTCTCTGTAGGCAAACATTAGTCTTTGTGCATCAGAATCCAAAATACTTTTAGTAAAATCTTATACAAGACTAAGGAAATGAAAATATTATTTTTTCAATTCTTGACCTTTTGAATTTGGGGCAATAAATCAGTTTTTGTGAGGAATCAAAGACATCTAAAATTTGGTCTCAGTTTAAAACATAAATTTCCGTAATTAAATTCAACTTCCTTTAGATTTTGATGCTATATTAATAAGAAGATATTAAAAATAAAACTGTTGATAAACAACAGATTTCAACAATAACTTTTCCATTTTAAAATATCTGTGTATTGGTAATGTTATTGTGATCAAGCATATATTTTTACTTTATTGCTCTGAACTGTTGTACCATCTGATACAACTGCACAGTAGTGATGAAAAAAGGGAAATATTAACATCCCTTTAATGATTAACATTCTCTTTGAGCATCTTCCAGTGTGTTAGAGCTGTTTGTCACCCAAAGCTCAGACCATCTCTTTGTCCTTGAGAGCTAATACCCGAATATAAAACACATCTGGAAAGCCTAAGAAACAACTGGACATGAAGGGCAACCAGGATAATAGTTAAAATCACAATGACACATAGATAGATGTTTATGTTTTGAATTAGCTTCCCTGTCTAGATGACCAGTCTTAATTTGCTCAGCAGTCCAGATAAACACCTGCATAAGTATTAGCAGGTTTTTTCTATCAGTGAAATATTGAAACAGGTTTCAAATTAAGTATATTCACAAATACTCTGCTGTGTTGAGAACTTCTCAGGCATGTGAAATGCAGACTTATCCAGAAACGTGCTGCTGTCACTGTGCCACACTGTGTACACACTGTGTACAAAGAGACCTTGTGCCCACAAAAGAGCATCCACACATGATTTACTTGCTGATTAACAGATGCACAAACATGTCCAAAGGACCAGTTCTTTTGACTTTATTGATTTTCAGTATCAAATCAGAGGAAGCTCAGAAAATCACCACTGTGGCATCAAGTGAAAACTGATCATGGCACACGAAGCAGTACAGAGTCACAAAATTTGGTCAGGCAAGGTAACAAGTAGGCTTTCAGGCAGACCTCAGTCCAGCTACAGCTCACAGTGACTTAACTGAGAACCTGAAAAATCTCAACATTCCCATTTCCCAACAATGTATCTGGTATTATCACTGTGAATTCATTCTCCTGGTCTTTTTCTGTAGCTGGCCAATGCCATACGCTATCACGAATAATGCTGTTTTTCTGTTTCCCAGTCTCATTAACAGAATAGGTTTTTTGCTTTAAAATCCAGACATTTAAAAATCAAAATCTGCAGAAAACAAATGGAAATTTCACATGGCTTCCACTGTAGTCATCCTATGGGCAAAATAGTTAATTTTTGAAATACCTTATAACTCTGTGACATGAAGGACCCATTCAGAAAATCAATAAAATAAAAGATCTTTAAAGAAAGGAAGGAGACGGCATTTAACAACTAGACCTATTCATTCTGCCAGGGGAATTTTTTTTAATATTCTTTCAAGTTTTCCACCCAATATTTCATATTCCATTCAAGCAGTCTGATTCCAGAAAGTGCTACACAGACAGCATTATCACTTTTGCAGCACAAAGGCAATGAATTCAGACCCTCTTGTCTGTAGCTGGTGCTGCCATAGAGGACAGACTAGATAGAAGGAACCTGGATATATGGCAATTTTCTTTTTGTACTCTCTGTTTACGGGGACCACATGTTCCTATCTTCAAGGATTTGTAATTCCTAACCAGACCTCTTCCAAAAGGTGACCTGAGACAGTCAGGACAGGACAGAGTCAAGACAGAGCAGGCACAGAGCTGAGTGCCACTGGCTAAGTGGCATCACAGTGATGGCACATCCCCTCTCCCCTTCCTCAGGTGCTTCCTGGGGGCTACACCCCCCTTTTGTCATGGCAATTCACCCCAGCTGCTGTGCAGGTCTGCAGGCTGAGCAGGAGGACAAAGCAGAAGACAAAGGGAAGAAGGACAGATCACTGCAGAGGGATCATGCAGCATCCTAAGTAAATGTAAAGGTAATTTTAACCTGCCTAATCTAATTACTTTGGTCCTCGGCAACAAATCATTTCAGTGGGGTTCTGGTTTAAACCCACTTTGCTGGGGGGTGCCAGACTATGCACTGATTTGCTGCACCTTCAAATCCCCTCAGTTATACCTTGTGAGGGGAACATAAAATCTTCTGTGTTAAAAGCACACACAGGAATTATATCGCAAAGGAGACATCAGAACAGCAAACTTAATGACTTAATATTGTACAATATAAAATCATTCCAGTTGAATAACTTTTAATTTATTATAATACATAGATGCCAATTATGCTTGATTTATTAAGAGAAGTTCAGCAATGCCAAGGCCCTGTGTTTGAGTGGTTGCCATGGTACCCAGCTTTTACAAGGACATCTTAAGGATCATTAAAGTGTCAAGGTGATAAGTTTGACACTCAGTGGATTTAATGATGGATGATAATAATGTTACTTCTTCACATCTGAAACACATAGGATTCAAGAGGTACAAATTTTAAGATTTTTTTTTTTAAAGAGACTAGCTGGAGCTGACATTAAATATGTTAACTCAGACTACACTCTGCTCCCTTTAGTGTAAATTCCTTAACTTCAGGTTTTTTAGTGTTTTTAGGTTGCCATCATTCCTCAAAGCATCTCAACCTGCTTTTATCAGATCTCACAGGCTTACCCCTGACTAGGGACTCCTGAGCAGCACAGGAAATCATTCCAAGGCTGAATACTGCCAATCCAGCTCC